>VYXD01007972.1:34591-56156 GCA_013397195.1 Hylia prasina
AAAAAAAAAAAAAAAAGAAAAAGAAGAAAAAAAAGATGACTGAGCTGCAGATATGAGATGTGAGGGGTGAGTTTTAATTTCAGCTCTTTCTGCTGTTGTGAATCCTCTGCATGAGTTACAAAGTGAAAAATATTTCCTGCTGCTGAAGTAACACCTAAAGATGTGATCTCTATCTCCGAGTTACTGGGTTTTTTTCCTAATTACATGTTCCCAAGTTCTGTATCTTATAAAAAAAAAGAGTCACTACTTAATGCATAATATAAAATCCCAATATTTTGCCTCATTTCCATGTGACAGTCAAATTTACTGTTTTCATTTGGCAAAATGCAGCACATATTGATTAGGATTAAGGAAAAGCTCAAGTCCAAGTGTGGTGCAATTGCTGTGCTATTAACATGTTATTAAACAAATTAAATCTTTAAATCATGCAGATTCACTGGAATTCCCTTTGATCAGTGTCAGCATTAGGAAGTTGCTTTTCTTATTGCTGTACATTGGAACACCTTCCTGACATAAATACCCTGAGGACTGGAAATGGGCATTAAATCTGCTCTCAGATCTGGAATTTCAGATGAACCGTGGTTAAAGTAGGCCAGGATTAAATGAACTCCACATTTCCCTTTATTGCTTCACCCATTCCATTCTGTGGAAATCTTTTCATAAATTATTTCCAGTATATCAAAAGAGAGCTGCTCAAAAGTGCAGGATTCATTTCAGAAGAAACTGAGTGTCTACCTTTCCTAGAAATATCTTTTAGTGGGTAGGGAGCAGAAATGTCTTTCTGGATCAAACCTGATTTTTCAAAGGTAGATAAAACACCTTTTTAACTATGGTTAAATTTGCTATTTAGAAAATAAGAACAAAGAAAGACAAGAAACCTCTTTGATTTTACTTCATAATCTAAGTATTAAAGCACCTGTGCTCATATGCACTGAAATATTTATCAAATTGTCTGTCACAAGGTGCTCTTTTCTACCTGCAGCATGCAGTCACTAAAGATAAACTATACCATCCTATTTATTAGTGCCAGGAGTTTATTTTGAAGTTTTCTTTTTTTCTGGTTCCTTTCCCACACTTTAAAACTTATTATTGTTGCTTGTAATCACACTGAACTATAAAAATATTAAACATTCTTAAATAAATGGATTAAAAAAAAAATTAAAGGCCCACAGGCTAAATACCTCTAATTTTCTGATAATGAAAACCTGACATTCTAATTAGAAAAATGTGTGTTTTCTATCGGGTGCCACTGCAATATCTGACTTTCTTTTCCTCCTTGACTCAATCTGCATTTTAAGATAAAATGAGAGGGTGACAACCGCACAAGAACTTTGAGTTGATTCCTGTTCTGATGCATCCAGACTGTCAAGGATGTGCTGCCTGGATGACAGCCAAGAGGAGGGATTCCAGGGATTTGCTGAAGCAGGGCTTTACTAAGACAAGGCTGTGTGTAGCTGGAATTAAAAACAAACAAACAAAAACAAAAACAAACAAACAAACAAAAAACCCACACCCAAGCAAACATAAAACCCACTCTAGTGGCTCCCAAGGTTTTAATTTGTGATAAAATGTATAAAATCTAAAAAAGATATAACTATTGAGCAGCAAAATCAGGGTCAACTAAGTACTAACACATAGTTCTGTGAGTTCTTCTCATCCTTCCCAGTGAAATCTGGATCAGAAATCTATCAGAAAAGATCTTGATGTTTTCATCCTTCCCAGTGAAATCCTTCCTCTCACAGCACAAAGGCTGTCTGAGAGTGATGGTCCTGCAAGGCAGCATTGTAAAGGTCTGCACGCAGCAGGGAAAGCTGCATAAAAAGTGTTTTAAGAGGTCTTTTTATTGTCTGCCTCTTCTTCCAGGAAAGGGTTGCTATTTATCCCCGTGGCTTGATCAGGAATTCAGTTTGGGAACTGTATTTCACTGCTGATCGCCAGACTTGCAGCTCTGCCTTTTTTCCAGCTGACAGGGAAACATTTAAAACATGAGCACTGAAGAGATTGCTCCTCCAGCTTTTTCTGCTTTAGAGTTTCCAGGTTTTATGTGCCAACTTGACTCCTTTCTGCTTGTTGGAGGGCACTGAGGAACTTTCCATCAAAGTCTGAACTGGACAACTCTGGTATAATAATAAATCCTGGACTTCTTTCTGAAATTTCCTAAATGGGTTAAACCCTTTTTTGCCAGTTTTGCCTGTTCAGGCTCAGCCTGACACTGCAAAGGGCTCTGTGGTGGGAATGCCAGGGAGATCAGTGGTTTGAGTTCACACTGGTGAATTGAGAGCTGCAGACATAACTCACCGAGCTTTCCTTTAAGAAAATGGATATTGCACTGATACCCTTCCTGTGACTAAGCCAGTTCACCTCCCCATGCTGCAGACCCCTCATATTCCTGTCAGGAAGAAGCAGTGAGCTTTCCTTTGAAGGAAATGAATGAGTTGAGACTGGGATTTTTAAAAATACATCACTAAGATAATTCTTTCTGCTTCCCACTGCAGAGTGGGATGATCCTTTTCTTCAGGACTGCTGCCTATCACTTTGACATGTGCTTTCTGGAAACAGTTTGTTACAGGCTTTGAAAACATCCAAAAAACCCACAAAAACCAGCAGCAGAGCCCATTCCTGAAATACTCTGTAAAAGTGTTCACCACTGCAAGAGTAACCACAATAGCAATAACAAAAGCTATTCCATTTCTTAGATTGATTTGTTGGGTTTTTTTGCAATAAATGTCTCTTCTTGTCAAAAATGCAGTTTGGAATCATACTATGCAGAAATCCCTGCCATGAATTAAAACAATATATTTGTGTCTTTCTATCAGGCTGCAAGAAGTGCTAATGCCACCTTTGCTTTGGAGGGCTGTAATTTCAGAGTTTGCCTCTAGTGCAGCTTGAATAAGGCCCATGATTAACTCTTATTGTTTAATGTATTCACTGTGCTAAAAGCTTTGCTTGCAGAAGTTCAGCAAATATTAGATTTTCTGGAGAGGCCGTACAGTAAACATTCGAGCTCTTGGATTAGTATGTACATCCATCAGATGCTTCTCTTTCCAATTAAAAGCACTTTAGAGCTTTTTTTTTAATGAAAAGGAAAAAAAAAGATGCTCAGTGCAGTGCAAGGGAAGGGCCAAGAATAATTGACATTCACCCTGTGGAGAGCACATCAGCTTCTCCAAGGGACAGAAAGCTAAAAACAGCATCACAGGCAGGAGTGTTCCCTCCAGCTTGTGAGGGAAGAAGAGCCCCGGGGGAAGCTGACATTCAGCTCTGAGCTGGGAGCTGTGGCTTTTAACAGCAGCTGGGCAAAGTGACTCCCATTCACCCAGAATGGCTTGAGGGCAACCATAAAACACCAGGCAGGAACCCTTGCAGGGTTAGCCAGGACAGAATGGGGTGATTTGGGGTGACTTGGGGTGATTTGGGGTGATGGGGAGAAACTGAAGACAAAGTGGGATGCCAGTGACGGTCTGAAGCAGGTATTTGTCCTCCTGAGTGAACTTGGGAGGGTATTGCTTTTCCACAGCCCTGCCAGAAAACCCCTTTCTCTGATGCAGAGATGGGGCTCCTGAGAGGCGTTTTAAAGACTTTTATTCCATTTCCAGTCTCATGAGAAGGGTGAGATGGTGCAGATGTTACAATTCACGCCATCACAATCAGAAGCCAAACTATTTCCTAATTACAATCCATGACAAGCCTTTTTTGGCCTATCAGCCTTTGCCACACAATGCTGCTAATGCTTCTAAGTCAATCATCAATTAAAATACCCCNCCCCACATAGCCCCATGGCTATTTATGATTCCAAAACTTTGCTCTGCTGTCCTGCAGAGCCTGGCCTGGTGTTTGGCATCTTTACACACACACCCCTGGTATCAGCACTGCCCTCTCAGGAGCAACCCCAGCTGACAAGCGGCCAAAACCGCACGAACACAGCAGAAAAATCTGACTACACATCAACCTCTCTACTACATAAATATCTGCAGCCCTCAGGGCCCATTGGGGTTCTCCTCCAAGAGCAGCTGCCCCTGAGCAGGGACACCTCTGGAGGCCCCCCCTCACCCCAGGCATGGAGAGGTTGGTGACATTTTGGTACACATGTAAACACTAAAGATGCACACAGGGAGGTCACGTGGCAATCTTTGTATCCTGTACTAATTTCAGGTGTATTAAACAGTTGAGTATTCACCAGCAACACATCTGTTCTTACTAATTACATATTTAATATACCTTAATTTACCGGTAAGAGCTCAGTTGTCTGTCCACTTGATCACTTTTATCTGAGTCACCTCTGACTACACCATCCTGAACTGCTTTGCTCAGTGTGTCCCACCCTTGGCAACACCTCTGTCTTGGGCTGCAATGCAAGATGTAACCAGGGGTGTGTATTCTATCACCAGCTGTTAAACCAGCTGGGGCAGTGTTCTTTATCCCTTCCAGGACCCCTCCTCCCTCCAGGGGATATCTGCTGTTCATGGGCCATCCAGGCTCACTGCAGGGCTGAGACAATTCCATCATCCCACTGGGAGAGGCTCCACCCAGGGAGAGGAGCCCAGCATTCCCACCTGGATAAAAGCTGGGATTCAGAACAGCAGCACAGCCTGTTTGCACTGGATTGCCAGGGGAAAACCAGACCCATCTACACCACCACTGGACCTTCAGAGGAAAACTGCACCTTCCTACAGGATCATTGCTCCAACAGAATGTCATCTGTCATTCCAGGAGGACTTGACTGGGCTGCTCCCAACACCCAACAGGGTGTCAGGCTGTGTTTTATGTCAGTGTTTTCTTTTTTTGTTCATTTGTTTGCTTTTTTGGTACTATTGCATTATTATTTTTAATATTCCTAGTAAAGAACTGCTATTTCTATTCCCATATATTTGCCTGAGAGCCCCTTAATTTCAAAATTATAATAATTCAGAGGGAGGGGTTTATATTCTCCATTCCTAGGGAGGCTCCTGCCTTCCCTGGCAGTCATACCTGTCTTTCCAAACCAAGACAACCCCCTTAGCCTGAGAGGTGGCCCAAAGAGCTGCTCCCCATGGCTCATGGGGTGGGTGTGTGCTGGGACCCCAGGGTCATGGATCTGCCAGGACAGCCCTGGGAGGGACCAGGAGAAGGTGCTTGTTCCTCAGCAGGCCTTGTTGGGAACCCCAGCTCCACTGTGCCTCCCTGAGCTCCAGGGGATGAATTGGCCTCTGAAGGCTGAATTTGGGTTCCTCCTCCTGCCATCTGCTCTTGTCAGCTCTCAACAGCATCACCACATGACATCACCTCTAAAACACCTCATCACCTCAAAAGAGCCCCTGTGACAGGGACTCCAAACCCCCAACGATTTATTTATGCAGAGCACCACCTTTGGAAGGCTTGTATTTACTCTTTTCTCCCCTAAGCTGAGCTGCTTATGGAGTGAGGTAATTGTAGCTACCTATGGCCTTTTGCTTCGGCTTTCACAAGCCCAGCTGTAAATGTACCCTTCAAACATCCTGCTGGGACCTTGGACAACAAATGTACTTTGGAGTGGTAGCACATACAAATGGCATTTATACTTGGAAAAACTTAAATAAAAGAGGCAGTGGGTGAAGGTGGGTTAGCAAGCCAATGAGTCCAGTAGCAATTCTCCAGAAGTTGCAATCAACATCTCTCTGTTATCCATTGTAACATTTCAACTAAGTTTTGGGTTTTTTCCTGATTCTCTTCTCTATTGGGATAAAAAATTTGGTTTCAGGAGGAGTGTGGCACAAGCCTGCTGTTTAATGCCCTTGAGATGACCCCTGGGCAGAAATCCAGGGACAGGAACAGTCTGTAGGATGAGGGAAAGAATCTGTGCTAGGAGCTTTGATAAAACTGTTGAGGGTTTAAAGTTATAAATAAACTTGGAAATCTGAAACTCTTAGCTACTTCCAATATTTTGAAGTCCCTAAATTGGGCAGTCCTGTTGTTAGCATATTTATATTTTGAATAAAACACATTTACTGATTAATCTTTTCACTGCAGACTTATCTGAAGGTGCAGTGGGGGTGGAACAAGATGGTCTTTAAGTTCCCTTCCCACCCAAGTCATTCTGGGATTCTGTGATTGTATCAGCAGTCACAGATGGCTCTTTCTTGCAATGTAAAGTTGTTTTCCTTGCATTTCTAGTTAGGCTGTACCAAGAATGTTGTTAATAGTGTAGAATCATTTCAACTGGTGAACACAAAAAGAAGAAAATAAAAGAAAAAAAACCCCAAAAAACTGAAGGGAATGGAAATATTTTTTAAGAAAGGACACAAGAGACACATAGGATAGTCAAAATCTCTTCCTAAAAGCAGTAGAAGGTTATGACATAATCAGAATAATGTTAAATCACTGAGGAGAGGTCTTGAAATAAAAGAAATGAACAAAGATATAAAAAAACCTCTACCTTTTTTATGATTAGCTAATTTTAAAAAAATTCAAAAGTTCTTTGCAAGAGGTACAATATGGGATACAGCTCGCTGATTTTGGTCTTCATGCTTGCTCCCTGTGTTCTCTGCTGCATACGTGAATTACCAAAATAAATGTTTTGCCTTATCTGTTGTCAGTACCCTATAAAAATGCAGCTGTGTTATCAGTGTCGCTATTAGAGACATGCATTGTGTTTTCCTGAATAAGCTGCACACATTATTTTCCATGGATGTGTGAACAGGATGCCAGATCCCTGGAAGTTTTGCAGGGCTGGACAATTTGTCTGTGGGAAGAGGGATCAGAACCTCGTGCTAACAAGGGAGGAGATGCTGGGAGCTGATCACTGCAAGCCAGGTGAACTCTGAAAAACCCTCACTCACTTTGGTTTTGGTTTTCTGGTTGTTTGTTTCTCTCATTAAGCATCACTGGGTTTCTTTCCCCTCTAAAGCTACAACAAATGGGGTTCTCTGCCCTGTTTACACTGCAGAGACACGACACCAGATGGGGCACCCAAGCCCAGAGCTGGGGGAAAGTCTGCTGCAGATGGCAAAGTGAAATACTGCTAAATATGCCTGCAAGGTATTTGAGCACAGCGTGACAGACAGGCAGAACAAACAGAGATGGGGGAAAAGCAGGATAAACAACAGCTGAGGAAAGGCTGCCTTTTTGTGGATGCTCCAGCCTTGCTCCAGCCTGTGTCTAAGGAGACATATGGAGATGATGCCTAGAGCAGGGAACAAGACAAAGAAGTTGTAAGGCAGCTCTGGAGATGGGCACTGCAGCTCAGTTCCAACTGGAACAGTCCCACCATCAGGCTCTTTGTTAAACAACATGGAAATTTGGTCATAACAGCTTTGGGGATTCGGGTTTTTATGGAAGGCAGCACCTTTCCAGAGAGATTGCCCTGGGTGTTGCTAAAAACATTCTTTCATTGAATTATCTCTCTAAATCATTTTGGCTCTGGTTGTGCAGTGAGGGCAGGTTATGAGGAAGGTCCAGAAAACACCAAGATCTGTCTCCTCTCAGATGCATCCCCTTGGGTTCAGATGGATCCCCTGTGCCCAGCTCTTGCAAAGATTGTTAATTTCTGGGAAGAGCTACACACTTGACAATTTTTAATTCTTTCCTTGAGTTTTTCTGCTTTTCAATGCCTTGATGCTTCAGCAAGGCTTCTCTACTGACTTATTTCCAAGGAGTGATAGAAAATCCCAGATGTCTCACCTTTCAGAAGAGGATGAACTATGCTTCAGATATTTTAAGCATGGAAAGGACTGTATACTTGAGAAATTCCTAAACCCAGATTAGAACTCTGTTGTTTTAACAAGTCATTGACTGAAAAAAAATTAAGTTTATTGTAAAAGGAAAAAAAGCTCAAGGGCTGAATTGAAATATGATTTTTAGCTCTTTTCATGGAGCAATAGTAAGATACAGAATCATAGAAACATAGAGTAGTTTGTGTTTGAAGGGACCTAAAAGCCCATCCAGTGCCACAGGTAGGGACACTTCCCATTGTCCCAGGGTGCTCCAAGCCCTGTCCCAGCCTGGCCTTGGACACTTCCAGGGATCCAGGGACAGCCACAGCTTCCCTGGGCACCCTGTGCCAGGGCCTGATATCTAGACAGTTTTATTGTCAGTAGAGGTTATGGAATCTTTTAAGGTAATACTTTTATTTCTACAGGAAAAGCATTTCTCACCACCCTTTGTCTACCTGCTTTTCTCTTATAAGTCTCTTTCTCCGAACTGAGGCTTATTTTCTTGTCTTCAAGGTAAAGTCCACCACCTTCAGTGAGGGGATTGGAGGAAGGATTGGGGAAATGAGGTGGTTGAAATGATTCCCCAGCCAAGGGGAAGAGGGACTGTGCCACAGCTTTGTCCTGCTTTTATAAAAGCCTCTCTGAGGCTTTCAGAAAATGCACAACAGCATTGGCTGCTTTGGGAGATAAATTTTCTTATCTACCAGAGGGAATGAATGCCACTATCCCCACCCTGAGTGCCTAAAGCCATGGGCATTGAGTTTTTTGGGAGAGCAGCATTGCTGTCAGCAGCTGTGCTGCCATGTAGTGAAAGATTAATGTGATCCATGAGAAAAACACAAGGAATGTAACACAACCCAGAGGCAGGAGTGCTTGTGATGCTGTTCTGGTCTTCAGTCTGAGACTGCTTCTGTAGTTTTTATTAAACTTTGATTAGCTGTCAGTGCATTCTAAAGACCATACCGAGGTGCTCAGCTTTCTGGAGGGCACAGTGTTTCTAAAGCTCTCTGAAAGCAGAGATCTGGGCTCACTGGGGATACTCACAAACAAACTGGGAAGCGCTTGGAGTTAGTTACTGCCTAACCTTGGCGTTAGTTAGGAGAGACTGCACAAGACTCTGCTCCAGACTTCAGCAAAGCAGAATTTATGAAGTAACTTTGGGTGCCACAGAGTTGTGGCAAGTGTTGGGGTTGGAATGGGAGCAATAACAGGACTTGGGGGGTGGAAAAAACAAAGGCAGGATTGCCTTTCAGGATTGAAGGATTAAGGCATAATGCTGCTTTGGAAATGACATCTTGGACTGTCCAAATTCTCCACCAATACTTGGATCCAAATATTAAAATGAGCTCTTGAGGTCAAAACCCCACATGAGCTAAAGTGATGCAGCTCCCATGCTAAGACTGGAATTTCCAAGTTTCCATGAAGTCTTTTAGGTTTAATCCAGGGATCATTATTAGTTGTTTCACAGTGACAGGAACATTTACAACTCCACCATTTTCTCTGCTTCTGTTCAGCCCTGTCACTTGTTCCTCGGGGTCCTGGGCCGGGTGGGAGCACTTTCCTGAGGATAAGGCAGAGATGGGGCTGCAGTGAGCAGTCAGCAAGGCTTTCCCAATATTTGGGACTTCCTCCTGTTCCTGCTGATTCTGCTTGAGGTCACCCCTGTAGGAGTGCCAAGATGTGCTGCCTGCTTTGTAGAGCTGCGAGCTAAAACGTTGTGCCCCAAATTTACTATTTTACATATTTTAGCCACACAATTATTAGTGATTTATCCTTACAGCCCCTGGGCCATGGCATCATGCTGTGCTCCGACTTTAAGTCATCAGCTGTTCCCTTGTGTTGGCATTTTTTGGGAGCCTTTGTAACATTCCTGTTCGGTTTTGTTGTTGGTTTTATCAAGGTGGGGTTTAATACTGACCTTTGTAGTCGCAGAGTTTTGTTGATCACCTAAATTATGTTTAGTTTACACAGTCTAATCATGTCGATGTCCTTCTTCTAGGATTGTTAACAGCTCACTCTGGAGAAATACTGACCTCTTAGAAGGCACACAGGACACAATGCTCTGAGAATTAATTTCCATTCCCACCACACCAGTCAAATCAGGGGTACAGACACAATTATTTCACATCACTTTCATGGTGCTTAGAATTTCTGCTCAGTAATAAATACACAGAGTACAAACATGTCCAAGTGTTGGTAAGATTTACCCTAAACAGTTCCAAGAGGAAAAAATATCTGACATAAAATATAACAACTAAATAAAATAAAATTAAAACTGTGTCTATGGTTTAGTTCTTTGCAAATACTGATCAATAACAGGAGGTCAGATCAGAGCTATTTAAACTTTTTTTTTTTTTCAAATTATCCAACATAAGAAAACTCATGGTGAATCACAGACAAAACAGCACAGAGTACTTAAGATCATTTTTTAACTATAAGTGTGTTTTTTAATGAAAGACGTTAAATTGTTTGATATTAAACATAAGAATGATTTATGCAAAGACAACAGTTAAAAGAGCACAGCTCTGCCACTCTGGGATGTCTGTCTAAGCATTATAGTGTGCACAAATTCTGTTTTGGTTCATTCCATACTGCTTGCACAGTACATTTCAAATGGAAAGAAGGCAATCCACAGCATTCCTTACTCTCCTGTTCCCTGCTCTTGCACACTGTAGGAATTTGGAAGTGCACAGGAATTTTCTACATTCCTGCATGAAGGAAAAGTCATAGGAATATCTCACACTAAACCTTTCATAAAAGGAAATACAGACGTGCTTGACTTTCTGGAGAAATGTCTGCTCCTTTCTCCAAATATACGGTTCCAGGAGCAGCACTCTGGATCTGATTTACAGGAAGGCTGGAAATACAAGGTTTAAAAGATGGGGACATCCTCAGTGTTTTGAGTTTTTTTCTTGTATGCTGTAGATGAGCAGGAATTCTTGAAAAAATCCAGAAGAATTAATGAGAGCAGACCAGAGGTTATCTCATTACCTTGGGGGCCAGGAAGGGAGGATTTGAAACAGCAGTGCAGATGCTGATTAATGTAAGAGGTTAATAAAGGGCAGGATACACAGAATTATCTCATAATAAGGGCATTCAACTTAAGGAATTAAAGGCCTCAATAAGAAAACTATTCACAATTATTAACATTCACTGATTCTGGTGAATATACAGCTGTGTTTTAAAGTACCTGGAAAAACAAGAAACTCTCATTTCAAGGCAAAATTAATCAGACCTAATAAAAAATAAAAGGCTGAGGATGAATGGTCAGCCACCTGCTACTATTTGCTTTGTTCATAGAAAAATATTTTCTTAGAACTATGCTCTATTTTTATTGTTATTTTTTAATTATTATTTATCCCTGACTTTCCTAATTTGTCACCTTCCCCATACTGGTCTTCCACCTTCTGGAATGAATTGAAATCCATGAGTTAAAGAAAGCCAACAGAAAGGTGTTGACAAGACTGAAAAGGTGTTCATAAGGAAGCAAACTATTAAAATTACCTATAACTACCACATTTTAGTTCACTGAACCCATTCCTGCCTAGAAGGCCTTTTAATCTTGTCATTGATCCAAAGATCCAAAGATGTAGTAAATGCTGCCTCCCATGGAGGGGCCAGAACAGTTAATCCCATAATTTCTTGCACCTGGAGCATTTCCCTGCTTCCACCACTTAACGAGAGATAGAAGGAGGGGGAATGGCCTCAAGTTGTGCCAAGGGAGGCTGGATATTAGGAAAAATTTCTTCACTGATGGTCAAGCACTGGAATAAGCTGTCCAAGGACATGGAGGAGTCACCATCCATGAAGTGCTCAAAAAAAAAAAATCTGGAAGTGGCAATTTGGGATGTTGTTTAGTGACAGGGTGGGTTTTAGTCAAAGGTTTGGTGGTCTTGGAGGTCTTTTCAAACCTTAATGATTCCATGATTCAGAGACCTGACTGTGGGAAAGGAAAGCTGGAAACTTCCACAGATACTGTAGGGTTTGATTTGCAGCCTTGGGAGAAGCTTGGATTGATGTAATGATAAAGGCACAGAGGCATTAAGCAGAGGAATTATAACTTGTGTTCCTATAGTTACAAGTAAGAATGTGCCTTAAGTAAGTAAGAAACTGTACTGGCTAAGATGGTAAAAGGTTCCAAAGTGTAGTAATGTGATTTTACAGAGTAAGCTAAGAGTTTAGATTTTATAATTGAAGCATTTGTGCGTAGGCGAGGTTGCAGGCTATTGGGTGAGGGATGGACACAGTGTGGCAGAATTAAGCAAAGGGTGATAGGTTAGAAAAACAAAATAAACTCTGTGGCAGCTTTCCATTGGATCAGAATGTTATATAGTCCTTTGTAACAAAGAAATTTGTGACTACTTTGCTCTTGTGAAATTCAGGTTACAGTTCAGAAGTCCAACCAGTTATGTGCCCAACCTGCAGAGATGAAGACATTTAAAATTAACAGTGGGGTCTGTTCTTCATTTTTAGTATTCCTGGTAATCTCTTCTAATGAAATCATCTACTTGGTGTCCATAGCATTAATTTTTGAAGAAAATCCCATGGACCACACATGGAAGTGCTCAAAGTGTGGAGAAGTGGTGCTTAGAATATGGTCCTGGTACCATTATGGTTGGAAAACTCTTAGAGGTTTTCTCCAGTTCAGATATTTCTGTGATTCTATAATACCTTCAAATAAGCCTCTAGAATTATTCTTTTGTAATATCCCAAGCTATGATTCATTTCTTGAGCACCTTGTCTTGTGTCACTGCATCCTTTCCCTTATCCTCATATCTTGAATTTTGAACCTGAGTATGAGAAATAGATGTGTTCTTAGAGGAGAGGAATTGTGGTGGATGAGACAGCTCTGAAGCCACTTACACGTGTAATTTAAAGGAGGAAAAATTCCCTTTCTAACCTGTGCTCATTGAAGGCAATCATCAGGTAGGACTGGATCCTGCTGAAGCAGCTTCTCTCTGATTTCAGTGTAACCAGATTCTCTTTAATTAGTTTTTATTTATTTCAGGATAATAAAAACTAACATATGCAACAATTTAAAAGCATTCTCCTCCTTTTAATGCATTAAAGTGGAAGCAGAGTTCCTTTGCATAATTGCATTAGTAAACAGATTAATTTACATTTTAATTTACATTAGCAGTGTAATTGGGATTCCAAAGTGTAATATACAGGAAGGAATGAAAGCAGGAACAAAGTCCCGCAGCTACCAAAGGATGGAGATGCCAGACTCCAATTAAGACATTCTTTTGTCAAGCCTTATCTCTGAGGTTTGCAAGATTAACTTGAAACAAAATGGCTGGCTTTTATCTCCCCCTGTTATTGGTTTTAATTCCACAACTTAAAAGGATTCCTTTGGAGATTTATATGAGGAAGGCAATTTCTTACACTGTGTCTTTCCAGTACCACTGGCCCTGTTTTGGGATAAATGATGTAGCCAAGAGGAATATTAATTCTGCCTCAGTGCCCCTTGCTCTTGCCTGGGAAAGGTTTAATTTGTAAAGCTTTATTTCTGTGTGCAGTTTGCTTACTCCGAGGCTACACACTGAGTAACACATCCCACAGGGCTGGTCACGTTCTGTGACAAGTAAATACATTGGTGTCCTGCAGCAGCACAGCTCTTTGTGCCAAAAATAGGTGCCAGCTCCCTTTTTGGGGAGCTTAGCTGATGGCATTTGTACAGAACATGTAGCATTTGAGCCAGCAGCATGCCCTGGGGACTGATTTCCACTGGGATCCTGGGGACAGCATTCCCAGCTGGTCAGGGAGTGATCCTACCAGGAGCCCTGGGGAAGTTCATCAGTTTCCAGGGGAGTAGAATCTGAAAAAAAAAAATCCACCCAAAAAAAACCCAAAAAACCCCCCAAACCACAAAAAAAAAACCCCACAAAAAATCAGCTCGATGCCATATTAAAGGTGGGAATTTCCTGGTTGCCAACACCAAATTTGACAGGTGCCCAGAGCACACAGAACAAGTGACTCAGTAACAGGGCTGAACCCAAACACAGCCTGGAGATCCAAGAATTCTGTGTTAAACCAAGAGAATTCTGTGCTAAAACTGCACATTTTGGAGCTTCTATGGCTTTTTATACAGTAAGAGAACCTAGGTGGGTGTCTGGGTGAATTAGTCCTTACAGGCAGAAATCAGTCCAAGTAAAACAGTTAGGCTCCCCGTGGCTTATTTAAAGATATTTTTAATCTGGGGATTTTAGCAAATTTGCTCCAGATTTGGTGGTCAAATCTAGTCAGAAAAAAGCAGGTAAAGAAACCCATATAGAGATCTCTACAGAGCTGCAGGCTGACTTGTGACTTGTGCAGTGTCCTGTTTTTCACCAAGCATTGTCCTAAATGGCCCAGAGGGCACTTAAAAATCCTGCTGGAAGAAGGTTTTATGGAAATCCTGCTGGAAGAAGTCTCACTG
The DNA here is from genome assembly GCA_013397195.1 of Hylia prasina. Classification (NCBI taxonomy): domain Eukaryota; kingdom Metazoa; phylum Chordata; class Aves; order Passeriformes; family Sylviidae; genus Hylia; species Hylia prasina. Next base: position 48,677 of record VYXD01007972.1, read on the forward strand.
TGAGCGAGGTAGAGGCAGGCTTAAACAAAACACATGGTATTAAAAAGAGTATCCAAAAGATGGTTACACATTTGGAAATTATACTGTCCTTGGCTCTTTTGCTGTCCAATCTTTCAAATTTATAATAAAGTATTGACTTCATGTGGCAGTCCCACAACAGTCCTCAAGTGAATATTTTAATCAGTGTGGAGCTTCCCTGTTTCAAGCTCGCTGACTGCTCCTTCACTATTAATATGAAACCTGATAAACAGATATTTCCTCATCTAATTTCTTAATTTCCTAATTTCCTAATCTAATTTCTTAATAGAGTTCATTGCCATCCTACCTGGTTGCTTTCACAGAAATTTATATTTCCACTCATTTTCTCATATTTTCTGATTTATATTAATCTGGTGAGTGTTTCCTCACAGTAATTGCTTTCCTCACTCCTTTCTAAAAGTCCACATTCCCCAGGATCTTCTTGGAAGGGGGGCAGTAAATAAGTAATGAAAAAGGCTTCATGCATACAATGATGTTCAGTAGTTGTTGTTCACATTTTTTCTTCTGTTACAGAGTCAAATAAAACTTTTGAGAGTTTCATTATCTGAAAGAGTTTGAGAACTTCTGGAAGAGAATTACTCTGATATCAAAGTCAGTTATCACAAGATAGTAGAACTGACCTTCAAAACCAAGCAAAACCCAGTAAGGATTTAAGTGCTCTGGTGCCATAATCAAAAATTATCTGGAAATTGCTCTCTTCCATTGGGTGAAAAAAAGTCATTTTATAGTGTACTGCAGGACTGAGATTTTCATTTATTTAGCCTTTAGGAACAACTTTAAGTGGATGAGCTTTCTAATAAGGTTTAAGACATATCTGGCTTTGTAACATCTGCTTTATCTTAAAAAGATGCTCTAAAGGGACGTGCCAAGCACAAACTCTCTGGTGCCTCACTCATTGCTGAGTGAAGTCTCTGTTTTATGATGGAGGATAATCCTAATTCCAGGCATGACTAGATTGTTTCTCCCTAGTCTTGAGTATTTATTAATACATAGGAAATTCAGTTTGGAGACAAAAACCAGTCTTCCAATGATCAATATGTGATCATATGGCCTGACTTTGCTAACATTTGAACAAGCACCCAAAAAAAACAAATATCCTGTGCAACATCTAACTAAAATAAACCACAAGACTAAGGTAGAATAATCCTTAATTTCTTAATGGCTCTTGTGCTCAGCTATCAGTGTCTCATAGGGTGCTTCCAATGTTTACTCTGTTCTTGTCTACAGTGACCTCAAATAGTTATTTGGAAAGAAATGGAACTCTAATTCAAAAATCACACTCTGATAGAAGGCTCTTGGTTAGTAGAATTTATTTTATAAATAGAAATATTTAAGTATTCCAGCTTAATTTAGCTCACACTGAAGTGAGGGAGAGTGAGCTTTGCCATATTTATGTCAGGGTACAGTGTGAGCCAGGGAATCTGTGTCTGAGCAGGGTGTGCCCCACCACACCAAAATTAATTCTGTTCCATGGGCACAGACATGAACATCCTTGGAATCTGCATATTTTCCTTTGGCTTTGGTGTGAGGATGCATCCACATGTATTTGACAAAACACTCATCCATGCATCTGGTGCTCCCCTTGCTTTGTCTCTCCTCCTGTTGTGATTTCTCAGTGACATAAGAAGACTTTTGCCTCTGAGCCCTTTGACTTCAGCTGAATTTTACCAACACACACAGCCACCACACATCACATATTGCCCACACATTAAAATTACACTGAAGAATTTCTAAGAGCCTTTGCAGGAGAATTTTTTGGTTAATTCACCAAATTCAATGTGCCATAGGGTGATAGGATTGGCTGCAGGTCATGAGGTGATTTAATCAGGCAGTGAACATTGGGGTTATTACATCATCATGGGCTCATTGGGGCTGACAGGAATTAATCAAGTCAAAACGAGCCACTGAGTGTGATACAGACAGGATCTGTTGCCACAGTAACCCAATGTGACATTGCTGAGATAAACTCCAAGCTCAGTTCATCTGCAGTAAGCATCTTTTCCCTGGATATGCCAGCTTACTTAGAGGTTCCAAGGTTTATTACAGAGCCTGGTCCAGTTTTAGTGGTGCTTTATATCATACTGTATTTAGCTATAAATGAAATAAGTTCTAGAAAGGAGTCTCAGTTCCACAGCCCCCTTCATTGTTTAGTACCTGCACAAAAAATCCTAATATATATTTAAAAAACAAGTGATGGAGCAAATCCAGCTTGACATGATTCAAAATAACAAGAATTTAGTGTTAAAAAGATTTGCAGGATGTACTTTGGTTTTTTTTTAAATAGAGAACAGGTTTGCTGCAGCAGCTACAGCCTGGCTGCTCTGGAGCCTCTCTTCCAATCTGTGGACTGTCAAAAAAGAAACCATCAAACCTTCTGTGTCAGGTGATGGTTTCAGTGATGCTTTTAAAGAGCTGGGTGTTCTGGATGCTTGCAGAAACTTCCTTTGAAAAGTCAGCTGTTGACAGATGATGTCTCCTCCTCGTCCCCAGGGATGTGACCCTTTCCTTGAGCTCGCCTTGGACACAACATTATTATTTCATGTCTTGCAGCTCACTTTCCTGTGGTAAGGGAGTGGTTGATCATGTCATAGCTGAACTGTCAGCCTGCTGCCGTGCACTGTTGCCTGAGGGACTCAAAGGTATGATTCTCATTAACTCTTCATGAAAGTCAAAGCCTTCCATAAAGCACCTCCAAGCCCTGTGCTGGTGCTTTGCTGTTCCTGTGTGGAACATTCCTGATGGACAGATATTGCTGGCAGTTCCCCCTTTCCCAGTGCTGTTATCTCAGCTCTGCTTTGACTTCTGATCTGCTGCGAAATTCTGCTGAGCAAATGTTTTATTAAATCCTTTTACAATGAGGAAAAAATAACTGCAAGGTTATTCAAAAGGAGCTGATTCTTTCCATCTTGAGTGGCCTTTGCTTGAAGTGTTGCAGTTACAGGGACTTAAAGTCTTATAAATCTATGGACATCAAAGACCAGCTACATTCTTGACTTCTAAAGAACCAGGAAAAGGTTCACAAAGTGGGTATCTCCTTCAGATTCTCATCCCAGGCAATCTGCTTTACCAGTATCTTATTCTTCACAGTTAGTCGCACAGAGGACAAATATTGTGAGGGTTGCCCAGAGAAGCTGTGGCTGCCCCTGGATCCCTGGAAGTGTCCAAGGCCAGGCTGGATGGGGCTTGGAGCACCCTGGGACAGTGGAAGTTGTCCCTGCCCATGGCAGGGGTGGCACTGGATGGGCTTTGGGGTCCTTTCCAAACCAAACCATTCCATGTTTCGTCTTCTCTGTGAGATCCTTAAATGTCAGCACCTATAAATGCTAATAATAGAAATATTTGTTCTCTTAGAGCCAGAAAACTCACCTGTTTAGTTGTCACTCAATATTGCCTCTGGTGTTTGTAACCAGAATCCAGTTTTCACTGAATGCAAGGCAAAATATAAATATGATGTAGAAAAACAAACCAAAAAAAAACCAACCCAAAACCAAACAAACAAAAAAAAAATGTGGCATACATTGTAGGAGTTAGCTTCTTAGAGCAGTATTTCTGTTCTGGGGATTATGGACTCTGTAACAAACTGGACTTCAATTATTTGGCAGCATCCTTAGTCCTGTAGCCTTCTGGTGAAGCAGCCTGCAGTTCNCAACTCTCATTTAAAGTAAGCTTGTTATTATTTGGAAAAATTTGAGAAGTTTTAAATGCTTGATTAAACAACCAAAAAAACTTATGAACTAAATATCATATCTGATCAACAAACAGGGTTTCACCAAGAGCAAGCCTTGCCTGACCATGCTGGTGACCTTAGATAGGGGTGCACCCTTAAAAATTATAATTTATGTTGCAGGGAAGGGTTTGAGGGTAGTGCCAGGGTTTAAATAAGCAGCCATGGCCACCTGCAGTTATTGCTAGCCTGGAGTTCCTGTTGTGCACATGGAATAACTGGTAGCAAGGAGTGATCCAGGAGTTTGACATTGTGACTCTAATTGCATTTAACAGTCCATTTAATATTTTCAACCTAATGCATTCCACAAAGTGGTCATACTGATTATATATATATTTAATGTTACATTTTCTTCTACATATTAAAATACTGGCTGGGAAACCTTTCTGTGCACTTCTGAGAAAATGATAAGTTACAAAACTTGCAGCCAGCCCAGTTCAGTGGAAGGTTCACATTTTTACCACCCATGCACACTCTTAACTCAAAGAGAAACACACTTTATAACTTTAGCACTCTCTAAGCTAACAAACTAAAATACATTACATAATCTGATTTGCCCCCTCTATATCTTTTGTCTTCTTTTCTGCCTTAATCCATGTTCTTACCTCTTCCTTTCTAATTTAGTGAGTCATGTAGCTCCAAATACTCAAATTGTCACTGTACTATAATTTAATTCATATACATTCCACAGCTCATTTGATATCATTAATGTCAGGATTGAATGGCCTCTTACAAGCAATGATTCATTAGCACAGCACATTCATTCTGATGTTTGTCTTTCGACAGATTTTCCTTCATTTATCCATCAGCACTGGAAGTTTCTCATAAAATTCCACCGTTTATTGGTGCAGTAATTGATCAGTGAACATCTGTTTTTTTACTTGCTGTTTGTTTCAGGAGCAGTCCTGAGGCAGGTTCAGGTTCTGTCAGCACAAGAGGGGAGCTGATGTTTCATTTGTGTGTGTGCTCTGCTATTTGGGGTACTGCTTTTACCTTGCCTTTGATTAAAACTGAATTTACAGCCTCAAAATTAAGTGTTCAGATATGCAAGGACTAAGTCTGCCTAATTAGGCAGGACTGAGCAGTGGGATCCGGTTTAAGTAAGGCAACAGCCCTATTGGGAGGAATTCACCTCTCCAAAGTGTGGATGCTGAAGGTTTTTTTATGGAATCAGTAAAACCTGAGAAAGAATGAAATAAGATGTGACCAAGTCATTCTACTTTTCCCAAAAATTTTGCTAAATATATCCACTAATTATAATTAAGATTTTTTTTCCCATTTTGAAGAATTTACACAATCTCACGAGCAAAGATTCAGCACTTTCCACCTAAAAATTTGTGTTTTCATCACATAAAGGGATTATTTGTGTAATAATTCGTGTTGGCAGCCTGTGCCAGGGCCTCACTGCCCTCCCAGAGAAGAATTTATTACAATGTCTTTCCCATGGATTTTACTCTTGGATTATTTAATATAATTACTACAGCCTGCTCAGAGATTAGGCCACAGCTGGAGTAATCTGGCGTTGAAAACCTGCCTCTAGAATAACCTTTAAAAGCTTAATATTGTCTCTATTCATACTAATTTCTTTTTATGTGTATTAGCTGCTATCTTAGACTTAGGTTCTTAATATATCACTGAAAGCTTCAGTGTTTTCAGTGTTTTCACCAGCTGCCCCTGAAGACAATAAGAGATCAGTTCTGAATATAAAACATCGTTAACCAGTAGCAGTTATAGATGAGGAATCAAAGACAAAATTAGTGATTAATCTTTTTTTTTTCTTTTTGTTCCCCTTCTTTTTTATCAGAGAGCATCTTAGACAGAAATGATGTAATTTGATAGATATTATAGGAAAAAAATTAATTTGTACTGTGTTTTATCAATCTGTACACGAAGGGTTTTTACTAGCAATGATTTTATTGAACAGAATGAATGCAACAAAGGAATAAGACAAGCAGTTCTATTCAAAGCACTCAAGTAGTCCCAGTTCTTCCCTGAGAAAACTGGGAAAATCTCCCAGCCGTGTGAGGGCATGTGGAAGGAGATAGTCTGCTTGCTGGTCAAGGACATTTTCAATGCAAAAAAATAACAAATTAAAGAACGAAGATTGAAACAAGAACACTCAGGGGAAAAAAGCCTGTCCTTGAGCAGAACAAGCCTGGTCTGAGGAGATGTGGGCTGAGACTGTTCTGCAGTGAGAGTACCTAGGGAAGAGCCTTGCCAAAGTGGGATTGCAGGGGAACAGGAGGAGACAAACACACAGGGACAGAGACCATGAACTGATTTGGGTGCTCCACGTCAAACTGAACCACTGCTCTGGAGAAATCTGTGCCTGCACATGTAGCTGGTCACTGTGCTGGGGCTGCTCCCATTCCATGGGTCCATTTCAGGACAAGACAGTGGGATCTCAGTGTTTAAGTCACCCTTTGCTCTAGGCCAAGGGTGACTGTCCCTGTAGCACCAGACATGTCCAGGATCACATCCCACCTGGCTTAGGTTATCCTTCCTGCATTCCAGGAGCCTCCTGGATTCCCTACAGCCTCTTTCCAGCAGATGTTGGAGGGGTTGGAGTGGTGCAGCAGGGTGAGAGCCTGGCAGCAGGACACTCCTCTAGCTGGAAAAAGAATTCCTCATCAATCAGCTCCCCTTGCTCAGGGATGAGCCAAGAGAAGGAATTTTGGTGTTTGTAAAAGAGTGTATGAAACAAATTATATGTTGTTAAGAAGAGGGGGCTGTGGAAGATGTGCTGCATGTGTAGGAGAAGGGCTGTTAGTGGGGAAAAGAGGGATTGGGGTGGATTTGGGAAGGAACAACCACGGCCTACAGAGGGAGAAGGAGATAAAAGAGAAGGTCATATATAAGCAGGTTGCTCAGGACAGTGGGAGGGATCTCCTACATCCCCAAATCCACCGGAGCCAGGCACCTCTAACACTTTTCTGGCTGTGTTTTCCATGGCTCAGAACAGACAAATGAAAAATATTTTTAGCTTTTGCTCCCAGAGATAAAGACAGAGTTAGTTAAAGGTGAAAGTACAGCCTGGCATAACTTAAGGAAAGGCTCAGTACTGCTTCCTCAATTCTGCCTTGCAGGATTTTTCTTGCTCCCATTCCCAGACATAACTTTTGGGAGTGCCAGAGCTCTCAGCTCAGAGCTTTCTCTTCCCAGCCTGGTTTTTTAAAGGTACTATCAGCATTCTCAGAGCCATTTTAAAACCATCACAGCACTGGGAATTTTGGAACCTAATTTCTGATGTCCAGAATATTGCCTGAGGGAGGTGCTTTATAATCAATGTGGGAAAATCAGTTTCACCCTAAAATGTGAGGTCAAAGGGAAGGAATAAACAAGGCTGTGCTACTGAATAATTAAGGCAGGGCATGACTTCCATCATTAAGTTGAGGAATACAGCTGCCAGCTTTGTGAATAAAAAACAGGTAAATGCAATCTGAGAAAGACTTTAAAAATTTTAGCATGTTCTGGTATAAACAAGGATGAAGTTTGGGTTTTTTTAAAAGTATTAGATCTTGAGGGAAAAGGAGGAAGGGCTCTAGCTGCAATCCTTCTTCAGAGTGCCTGAGTGAGCAATCAAAAAGTATTCAAATATTTTTATAAGATTTTTAAAAGTCTTTTTCCCTCAGGGGGAAAAAAGCCAAGATTTTGATCACTGATTTAAAATGGCAGCAGCAAATCAGGGGAAAGAAGGAAGGGAAGGGAAGGGAAGGG
>VYXD01007972.1:56328-86232 GCA_013397195.1 Hylia prasina
GGAAGGGAAGGGAAGGGAAGGGAAGGGAATTTTGATACCCACGTATGTGTCTATACATTCCCTCTTCTCAGTCTTCTTAGATTTTTATTTTATTTTATTTTCCTTTCATTTCACAACAGAAAGCATCTTCTCTTGGGAGGAACAAAAATTCAAACAGTTCAGTATTAGATATATTGAATATTAGAATTTTTTGGTAAAGACACATCTGGATTACAGAAGGTGATATTCTTGGGTTTCAAATTTGCTCTGCATTTCTTTCTTGATGCTACCCTGGATTTCAGATTTGTATTTCACTGCATTCGAATAGAAAGGAAAATTAAGTGCAGTGAGCAGGCCTTGGACTATTGGGAAGAGAAGGAAATGACATTTGGCATTTTAAATTTGCTGCTCCATTAAATCAAATATTTACCCTGTGGACCACAAAAATTGTATCAGGATAGTGATACTCGGATGCACTTGGACAGAATCATTTTCTGAGGGTGAGAAGTTGCCACGAGGGATTCTCCTGAGTCTACTCCATTAGGGAACTGTACATGGGAAGGACTCCCTCCTTCCCCTAACTGATTTCTTTCTCTATCCTGCACTGAGCAAAAAGCAATAATATGAAAGTAAGTAGAGCTGATAATTGAGTGCTTCCAACCTAACGCATCCAGATAAAAAGGTAAATGCAAATGGGATTAATTCCTCTGGGCCAGTCACAGTGGGGTGTTTCTCCCACTCATTTCCAGTCAGGCTCACCTCAGCTTCCACCAAAGCAGAATCCTGTGATCCCCCTGTCACCCCAGCAACAGAAACACGTTCTGCCCCCATGTCTCCATGGGATTACAGTGCACTGTGCACCAGGGTCCACCAGGGCCTCACATTTTTGTGGTGCAGGATTTCTCCACTTTCCCAAGCCACGCCCTGGGAGCCAAGAAGGTATTTGTCCTGGTCTGGGGCAAATCTGGGAGGAAACCTCCAAATGGGGTCCCCCTAGAAAGCAAATTCAAGCAGCCCCTACCCCACCTTTTCAGAAGATAAACCTCCTTCAAGAAAAGTGGAAAAAAACCCTGTTTATTTAATGAGCCATGTACTCACAAACATGAAAAAATAAATAATATTAAAAAATGGAACCTCTCATTGCTCTGAAGAGGTGGCAAATTCAAAGAGACTCCTTTTGTAGTTCAGAGTCCTTTTTGTGGGTGTGTCCTTGGCTTTCTCTCTTTGGGGCTCAGGTCCAGTGTCCCAGCCCTTGGAGTTCCCCCAGATGATAGTCCTGTTTTTTCTGGACTGAACAATAACTGAACAGTTCCAAAAGAACTTCTGGCCTCAGCTTGATGCCTTAAGTTTTAGCTGTCATGTTTCCAGATTCTGTTCTGCATTAGTGTGTAACTCTGAACCTCATCTAAAGTGTTAAGCAAGTTCTCCTCACAGCTCAGTCAGACAAAACAATCCTTTTCCAGCCCCAGAACCAAGGACAGCAGCCTCAGGCCCAAAAAGTATAAACAGTGAATTGAGGAGAGCAAACTGGGAGGATGGGACTGCATAACCTGAGGCTGTAATTGGACAATTAACCCCAACATGCAAATGGAGCAAAACTTACAAAAGTGTGAACACTCATGACCCATCATCCATCTTGGGTGTAGCCCCAGCCAGGCTCTTGTACTGCCCAAGGTGTATCCTGAGAAAACCTTTTTAATAAATGCCTACTTCATTCCTTTAACTCTGTCCAGCCTCTGTTCTAGGTAACCTCCCAAGGCTTCAAGCTAACTAAAAAAACTAACTAAAAGCAAAGGAGAGCTCTCTCCCACTGTCCCTGCTACAGACAACACCATCCGTGAGAGAATGTGCAGCAGAGCAAGAGCAGTTTCTGAAAACAAACTTAGGGCTTCTTTTCCCCGCTTTGCTCTCAGAACCAGTCTTAAAGGTGAAGAACTTAATATCCAGCATCAACAGAAGAGATTACTGGGGATACAAGCACCATAAATTCACCTTAGGAAACCAGGTTATGTGTATCACTCTGAAACAGAGTGGAAATGCTGATGTGGGAGTAAAACTCCCTGGAAGGAGATTGTGAGTTGGCCTCTCATCCCAGGCAGCTAAAGATAGGAACAGGGGAAACAACCCCAAGGTATGCCAGCAGGAGTTCAGGTTGGATTTTAGGATAAAACTCTTCACTTAAAACATGGTGAAGCCCTGGGAGAGTTGTGGAGTCCCCATCCCTGTAAGTGTCCAAAAAACAAGCAGATGTGGCACTTCATGATAAGGTTTAGTGGGCAGGAGTCAAAGGTTGGGCTTGATGATCTTGAAGATCTTTTTCGACCTTCCATGACTCCATGGGATAAAATATAATTTATTTTGGCTATAAACCAAAGCTGTCTGGCATCTGTAGCATAACAGAGAGCAGGAACCAGTGCCACATAAAAAAAACTTAGCTGAGACTGTAAGGAAGGAATCCCAGCAGTGCAGTGGTTTACAAAACATGAAAAAGGAACTCTCTCTCCAGAAAAAATAACCAGAAAACTCTTTTTTTGGGGGGTTATTAGTGAATCTATTTACTGCAGAAGCTCTGGAGGGTAGCAGAAAGGTGATGGGGAGTCTGGAGTTTTATCATCCTTTTGCTTCCTGAAATACCTCTTGTACCACACCAATCCAACCTCCACAAGGCCAAAATGTGGGCGATGAAGGGAGGGATGTCATTGTGTATCTTAGTTTTTATCATCTCTGTTCTACGGTGAAAATCATTCTGTGAACAGCCACCACCTTTGGAAAGAAAACCCTGAGATGTCAGATGTTTTTGGAGGAGAAATTAGGAATTCATGTTTGGGAATTCTTGTCATTATTTGACAAGGGCACGGCATATTCTGGGATGGGGTTCCTCAGTCTAATGGTTTGACAAGGAGAAGTGATGCAAGAGCAAATGTCTGCTAAAGGGTTTAAAGTGCTGACTGGCTTGGCTTTGCTGAGAAACACAATTCTAGGGAATAAATTAAAGGAAAAATTATGTTTTCTACTCAAAATGAGGTAGTGTTCCCCTAAATGGCCTGTAACTGTATAACTTGAGGAGAAAAATGGACATTGGGCTGCACAGCTGAATCAAGGGGACTTATAAATATATTATGGATACCTCACTAAAAATCTTGTTTTACAAGTATTTATTACGAATATCTCACAACAAAACTCCAGTAGCTACAGATGCTCATTTTAATTGCACACACACACAAAAAAAAAAGGGAAGAGGACAAGATGGTGAGCTCCACAATTTATTTGATGGAATAAATGGAAGCAGGAAGCAAGTCCAATGCTTTACAGCCTTTTCCATGAAGAAATTATTCATAATTTCTAATTGAAACCTCTCCTGAAGCAACTTGAGGCCATTTCATTTCAGACCTTGTGAATACGTATCCATGTTTTTCTTTAAAGAAGAATCTGGATTTCTAAATGTTTCAAAGCACCTTTTGTCTTACCTTCTCAGATTTGTACCAAATAAAAATTCTTCTTAAAATTTTTTTTTATCAAATTTCAGGTCTCAGACGACTTTATCTCCACAGAGGTCAGAAAGGAAGAAATAATTTCTGTAAAATCTATAACAGTTATGCAGCTTAGGAGGTCATATTTTTTCTCCTTTATTTCTGCCATAAAACAGTGAGATTAATGACTTCAAGTGTCCAAAGCATTAAAAACTGCAAGAATAATAGACTTTCAGGTTGATGAAGAAATTCAGATCATTAAAATGAAATTTCCCATATCAGACTCTTTCAGACTTTCCAATTTTGCACAGGGGAAAGAAGAGGTGACTTCAGTGAGAGCACAGAAGTGAGTGACCCCAATTCTCTTCTATACCACTGGCATTGGGGTATAAATATATACTGGAGTGAATGGTTAAACAGGAAAAACAACTTTAATTTTGATGAAAAGTACAATTCGGAGTGCTAGCATAATTCACAGATGTGAAAATAACTACTGAATTTCTCTGTACAAAATATTTCTCATTCTAACAGGAAATATTTTCTTCCTTTTCAGAGGTATCAAAACTTTCCCAAGTTTGTTAGTTTTTGTCTCACTAGTGAAAAAATTGACATAATTTTTATGGATTTTAGTGACATCTATCATAAAAATATTCTGTCATCTGACAAGATTATATAAAATTTTCTTTTAAGCAATATAAAAAGTAAAATCCTTATAACCATGGGGATTCTTATAATGAAGGGGAAATTCTTATATTCTTTGATAATTTGAAGCCTTTCTCCAGCCACTGTTGATGTTAATTTATTTATTTATTTATTNTTTTCTGCAGCCACTGTTGATGTTAATATTGAGCCAGTGCAAGACTCCATGAATTTATTTCAGTAAAGTTTATTGGTATTATTCTGGCCTAGATTTTTTTTTTTTTTTTTTTAACAGGATATCAGGATTCCTTGAGTCAGTGAAGGGCTATGTTAATAAAAGCTGTACATGTTTCCATTTCTTGACTTGTCTCAGAGCATGAAGCCTGTTTTCAGCTGAGCACTTTTTGCTTTGACAAAATCAGTTGGGAGCAGGGGCAGGAAAATTCATTGTCCAAATAAACCCAAATTCAGGTCAGTGTCTCCTTCACTGCTGGCATTTTTCCAGGATGGGATCCAAAGCCATAATTCAGTTTGGTACAGATTTTCTCACTGTTCTTATGAACTAAGACTCCCTGAAATTTTCCCTGCAATGATACATTTCACCTTCTGCCTTGCCCCTTGTTCTTTACCCTTGCACAGTTGACTGCCTTTAAAATCTGTGCCTCTTTAATTAATTTTAGAAACTTTGTCCTAGGGACACTGTCTTATAAAATCACTTTTTCACAAGGTGAAAGAGAAAACACGATACCCACTGAAAGTTTCCTGGGTAGGGATTGTTAATGGGGTCACTTTGGAAACTGAGATTCATCAAAATACCTCACAGTCTTCATGGCCATTAATCTATTGGTTTAAAGACCAAATTTTTGTATCTTTATCAGTATCATAAAATATAATATAATAATATGAATGTCTTTAGCCATGTGCCAGCTGCTCTCCTCAGCCTTTTCTTCACCTTGCCATAAGTCTAAAACACACAGACTGAATCCAGATGTCTTTTGAGAAGGTTTTCCCTCCACCTTCCCCTCAGCCAGATAATAAATCCAAAGTGTAAACACCAATCTACTGAATTATTGATCAAGATTTGAAAAAAAAGAAAAAGTATACAGAAATCTATAGATATTTTCTTCAAATGAAGTATTGTCTGTTGAAATAATTTTCTTTTTGAGTGTGTGGATATAGCCATGTCTATATGGATGTGTGCAAGCAGGTGTGTGTGTGTGTTCAGGCATTATTGTGTGAATACGCATGAACAGAGTAGAGGTCTGGTGCTCAAAAAGAACCCCTCTGGCTGCAAGAAATATCATTCCTGCTGCACAAGAAATGCCAGGCATGAAAAATTAAAACTTGGGCTTAAAATGGCATTGCCACTGATGGTTCTCAAATATAAAATAAATATTTTTTTTTAAATGGCACAAAACTGTGCCCTTGTGAATGACTTTGGTATTGAATTAAGCTGGAAGTCTTACTTCTATGGAAAATTAAATCAAATACTACATTTAGATACATTGAAAAGAAGAATTTGTACATTTGGATAAATTTTTCTTGTAAATCTTTAAACAGCGATGGGACTCTGGAGAGTTGATGGTACGAGGAACAGCTGAGGGAGCTGGGAAAGGGGCTCAGCCTGGAGAAAAGGAGGCTCAGGGGGACCTTGTGGCTCTGCACAACTCCCTGACAGGAGGGGACAGCCGGGGGGGTCGGGCTCTGCTCCCAGGGAACAGGGACAGGAGGAGAGGGAACGGCCTCAGGTTGGGCCAGGGGAGGCTCAGGTTGGACACCAGCAGGAATTTCTCCATGGAAAGGGTGCTCAGGCCTTGGCAGGGGCTGCCCAGGGAGGTGTTGGAGTGCCCATCCCTGGAGGTGTCCCAGGAAGGGCTGGAGGTGGCACTCAGTGCTCTGGGCTGGGGACACAGTGGGGATCAGGCACAGGGTGGACTCTGGTCCTGGAGGGTTTTTCCAACCTGAGTGAATCCATGATTCCAGGATTCAGTGAACAGAGCATTTCCAGGACCATGAGCTGTAACAGTAATCTAGGATGTTACCATTTTTTTCTCATTTCAAGATGATTTAACAACCTTAATGAGTTTGTTATAGGCACTGATCCCAGTGGAATGTGCTTGGATGATTTCCTTTCCTAAGGATGTGTGTTGGGAAAACTCCAGCAGGTCCCATTGGCAGAGCTCTGAATGTGTATCTGGAAGTTTTCTCTTTGTAGTTAATTCCAAATCAGTGTCAACCACTTCAGGACTGGCTTCCTAAGAACTAGAACTAGAGTTTATAAAAACCCCACGTCAGCATGATCTCTTGTGCTGGACCTTTGAGGAGCCAGCTGTGCTATCAGACACCAGTTGTGGTAGGGATGAGGAAGAGAAGACACAAATAGGTAAAATTTATTTTCCTGACTTGATTGGAAGTGGCTTTAGAATTTTCTCAGCAGCACTTGGCATCTGTTGTATGGCCCACAACCTTCTGAGAATAATGTTTAAAATGTGTAAGATGTCACTTCCATTAAAAGAAAAAAATAAATCAAATTACGTCAGATGTTGAAAATAGTTCTTATCCATTAAGGTCCAGCATGACATTCTTTCCTATTTTTCATAATGGACACCTGTAAAAAGTTCATGATAATGGATATTCCAAACAAAAACCCTCCTGGCATCATTTTTCTTACAGTGGAATCTGCAAGGGAGAATTTTGATTTGTCATTCTTTATATATACACGGGTAAGAACCATACTTTTCTCTGTAACACCATCCATTCTTTTAGAGGAAAAGAATTCTGATATTTATATTGTCTAGTAGAAGGTGCCCCTGCCAATGGCAAGGGGTGGGATCATGGTGAGCTTTACAGACCCTTCCAGCCCAAACCCTTCTGGGGTTCTGCGATGATTCCATGACAGACAGACTGGCTTTTCCACAACTCCAAAACTTCATGAAACTGCTCTCTCTCTTTAAATGAAGAGTTCCAGGACTCCTTAATGTGGAGTAGTGGGTGAAGGTTGGGTCCAAAAGGGAAAAATTCCTAGGAAAAAAGAGAAAGTTTGACACAGACCATTCTCCTACAAAGTGAGAATTCCACACTCCCAGCACTTACAAACATTTTAGTAGGGGTAGAAGGAGGGGTATGTGCAGCTATTTCCCACAACACCCACTTATGCACCTGTTAACTGGAAAATTTAAAACATTTTTTCTTCTTCTTAATCTTATCTACCAACCTTTTAACATTATTTTCCAGCCTATTAATATTATCTACCCATATCATTGCCAACAGCATTAAAGGTATTGTCTGTTTCTGCCACCTCCTATGGCAAAAGGATGTCCAACATCCTCAGCAGTTTAGGAGAGGATGTGCAGACACCTGGACTTTAGGGGTGCAGGGTTGAGGATATCTGCTCACTGCAAGGATTTGTGAAATGCAAGTGCTTTTTTTGTGTCCATCTGAGAGATTCTTTCCTGGATGCAGTGGGCACTCCTAGTATTTTTCTAATTGTCTTTACACTATTATATATAATTAATAGTGGTTTTGGTTTTGTTTTTGGTTTGGTTTGGTTTTTTGCCAGATAGATGCCCTTACATCCCTGAATGTGTTGTGATTAGAACACCTAAAATTAGTATTAGGAAGGAAGGAAGGAAGGAAGGAAGGAAGGAAGGAAGGAANAAGGAAAGGAAGGAAAGGAAGGAAAGGAAGGAAAACTTTCCATGTCTCGCCCTCAGAATAAGAAGTCCAGACATGTGAGAAGGCACATGTAAGTTTGAATATATTGTTTCATTTTAGAAAAACCTACACGTCGAGTAATTCTCAGTTTTCCTCTAGATCTGGGTATGATTTATGACTTTCCACTTATTTATCAATTATCAATGCTAATTCTCTTAGAGCTCTGCAAAAAAAATGACAGTGTCTGTTCTAGGTGTTTTTAAGGAAATATGATCAGTTCAAACACTTCTTAAAGAAACCTAGAGGAAGTCAAAATGGAATGTTTTGAAGGTAAAATATAAAGTGATATTACTGTTATGTCAAAGCTGCCATTTGAGTCTTATGATCAAGGAGATAATTTGCTCAAAACCAGAGAATTAAAGTGTAGAGGAGTCTAAATGAGCTAGAAGAGACACAAAGATGAAATAATATACTAAAGTGAAAAGACAGGGATGAGAAAATGAGAAGAAAAAAGAAAAAAAGGGCTGCTACAGAGTGCATGCTGGAAATAATGGAGTCAAGCAGTTTAGGAGAAAAAGAACCAGCAGCACGTGCCATATTTTTATATGGCAAGGAATACAGGCTTGAGAAACTTTCAGTGTGTGAGTGAGATTGTGATCTGCATTCCTGAAAGAGCAGTACAAACAAAGGAATGTTGAATATAACTAAGGTGATGAAAAAAGAATACAAATGGCCACTGCAGTTATTTCAGTGTTCAGGCCTCCTCTCTCTCTTCCTGTCCTCTGGCAGTGTTACATTTCTTCTGAAGTGCCCAATTCCTTATGATGAAACCCTACACTCTTGGTTTCCCAGGGATTTTTAATGAATTGCTCACCCTGACTGGCTGCCTTGTGTTCCAGCTGTGGATTTTTGGAGGCTGTGAGCATCAGAACTGTTCCATGGAGTGTTGCAAGTTTGGCAGCTCCAGGTTGCTCCTCCTTGTCCCTGCTCCTGCCTTCCCAACACTAATTGTTGCTGAAGTTGGCACCATTGATTTTTTTTATTTCCCTGTGTGCAAGTTCTAATTGCTTATTTCCTGCAAAAGTTGACATAATTAATCGGTAATGATTTTCTTTTTTTTCTTCAGGCAGAGAGAGCACACTCTGCTTTGATGTTAGAGATAAGCTAATAGGGCAGGCCCTACAAAAATAATGAGGCCACTGCCTTTTCAAGTGGAGTCTGAGTCTCTGTTGGATTCATCCCACAGCAAAGGGTTCCTTTAAACTGGATATCAACATTCACTTGCATGTGTTCAACCTCAGCTGGGCAGGAGCCTCCTATAAACATTTCTGTGGAACAAAGTGGTGGGAAATCTCTGCTGCTCCCAGACCTGGAAGGGCATCACCATGTTTATGTGGATAAGGATCATCATGTTTATCTGGATCTCTGAGCTGGGAGAGATGGGGGTGTCCAGCTGGGAGAACAGAAAACCTCAGAGCCCCTTCCAGTGCCTGCAAGGGCTCCAGGAGAGCTGGAGAGGGACTTGGGACAAGGGCCTGGAGTGACAAGACACAGGGAATGGCCTTCCAAAATGCAGGGTTAGATGGGATATTGGTGAGGAATTCCTCCCTGTGAGGGTGGTGGGGCCCTGGCACAGGGTGCCCAGAGAAGCTGTGGCTGCCCCTGGATCCCTGGAAGCGTCCAAGGCCAGGCTGGATGGGGCTTGGAGCAGCCTGGGACAGTGGAAGGTGTCCCTGTCCATGGTAGGCACTGGAGGCTGTAAAGTCCTTTCCAGCATATCTCAGAACCACGAAAGTGAAACACTTCTATTATTCTCTGCTCATAGTTGGAAACCTCGGAGGACTTTACAAAAAATAACAAAACCCACCAATTTGATGTGGGGTTTTGTTGGTTGCTTTCAATTTGTTAATTTTTGTTCCTTTTAATGAAATGCCTCTTCTGGGTTTATTTCAGTTTGGGTTTAGTTATTTAAGCTTTCTAGTTTACATTAAATAATAACCCTCATTGTACTCTAATAATAGTAAACTATTTTTATTTAAGTGAAATGGGGATCTACAGGAGCTACACTTCAAAACAGCAATCCAGCCATGTTAGAAATGCAGCTGGGAATATCAGGCTTTAGAAATCCTCACACTCCTCTCCACAGAATTTACTCCTCAAAAGTTCACTCCAGAATCCTGCCTTGTGCAATTCCCATGTGCCCAGCCTCCAGAAGAACTGAAAGAACAGGAGACTCTAGATCCCAGGGAAAACAAGTGATATATAAGGTGCTTAATTCTTTTAGTACAGTGCAAACACACAATTACAGGACAAGCAAAGGACAGGAGTCAAAACCACTTTTTTGGCTTCTCTGTGGTCGTAGTTTGACTTCTGATTTGACCTATGGCTTAATTGTAATATTTTTGGCCATAGCCTGATATTTGCAATTTAAGTATTTTAAAATTGGAAGCAGTTCTTGCACTGGGTCACAACACTGTAAAGAACAACCAGACCAAGTTTTTGCTCTTGAATTTCTCGCAAATCATCACGTGTCGGTGTCCTTAATTTTTTTAACTTTCCAAACTCTTTGAAAGATCTTTTTAGTTTCACACACCTTTGAATTGAACTTTAACACCATTAGGAATAGCTGCAGTTCACAGAGTTAAGAATTGTTCATAAGAGTCTGGGATTAAGGGGCCAAAATAATTTAATTTTGGATCTGCACAGGGCTGGGTCCCAGTAGAGCAATTACCACAGAGCCAGGATCAGAGGGATCAGGGAAGTCAGAGCTGCTATAAAGCATTGATACAGGCAGCCCACTGCATGTGAAAAATGGGACTGGGGGTAATGTCCACTGTTCATAAATTATGAGTCATTTTTGTGCATCTGCAACACACAGAGCACAAAATAATCTGTGTATCCACGAGGCAGAATCATTGTGAACTGAATAACCATTTCACACCAAAGAATGGTGGAATAATGCAAGATCCTCACTCATTCAAATGGGCCAGGGCTTGATCCTAATATGTGCTTAGGGTTTCCTTTCTTTGGAAGCCTCAAGGAACTTCATCCTTGAGTTTCCTCCATAACAAATTGGGTTTCATTTCAGCACTTGTGGAAACCATCAAGGTGAAAGAGACCTGAAACAATAAGGTTTTATAAAGTGCCCCCACAAGCTTCCACTTCTATGTTAAACTCTTAAGGTTTATCTTTTAAACCAGTATCAAATATTCTATTTCACATCTGCATTGAAACAGAAGGGCAAGAGAGTTTCTGGATTAAGGAAACCTGTAAAGTTTATAATTTTTATAGCTTTGAATAGGAAATCCTGACAAGACCAACTATTCTCTTTCACACCTGCATTAAACCAGAATTTATAACATTTAAAATCTTTACACACACACTGGAATATTCTTATTTCATTAAAAAAACGACACAAATTTGCACAGGACACAAACTGAAACATGAAGTCAGGACTTCCTGTCCACTTATGCTTCCTTCCTGTCTGCAGGAAAACCAAACGTGGAATGGAGTGTTACTCACCAAAAATAACCTCCCAGCTGGCATTGATTTCATCTCAGGATCTTCCTAAGTGTTCACTGTCTTCAAATACGTATCAATTCTCTCTTTTTTAAATCAGTTCCTAATTGTTGTTATAAATAAGCAGACAGGACTCAGTTTTCTCATGCAGAAAAGCCAATTCT
Source organism: Hylia prasina (assembly GCA_013397195.1). Classification (NCBI taxonomy): domain Eukaryota; kingdom Metazoa; phylum Chordata; class Aves; order Passeriformes; family Sylviidae; genus Hylia; species Hylia prasina. The sequence goes on from VYXD01007972.1 coordinate 67,754, forward strand.
TTATTCACAAAGCTGATGTTTATAGGAAATATCAGAAGGCACTGTGTTAAACCTAATTGGTCAGCAATACAGTGAGACTCAGTTCATTGGCTGGTAAGGGCTATTGTATGCATCTACCAAATTTTATCTCTCTAGATGTGTTTACATATTTTCTTCCCTAATTCTCATGGGACAGATTTATTGTTTATGCAGGTGTAAAATTACTTTCCTCCTCAGGAAGAGGTTGTTGTGTTCATTCTTATAACTTTTCTTTATGGGAACTTACAAGCTACTTCCATCTTAGCTAGAGTAGCAGGGCCTGAACCATATTTTATAAGGCCTTTCTTTTATAGGATCTCTACCTGTCTGCAACACCAAATTAATATCTAATCCCACAATTTCTTCACATGGTTAATGAGAAACTACTTCCTTTGATTTCTTTTTGAGTTTTTATATACTCCTTTCCATCTACATTTTTCAAGTCAAGAACTACTGTGAACCACAGTTCTCTGTTAATGATTCTTAGCCCTTCTTCTCCTTGTCTACTGAGAAGCTCAGGTTTAGTCAGTTTATCGTAGAAGACATCCTATAACTATAATTTTCCTTGCTGATAAAACCTTATTAAAAGCAATTTAAAATGTTCAGAATATTGTAAAGCCTTCTGTACCTTCGTACCAAAAACTCCACTGTGTATAAAACTTGTTTTATTTATTTGAGGAACATGCCCTGCAAATGTGACCTAAGCAAAATGTTCACTCCTTGTTTTTGCTACACTGTAAGTTGGGGGTTTTTATTAGTGTATATATATATATATATATTTGTAATTCACACTATATGCCTAATGGACATGTTGAATATTGCAAAGGTTGTTGGGCTAATTAAATTTTAACATGGAAATTATCAAAAGAGCAATTTGGGGGGAAAAAACACCCCATCTCTGCTGCAAACATAGTTTCCACCACTTGGCAAGCCTGAAACCTTCAGCAGTTTTTCTTTTTCCACCTCTCTGTTAACTCATCTTTTTAAAAACACCATGGGAGATAGGAAATGGAGCTGATCCCACATTATTACAGTAATGGAAGCCCTTTGTTCACAGCCTTTCATTTTGATTGTATCTCTTTCATAAAGTACAGAAAAAACTCCGGAGTCTGAATGTTTGGCATGTCCAAATTACTTTAATCTTGCAATGATTTTACACTTGAAAGGCCAAATAGCACTACTCAATATTTGCAGCAGATTCAATCCTAATTTATTTCCTCTCCCAAACATTTGTTTTTTATTTGACAGCCAGGATAACACACCACCCACAAATTTCAGTGGGAAGTGGGCTGGAATAATGTTGTGTATTATCTACAAGACATAATTCTCTGAGACCTTTTATGAAATATATTACCAAAATGCTTTTGTTTTCTATGGGTAATTCTTCAAATAATACAGAGACTCCAAAATCCAATGATTTGCCGCATTAAATACATATAAACTCGTGTATATAATAATCATTAAACTGAATGTTATACACTCACATGCAATGTGCATATACTCATATATTCAATTTAACATAAATGTGTAATTCCTTTTATATATATACAAACACACTTTGTTTTGCAACCCACCATTCCTCCTGCTCTCCTTAAAGTTTGTTTTCTGTGGATTTACAGGTTCAAATCCCAGCCTGTGGCTGTAAAGAGCAGCAAAAAAATCGAGTTAGGAAAGAATGGGACTGAAAATCTGTGAGTTAAAGGGGTAGAGAAGTGGGATTATCCAGGAATAAAAGCTGTGCAGTGACATTTGTCCTCAAAAAGAACTCAAGTTAGGAAAGCCAAGAAGGTAGGCTGGGAATGTGAGATTTTTAGAGCTATGAGAAGAGACTGTACAAAAACTGGGATGGTGGAAAATAAACTAATTTAGATGGAAACAATTAGTGGCTGAATTAGAATAAGGAAGGGGTAAAGAAAAGTTTGCAGGTGGTGGGAAGAGGCAGTCGTGACTCTACTCAAACTGCAGAAACTGTCTAGAAAGTCAAGTGGAATTACCAAAGTAATTCTATTTTCCTTCACTTGCAGCAGACGATACTTATTGCTTAGAGGTCTGTCTCCCAGAATCCACTTGCTTTCATTTCATCTCCCTGATTTCTTTGGCTGGTTCTGAAGCTGCCATGAACTATTTCCTGGCATTTTGACATGTCTCCCACATTGCCAAGACATAAATATAAAATGAGTTTTGCTTCTGTATTTTACACTCTAGTCACTTTGGATAACCATGAGAAAAATGGACTCTCAGCTGAGATGGTGCAGGTCAAGCATGGAGTAGCCAAAAGGTGAGAACACTTCCAGCCCCATTTCCATTTTTTATATGTATTTATAAAATTCTAGTCATTTTCAATCTAATATCATCTTTACTGCTCAAGAAAATCCTACATGGAATCACTGAGTGAAATATAAACTCAGGAAAATCAAACTGCATTTAGTTCTTAGACCTCTGGAAGCAGAGAAAGTGCCAATTCATCTGCACTTCACACTGTTTTCTTTGATATTTCTTGGAAAAATTACTGCCCATAAGTGCATATTGTTGTCTGACCTCTTCTCCCTTTGGAGTGGATTCAGGGCAATTCTAAGGACTCCTGATTTCCCAGAATAAATTAGTTTTTTGAGTGTCTGAGGATAAAAATGCCTTTCTTCAGTAAAGAAGAGGAACTTTTGCAGTGAATTCAGCCTTTCTGACAGAGTTGTACCCTCAGAATTAGGGAGCATCCTGAAGAAACTTAACGTCTCCTTGCCAGCANTTATTAAAAGCAATGTAAAATGTTCAGAATATTGTAAAGCCTTCTGTACCTTCGTACCAAAAACTCCACTGTGTATAAAACTTGTTTTATTTATTTGAGGAACATGCCCTGCAAATGTGACCTAAGCAAAATGTTCACTCCTTGTTTTTGCTACACTGTAAGTTGGGGGTTTTTATTAGTGTATATATATATATATATATATTTGTAATTCACACTATATGCCTAATGGACATGTTGAATATTGCAAAGGTTGTTGGGCTAATTAAATTTTAACATGGAAATTATCAAAAGAGCAATTTGGGGGGAAAAAACACCCCATCTCTGCTGCAAACATAGTTTCCACCACTTGGCAAGCCTGAAACCTTCAGCAGTTTTTCTTTTTCCACCTCTCTGTTAACTCATCTTTTTAAAAACAGCATGGGAGATAGGAAATGGAGCTGATCCCACATTATTACAGTAATGGAAGCCCTTTGTTCACAGCCTTTCATTTTGATTGTATCTCTTTCATAAAGTACAGAAAAAACTCCGGAGTCTGAATGTTTGGCATGTCCAAATTACTTTAATCTTACAATGATTTTACACTTGAAAGGCCAAATAGCACTACTCAATATTTGCAGCAGATTCAATCCTAATTTATTTCCTCTCCCAAACATTTGTTTTTTATTTGACAGCCAGGATAACACACCACCCACAAATTTCAGTGGGAAGTGGGCTGGAATAATGTTGTGTATTATCTACAAGACATAATTCTCTGAGACCTTTTATGAAATATATTACCAAAATGCTTTTGTTTTCTATGGGTAATTCTTCAAATAATACAGAGACTCCAAAATCCAATGATTTGCCACATTAAATACTTATAAACTCCTGTATATAACAGTCATTAAACTGGATGTTATACACTCACATGCAATGTGCATATACTCATATATTCAATTTAACATAAATGTGTAATTCCTTTTATATATATACAAACACACTTTGTTTTGCAACCCACCATTCCTTCTGCTCTCCTTAAAGTTTGTTTTCTGTGGATTTACAGGTTCAAATCCCAGCCTGTGGCTGTAAAGAGCAGCAAAAAAATCGAGTTAGGAAAGAATGGGACTGAAAATCTGTGAGTTAAAGGGGTAGAGAAGTGGGATTATCCAGGAATAAAAGCTGTGCAGTGACATTTGTCCTCAAAAAGAACTCAAGTTAGGAAAGCCAAGAAGGTAGGCTGGGAATGTGAGATTTTTAGAGCTATGAGAAGAGACTGTACAAAAACTGGGATGGTGGAAAATAAACTAATTTAGATGGAAACAATTAGTGGCTGAATTAGAATAAGGAAGGGGTAAAGAAAAGTTTGCAGGTGGTGGGAAGAGGCAGTCGTGACTCTACTCAAACTGCAGAAACTGTCTAGAAAGTCAAGTGGAATTACCAAAGTAATTCTATTTTCCTTCACTTGCAGCAGACGATACTTATTGCTTAGAGGTCTGTCTCCCAGAATCCACTTGCTTTCATTTCATCTCCCTGATTTCTTTGGCTGGTTCTGAAGCTGCCATGAACTATTTCCTGGCATTTTGACATGTCTCCCACATTGCCAAGACATAAATATAAAATGAGTTTTGCTTCTGTATTTTACACTCTAGTCACTTTGGATAACCATGAGAAAAATGGACTCTCAGCTGAGATGGTGCAGGTCAAGCATGGAGTAGCCAAAAGGTGAGAACACTTCCAGCCCCATTTCCATTTTTTATATGTATTTATAAAATTCTAGTCATTTTCAATCTAATATCATCTTTACTGCTCAAGAAAATCCTACATGGAATCACTGAGTGAAATATAAACTCAGGAAAATCAAACTGCATTTAGTTCTTAGACCTCTGGAAGCAGAGAAAGTGCCAATTCATCTGCACTTCACACTGTTTTCTTTGATATTTCTTGGAAAAATTACTGCCCATAAGTGCATATTGTTGTCTGACCTCTTCTCCCTTTGGAGTGGATTCAGGGCAATTCTAAGGACTCCTGATTTCCCAGAATAAATTAGTTTTTTGAGTGTCTGAGGATAAAAATGCCTTTCTTCAGTAAAGAAGAGGAACTTTTGCAGTGAATTCAGCCTTTCTGACAGAGTTGTACCCTCAGAATTAGGGAGCATCCTGAAGAAACTTAACGTCTCCTTGCCAGCAGATTTATTGTTTGGAAAAAAATGTTAGATTGCTTTAAAACAGCTCTGCAGATCTCAGACCTCTCTTATCCTTAGAGTGAGTAACTCAAGTAGCCATAGTTATAACAGCACCAGAACTTGTCAGAAAAAGGAAATGAGTTCTGTTTCCATGACTGAAATAAAATGAAACATTAACAAAGATAATGAAAATTAACTTGGGTTTTAAGTGTCCAACTGGGCAGGTGGAAAATTCTACTCACAGGAAACTAAAGCCATCTCTCAGTCCTAAAATCTTTGAAATATTGGAAGAATTTAGGCCGCCACCATCCTGCAGGAGATTCAAAGCAATAGAGTGTTCAATATTTACAGCTCCTTTAAAATTTGGGTTTTTTTCTGATTTTGGGAAGCAGCTTCCAGCCACATGTGCACACAGAGAAAACTATTAATTAAAAATGCTCACGCAGAGAATCCCTTTAAACCCAGGCAACAAAGGCTGCAAAAGAGTTGAAAGCAAACATCTGCAGCTACTGCATTCCAGGTTATTGGTAATTATTCCCTTTGGAATTTATTAGTCTTGTGTAGGCAAAATAAACCCTCCAGTTTAGAGCAGGCAATAGAAGTCCCTCCCCTGGCGCCCGTAAAGTCTCCACAGCTCCTGTCTAAGCGCTTTAGGGAAGGTTGGGCTGAATTCCCCAAAGCCAAATCACATCACAATGCAGGGCTCTTGTTCCACTTTCCAGGCATTTAAGCACCTTTTTCCAACTTCCACGAGATAAATCTCTCTGCAGCCAGAGTCTTTCCAGCGCCGGAAAAGCCTCAGGTGCTGAATAATTCCAAATCTCTGCCTAAAAATGAACTCAAAGGCAACATAGGACTGATACACTCACAAATTGTGCACAATCACTTTTTCTTTTTTTTTTTGGGAGTCTGCCTAATATGTCCACTCTGATTCCTCTTATTGCTCCTCTGCAAGATTTTTATTGGATTCTTGATCCTTCAGAAAATGCTACGTCAAGGTCCCCTGCCATTATTTTAATAAAGGCAAATAACTTTTAAACAGAAAGGGCTACAAAGCATTTCTATTATGCAGCAAAAACATGGCTTAGTTTCAAGACTTTTCCTTTCCTTTTTTTCCAAGATATTTGATTCACAATATTTTTCAGTATTTTCACAAGTGTTTGGATATCAATTTAGTCTTCTTTAAGAGCTGAGATTAAAAAATGCAGTAAATATCATCTAAATGTTAAGCAGAATTTACTCCCATCCCCACTATGTAGCTGAAATCCTCCCAGGGAGATCTTCAGATTTATATGAATTTTTTCAATTTTCAAGACCTTGGAAAAATTATCTTGTGTATAAGTATGAGAAAATGCAGAACTTAAGCTCTCAAAAAGGTAATTTATCCTCATTTCCCACATAATTGTTTATTGATTGATTGATTTATAACTCAAACAATGTTTGATTTTTATGATGTCATCCATGATCTTTATTTGCCATTAAAGCAACTGCTGGGAAAATACCTTCACAGTCTTTTAAAATGCCTTCTAAAATATAAACTAGTAAATATTGCTTTTCTAGAGTCATGTGTATGCCATTAATTAATTGGTTAATTTAGGATGTAAAAGCCCTCTGATTCCATAGAGCCCAGACTCCTTTTTGAAGCAGGTCAAACCAGATCAGGTTTTTGTTTTGTTTGTTTTTCTGGGCAAACTGTTCCAACATTTGATCATCTTCAAAATTAAAAAAAAAAGAAAACACACAAAACAAAACAAACAAAAAAACCCCCAAAATAAAATAAAACAAAAAACCTAACAACAACAACAAAAAACCCCAACCAAACAACAGAAACTCCATACCACAACAATCACAAACAAAAAATAGCCACCCAAAAAAACCTCAAACTAGATTTAATTAGTTAATTGCATCATTCAAATAATGAAATTAGATTTCATTGTGCTCCTACTGTCTCTGTTGCCTCTCACCCCATCACTGTCCACCACTAAGCATCTGAATTTCCCTTGCCTGCACCTTCCTGTGTCATTTATTCCTAAAAGACACCATGATTTTTAATTAATAATTTAATAATTAATCTCCTTTTCAGTACCATGTGGGCACAAGCAAGATTAATAATTGAGGCGCTATTATAAATCAATAATAAACAAAGAGACATAGTATTTTTCCAGAGTTTAAGACCCATGGATCAGCAAGAGAATGAATAATTCGTATGAGCAGTATTGCCAACTTTTTAAATTATGGCAGGGTTTTTGGGATTTTGTGTAGGGAAAGAGAACATCCTTCTGCCCTATTCTGGGATGAACAAATTCAGCCCTTCTGGATGGTCCTGGGATATTTCCAGAGCTGGACATGTGCCAAGCAACACAATCAATGTAATTACATTTAATTTGTCTGCAAGGCTAACCAGGGCATCACTGCTGGGTTTTGCAAGTGCAATTCAGGGTTGATTGGAAGCTTTAACTTTCTACCCTATGCTGCCAATTTTCCTGCTCTGTCTTCCTTCTCTTCCTTCAGCAGAAAGGTTTGTACCCTTCTTATTAAACCCTTTTTGGAAAGGGTTTCACCCTTCCTCAGCAGGAGAGATCCTTGACACTACAGAGAGTCACTGGTCTCTGGATATGCCAAAATTCCAAGCACAAAGCAAGAGAGCACAGAGACACTGTTGTCATTTGATCTCCAGGAGGTGAATGTGGCCCCTGGAGTACAGAACCACAGAATCATGGATTCACAGAAGGGTTTGGACTCACCCTCACAGAGAAGAATTGCCTCGTAACCACCCTCACAGCAAAGAGCTCCTTGCTAAGACAAATTATTTGTTCAACTTTCCTATTATCAAATAATGAAAAGAGAGTAATGAATCTCTTTAATCAATCATTCAACAAATGTGGAACTTAGGAAATGCTGTGTTGCTCTGATGCCACTGGCAGCCCATGAATTCAACTTGGAAGCAATTTTCTCCTTCCTGCTAAGCAAAGAGGTGACACCCAAGGTTTACCTTGTGTGTTTATCTTGGAACACCAATTAAATATCTGAAAACTCTTTCACTCCGTGTGTTGCTGTTAATTCTGATCCATTCATTCATTCCAGGGGACAGCTGGAGTCTATATGTGGTATTTAAGGTGCCAATTTGGATACAAACTCATCAGTCCACCAAATGTCCCTAAAAGGTTCCAGATACAGAAATGTTGTCACGATTAGATTTGGTAAATTAATGTGAAACCAGATACTTCAGCCACCAAAAGTTGAATGGAATGCAGGGTTCTCGAGTACAGGCAGAAAATTTCTGTAAATGAAATTTTGATGCTATCCTGTGCCTTACAACTTGCTCTATATTCCATGATTAGAAACTGAAACTTGGACTTCTTCCTTCTGAAGAACGGTAAGAATTATTTAAACAACACAAATGAGTTCACCCAAGGACACAGTCATGGTGAATTGAATGCAACAACTCTAAGGCAAAGTTTAGCCTTAAGAAGTGGCATTTTATATAAAACCTGATTTGCAGCTCATTACCAGGGCAAAAAGCTTGCATATGGACACCCCAAAATTTGTTTAGCAGAGGAGACAGAAAAAACACCCTGCTATCTTTTGTGTCAAAGACAAGGGTGATTTGCTTCCACACATTTCATCCCTTTGTGCCACCCTCCTGTCCTTTGCCAAGTACTTCTATGCATGCTGGAAAACTCCTCTGTCTGATTACCATGTCCTGGTGACAAAATGTTGAGTCCATTCTGATTATTAATGATAATGAGAAATAAAGAAATCAGATGAGAGGCTCCATAAATCCTTGGGAGAGCAGGCCCAGGCTGAATGTTTGTGTTGTTGTGGTGATTATCAGAGCTAATACATCCTCCCATCTCTAATAGCAACATGAGGCCAGGTCCTCAGGGGGGATAAATCATTCTGGTTCTTGTACTATAAAGGATTTTGCTTGACTGGCAGGTTGGGTTTGTTTTATTTCAGTATTTTTGTTCTATACAATGAATTAAGGCCTCTCTCCTCCCACAGCACAGCTCCCCCATAAAGGGAGCTCTGACTTGTGTAATTGAATATATCTTTTCTCCAACACCCAACCATTGTGCAATGCTCCATTTTTCAAGTATTTTCACAGAACAACTGGATTTAAAGTCCCTTATTTTTTTCTATATTATTTTGGTCATCTGTGGCAAAGCCAAACAATGACCTGAAAACTTTAATTTTTACAAAAGACAAACAAAACTCAAAGACTGACCTGAAAATGCCAGCTCTTTTACCTGCTGGCTTTGCTGTTAAACCAAGAGCCTGCCCCAGTAAATACCAAGAGATCAGGATATTGGAGACAGTAATATTTCTTTTGTTAGAGCAGCAGCTCTGTCTTGTTGAGAGCACAGACCAAGGTGTCTTGTAGCTTGTCCAGTCAAGCATTGAAGAAAAATGACTCAATCCATTTCCCAAATCTGTGTGCTTTCTCTCCAATTATTTCTTAATGTGCCTTTTGACAAATTGTCAGGAAGGGAAGTTAGCAGGCTTGGCTTCTCTGGTCAGACACGCCAAGCAACAAGGAGCCAAGACCTCTGAGTGGGAATCCAGCCTGGAAAGGTGGTGGCTGAGCAGACTTGGAGCCTGGAATATCAGGGAAAAAGCAAATGTAGGTGGTGGTGACAGTGCTGTGCTGGGTGTTTGTTTGGGAAAAGACATCAAAGAGGAGGAACTGACCAGAAAAGAAATAAGTTTTTAATAATTTAATTTTAATAAATAAACTGTTTTTAATAAAGAAACTGCATAGAGGCTTTTTTTTTTGTTGTTCATTTTGTGGTGAGCGATCCAGTCCATAACATGGGTCTGTGCATGCCTTCTGAGGTGTTCATTTCCATAATTTCAATAAAAATAATGTCTAAGCCAAGTGATTAGAAAGCACATGGAATTTGCACTGATTTAGGAATTAAAGGAATTAAAGGAATTAAAGGTATTAAAGGAATATATGTTTTGTTTAAATTAGTGTGTTGTGCCCCAAATGCTTACTAGGAAAGCAGAAGGGAAATGGCACAAGGAATGTTTCTGTCCGGAGCAAAGCACATCCAGCTTTATACTTTCCCACACTTATTTAATATCAACCCTCTGTAAGACCGGTTTCTCAGAACTGAGATATTTGATTACATTTTGCAAAGTCATAATTGGAGATATTGGCATGCATTTCATCCTAGGGTGTTTTGAGGGGAGGGAATTGTGCTGCCCTGCCACAGGGTAGGGGGATCCTTCCAAAGGGATGGGAACTCTGGCTTAGGAAGGACACAGTGACAAACCAGTTGGAAATTACCTGTCAGTATTTGCTGAAAAAGAGGCAGCACTGCAGGGGTAGTCTGAATTAATGAGGGGAAATGAAGAGAAGCTGTGGCTGATCCCTGGAAGTGTCCAGGGCCAGGTTGGACAGGGCTTGGAGCAACCTGGGACAGTGGAAGGTGTCCCTGCCCATGGCAGGGGTGTCACTGGATGGGCTTTAAGGTCCCTCCCAACCCAAACCAGTCTGTGATTCTGGGATTCTGTGGTACCTGCATTAAGCAATGGACATGTGAACCATGTCTTTACCTGTGAGAGACATGCAAATCCAACCCCAGAATTATACATGAGTTTTCCATTGTATGCTACATTTTCACTGAAATTCCCCCTGGTCCCCAGCAGCTTGTGCTTTTTCCTCTCCTTTGGACACTTGGAGCCTCTGCAGTCATTCTAACACACTAAGAAGCAAGCTGCCTATTTAAAATCAGATGACACTTTAGTGACAGTGAAAATGCTTTCATTTAATGCCTGTGCTTGTCTTCAAGCTTATAAAGTGCTTTTAGGCACTTCCAACTCTGTATGAATGTGAGATAATTTCTCTTTTTGAAATGTTTCAGTTATCTATCATGCTGTAGGATTCATAGAATCGTAAAATCCCAGACTGGTCTGGGACCTTACAGCCCATCCAGCCCCACTCCCTGCCACGAGCAGGGACAGCTTCTACTGTCCCAAGGTGCTCCAAGTCCTGTCCAGCCTGGCCTTGGGCACTTCCAGGGATCCAGGGGCAGCCACAGCTTCTCTGGGCACCCTGTGCCAGGGCCTGCCCACCCTCACAGGGAACAATTCCTTCCCAATATCCCATCAAACCCTGCCCTCTGGCAGTGGGAATCCATTCCCCCTTTTCCTGTCCCTCTGGGTCTTGACCTTGATAGAACAATGCAGAATGGCTTTAAAATGACACACAATAGATTTAAATAAAGGAGTAGGAATAAACTATGAGCTAAGAGGATTGAAGCACCTCACCCAGAGAAAGGCTGAGAAACTTGGGAATGTTCAGCCTGGAGAAGGGAAGGGTATGTGGAGACCACAGGGCACCCTCCAGGATCTGTAAGGGCTGCAAGGAAAGCAGAGAGGGACAATCCATCAAGAACTCTGGTCACAGGACAAGTTCCTTCAAATGCAAAACACTCTGGGATTCTAGGAGTCTATGGTTTAGTTAGAAAACTTTGTCCTTATGGCTGACAAAATAATAAAAAAAAAAAGGGCAAGGCTTAGTATGCAATAGAAATCTAGGAATATAGAAATATCATATGGAATGCTACAGAAAGAGGGAGAGTAAGGGGCGACAGCACATCTTGTTCATCCAGCAGCATTTTGTGTGTTACATTACACTTATTAAAAAAAAAAATCTACTAAAGAATACATAAATTATAAAAACAAAACCAAAACAACAAACAATTGCATGTTATTATTTTTCCCTCTGCCAAGAATGCAAGACTCACCTAATGCCCCCTGACTTGTGGCTGATCACTTGCAGTATCAGGGGAGCACAATCCACTTGGAATTCAGGCTGACTCATGTGAAGGTGTGCAAGTGTTGTCCCTGCTGCCAGGACACACTTCCCAGGGATCTCAGCAGACCAAGGGAAGCTGTGCATGGAGAAACCCCAGGGGCTACTCACAAAAGGGCAGAGGAATTTATCAAAACTGAGGGAAAGTTCTCTGCACTTTGAAGAAAAGATGAGCCTTGCATGACAAGCAGAGCCCGTTTGGGGGTGTGGGGTGGAACAGGGATGGAATGAACCTGCTCCCAGGGGTGCTGCATGGAATAATCCTGATCCCAGGGCAGATGGGATAGCAGGAAACACCGACCTGGGCACGCTGTGCCCAAGGAAACACACAGCCCTGGGATTTAGAGCCAGCATTTGCAATTCCACTGCTTTAGTGGGGATATAAACAGAGCTGGAATATGTGACCTTCAGGAGGAAAATAAAACCAAACAAAACCCCCAAACAATAAGAACAAGTTTTGAACTTCACCAAAATCAGGCTTGTAAGGGGAGTTTTGACTCTTTTAAGAACAAGTTTTGAGAGTTGCATTATCTTTTGTTCTCAGCTGGAAAAAAAGATCAGCACTAGAAGGTTGTTGGGTTGTCAGAGTGAACACGAAAGGTGAACAATCTGACCCCAGAGCTAATTACAGTATCTGAATGAGAAGGACTCAGGGAAGGGGTCTAAATGGTCACATTTATAACATCTGTGGTGTTCTGCATTGGAACTAATTGGAACGTTTTGCCTTGATGTAGTACAAAGATAATTTTGCAACACAGCAGAGCAATAAAGTTGCATTTGTGCTCATCAAGATTTTCAGTCTGAAATTAAGGAGAGAAGAAGGGTCAGATTACACAGAAACCACCACTCCAGACTCCTTCCTTTGAAAAGGAACTGAAATAGAAGTGGAATTTGCCTCACTGGTGAAATCCAGCTCTGTGATCTTTGAGAACTCTGCTGGTTATCAGCATTTTTAGCTGAAGAATAGAACAGAGGAATAGAAGTTAAAATAGTGAACAGGAAGTGGTAATTCCTTTTTTTTTGGGGTGTAATTAGAAGCTTTGTGTGATCCCCTTTGCTGGAATTGGCAATGGAGAGCTGCAGATAATCAGAAGACTTTGGAAGGTCCAAAAAATTCCATTCCCCACCACCAGTGGTACTCAAAGCTCTGCTGCATTGCCATGGACTGGCCCCAAGCCTTAGCCTAAAGAATTTAAAGTTTGAACATGAACCAACTGTCTGCAGCTCCCAAACAAATCGATGGAAATATGTGCTTGGACACTTAATTATGGAGGTTTGGGGTTTTTGCAAGGCATTCAGTTCTAAAAGGAACTAAAATGTTCTAAAAAAGAACTAAAAAGTTCTCACAACACGAAACCCTCTGATCAGAGGTGCAGGAGTGAGGCATGAAGGGAAATCTGTCTCACGCTATTTCTTCCAAGGAGGGTGATCTAGACCTGGTAAAGTGGATGGCTGCTGTTTATGTTCCATATGGGATATAAGGAAATGAGGTTTAGAAAAGTTGTCTCCCACCACTCCCAGGATGATGCCTTCATTTATCACATTTATTTAATACGAAAAAAACCCCACCAATAAATAAAAGCAAGGAAAAATATTTTAAAAATAGACAATTAGACAATATAGAATTAAATTCTTAGAGGATCCATGGAGACTGGGAAGAGCAGAGAGAAGAATTTTTTGCCAATTGAAAGGGAGGATGCAGAACCCTGGTTAGAAACTCGTGTGAGCTCAGAAATTCCCAAGGCACAGTGGGAATGTGCAGCCACTCATGGGAGAGCAGTAGCAACGCTGCAGCAGCAGAGATTAAATGGATCATGCTGCAAACAGAATTTGTGTTTCAATATTTCAGGTAATTCCCTCCTGTTCCTTCCCTAAAATAAGCATATTATTCTCCCACAGGCTGGATCCTGCTCTTCCATTTACCAGAAGCCTCAGTGTCTCAGTACTTTTTCTGCCAAAAATCTTCACTCCAGAACTGCTTCCAAAACGTTCACAGGGACATTTTTGGTGCATTAATCCAAAAAATAGAAAAAAGGGAAAAAACTGGAGAATTTTTTGCTGTAGTTAGAAAGGAAATTCCTTTCACATATATATATTAAAAAATCTAGAGAGAAAAGTGGAAAAAGAGAAAGAAATTTCTGGTTTAGTGGCTGAAGTTATGTGCAGGAAATGTCCCTCGAGGTGACCTTTCACTTCCAGGTGTGCCAGAGATTCCCTGTGTTTTCTCAGTGTCCTGAGTGTTGAATATATTCTGTGTAAGCTGCTCTGTGAGCTACCTGCTGCTCCTAACTCCTGGACAGAGACATGGATAAAAGATGAACCCAAAGAGAAACGTCAGGGGCAAGGCAGAGGGACCCCTGTGTGCTTTAACCTGTGTGCTCTGCTGTTCCCTGATATCCATCCTTTTTCTGGGAGAGAAAAAGGAAAGCAGAGATTGGTAGGGAACAAAGATTTTGTGGTTTTTATAGATTAATGTGTAGCAACACTCATGGAGCAGGGAACAGGATTTTTGGATGCACATTTGCTGGATTCGCTGATATTTTTTCCCAATTTACTTCTGCTACAAAGTAAATCATTGTTTTTAATACCATCCTTTGCAGAAATTAATTTCTTCCTAGACATTGTAGTGTGACCTAAAGAAGAACTGGAAAGCTAAAACTCCCTAATATTCTCAAATTTGTGTCTATGCAGTGCCTAAATTGATGTTTTCTTGTACTCTGCCTTGAAGAGATTAGGTACCAGGAGGAGGGATATTCCAATTAACATCCCAAATTATGTTTCAAATTTACTGCAAACAAAATAATTTTGTTCTACTGTAACAGCAGCCTCTGGAGCAAATTATTTCCAACATCTTCCTCCAGCCTAGGAGAGAAGTTCCAGGTGATTATGGCTCCTTCACCAGCTCCTCAGTGTGCCAGACAGCCCTGAACTTGATTTCCAAACATTTTAGCTGAGTGGAGAAAAAGCTGATTACAGAAAGAAATTCATATTCCATTAACTGGAAAAGCAAAGGAACAAGCAGCAGCAAACAAACAGACAAAACCTAGGGCAACACACTCCAAATGGTTTGGGGTATTTAATTTGAGCTGCTCAAACTGAGATACTGAAGGGTTTGATTTCAAGAAAATTCAGGACTCAGGCTGATACCAACAGGCTTATTGGAAGCAAAGCATTCTGAGCAAACACAATTTAGGTGCCTAAAATAATTTTCTGTTCTGTCTTATTTATAGAAATAAAGAATTTCCTTCAAGCTGAAGTAAACAGATTTATGGAGACAGAAGTTGTGCTGAGTGATTTTCACTCCATCAGGTCAGGGCAGCACACTCCATAAGAGAAGAAAACAAATATTTGTTACTCTCTCTTTATCTAATAGATTTTTGCTTTCAGTGTGGTTGATTTTCCTTGCAACATAAAGGATCTAGAGGTTGTAGACAGACATTTTTATAGCTTAATGTAAATCACTTTAAGTAGAAATAATACTCTTTTCCAGCTGCCTTGTAATTTTTATTCCACAGGCCAGCATTGTTGTTTGACCTTTCCAAACAAATATGAAATTGTTTCAATAACAAATGGCAATAACCTTTGGCTCTTCCACTGGGGAAAAGTGACCACTTGTGGCAATGTCCTCGTTAGCATTCCTGGGATGTTCTCTGTCAGTGACTGATGTTTATTTCTTATAAATAACAAATTAACTCTCAAGTCTGAGATTTCCACGAGGAAGCTGAGACACACTGGAGGTACCAGAGCATCTCTGCTGTGTGGCTGTGACCAGGCACTCTCATTGTGCTTCATCTTTAGGTAATAAATGCACTTTGTCCTCCAGAGATGCAAACCAAGCCCTGTGATGGATGGCCTTGGCTTGGTCCAGAGGATCATCACCCCTTCAGATTGTTTTAGTGCAGAGAGGAAACTGCTTTTGTTCAGGTCTGAGCTGCACTCTGGTGACTCTTGTGGGTCCCTTCCCATCCAGTGGTTCTGTGCTATCACAACAACTGGAGTCATTACATTTATTGTCTATTTGATACAACGTGGCTTAACTTTAGTTACTCGGTGAGGAAAATCCCACAAGCAGACCTTTAAAAATGTGGTCTGTATTTTTCTTTCACTGTTTACAGCTCGTTTGGGTCTCCATTCAGCAGCTTCTCTTTGTAGCCCCAAGGACACAGCAAAATGAAGCAGAGCCTTCACAGAGAAGAGAAAAGTACCTATTCTTCCTTTCACACAGTAATTGCTTTCCCAAACAAAATCGAGCAATCACAGTCTTGGGCAAAACAAAGGAGAAACAAACTTCAGCAACAAGTGCAGCAATGGCACAATGTTCCAGGCAGTTTTTAAATCCATGGGTCTCTGCTGGAGATGTAGAAGTCATTCCAATAGCTCGGTCAGAAAAAAGAAGTCTGAAAAGCAAAAAAGTCATCACTAGGAGAAAAAAATGATGGCTCTCAGTATTCCTGGAACATATTTACAGCACAATCTGGAGCAGGGATGAGAAATGTGTGTTTAAATTGAATTCTGCCAGTTGTGGGCAAGTCTGGGTCCATGATTCCTGTGACTGTAATCCCTTGGATTGTGGGGGCAGCCCATAACTGGGGGATGTGGCAGGAACATCACACTACAAACACACCACTCCTATTCTTTAGTCCCTGTCTCAGTGCTGCTCACACTCAGGGCCTGAAGAATTAATTTTATGTAGTGAGATCCTTTAGCTGGTTGCTCCAGCAACCTGAAAATTTTATGGAAGATATAAGGAATATATTCTGTGATGTTTATATCCTTCCAAAGGGCCCGCACTGAGCTAGAGCAACACCCAACACACTGGCCTTGGTCCAGCAGTTCTCCTTAATCCTGCTTTTTATTTTTCCAGGGAGAAAAAAAAAAGAACTGAAACCAAAATAAAGTTTTTGAAAGGTTTAGGGACCTAGGGATCACAATAGAAGCAGGGTGTTCCAAAGTCAGGAGAGAGGAATAATGACAGCCTTGGAAAGGGAAACTTAGAAAGTTCCTCAGAAGAGGAACTGAAAAAGCTCCAGCTATAATTCCTTCCTCAGGTACTCCAACAGGAATTTCTTCTGAAGAATCCTGCTGTCATCAATTCCTCTTTGGAAAAGAAAGGCGCTGCTTTATTATAGCGAGTTGCAGAGCTGGGGGTTGTGGCTCAAGAACCAGAGCAGGAGAAGAAAAAGATAAATTAAAGAGATTAAAATAATTCCAAAACAAAATCATTAGAGAGCAATCAATTTCAAATAATTAAAGCAAGTTATTTGCAATTAGTCAGTAACTTATTTTAACATGTAAATATTCTGCACACATGGAATCCATAGCAGTAAAAAGAATACAGTTTGCAAGCACATCTAGCTTAAAATTCAGCATTATATCTGGGAATAAATCAAGGATTATGCCAGCTAATAGAAAGGCTTTGGTGCCACTGTAGGTTTGCCCTTATGTTAATCATTGACACCTAAGAAATCCTGAGCTAAGCCAACATTTCCCCGAGCATGTTATGGCAACCCTGCTGTTCCAAGGCCAATACAAGTAAAAAATAGGATGGATTTTGTGACCTGGCCTGCAGCTGAGATTCCTGGACTTAGTGACAGGGAGACCCCACAGAACCCTCACACAGTACCCCTTGTACCACCGCCTCCAAAGGCAGCACTGATTTTTATGCACAAACCCAAAAAATTCTTTAGCTTTAACTGTGGCTGATTGAAACGCTGCTGCCTAATGACCATGCAACTATAATCTGTCAATCAGTATTTAACCCCATAAGGAAAATAGCAAATTCAGATCCACTCATTTTTACATCATGTCATTGAGAATTGGCTTTCCTGCAAGAGGAGCTGTTTTATGCTTTATGCATTTGGTTATTGTTATAGAGTAGTTGTTCCTTGCCTTGGAAAAAGAGGGGGTTGTAAAGATGTGCATTTGAGAAGGGATTCTGCCCCAAAAGCCCCATTATAAGGTCTCTGAGGGACATTCTGTCCAAAAAACCTCACTGTGAGATGCCTGATTAGTTATTCATTTCTTCTGCTTCCCCAGTTGTGCAAATATAGAACTCATTTATGCACATATATTACTTTTTTCCCCAACACTTGACAATATTTCTCTCATTTAGGATTTTTGGCTGCTTTTGGGACCTCCATTTGTTCAGCCATCTGCTTGGGAATATCCCATGCTGGGGTGGATTTGGGAAAGGGAAAGCTCAGCCCATCCATGTGCTGTTTAATGTCTTTGTTAACGAGGAGGATGAAAGGAAGTGGAATGTTCCAACCACAAGCGGAGCCACGGATAAATTCTGGGGTGGGATGGCTGGAGAGGGGGCCTGGATGGGGTTAGAGGGCTGGGCACAACCTCAGGAGGTCCAGCTGCAGCCCATGCACAGCTGGGCTGGACTGCTTGGACTGCTGGGAAGGCAGGAACAGCTGGAGAGGTGGGAACAGCTGGGGACATGGGAACAGCTGGGGAGGTGGAAAGAGCTGGAGAGGCAGGAACAGTTGAGGAGGTGGGAACAGCTGGAGAGGCAGGAATAGCTGGGGAGGCAGGAACAGCTGGAGACGTGGGAACAGCTGGGGAGGTGGGAACAGCTGGGGAGGTGGGAACAGCTGGGGAGGCAGGAACAGCTGGGGAGGGGGGAACAGCTGGGGAGGCGGGAACAGCTGGGGAGGTGGGAACAGCTGGGGAGGCAGGAACAGCTGGAGACGTGGGAACAGCTGGGGAGGTGGGAACAGCTGGGGAGG
>VYXD01007972.1:92754-167483 GCA_013397195.1 Hylia prasina
AGATGCATCTGCAGCCCCTGGGGATCCCCAGGGATGCAGAGATGCACCCACAGCCCCTGGGGATCCACAGGGATGCAGAGATTTAAATATTTCTCTTTATTGTGTCTTCACAGATATATGTGAACAACAGATTTGGAAGTGTGCATTAAAATCTTTTCTCTTCAGGTAAGAATAAGCAATATTTTAATTTTTTTTCAGTTATGTCTTGAAATTAAAATATTAATCTGCTTTTGAGGGTTTTGTTTGCTTGTTGGAAACTGCTTTTTTACAAAAGTTAATTATGGTGACTTTTATTTCAAAGCATAGAGACTGGGGGTTTTTTCTATATCCATAATTATAAACATAATGAGCCTATGACAGATTTCTGCTGCCTCAATTTATCAAAGACATTGAAAGCAAGAAAAAAAGGTGTGAATTCCCCTCTGCAGTGAAAAACCATGGAGTTCAGCACTGCTGCTGACCTGTGTCAGTCAACCCAGGGAATGGCACTTCCCTGCTGCTGCAGGAGGGATATCAATCTTTCCAGGCACACAATAAAACTCTCCCAGTATCACCAGCAGGTTGGATTTGTTACTGCAATCCTTGCAGACGTCCCTGAATTCGGCGCTTTTTAGTTGTTTTGTTTTGTTTTGTTTTTGTCTGCAGCGCGTCCATTGAGCTTTGTAAAGGAGGCTTGGATTTCCATCTGTTCAGCACAAGGTTGTGGAGCTGTTGTACCAGAAGTCACACCCACTTGATGCACGAATTTCTCATAAAACTCATAAAGATCCATCAAACAAGCAGAAATTCCAGAACTCTTTAGATTTCATTGCAATCTGCACATCTAAAATACACGGATAACATTAAAATAGAACTGTTTAAAGCAGAAGCATTGGAGAGTCTATTCAGAAAATGCAGAATATTCCATTAGAAGATGAAAAACTTTCAATTTCTTTAGGCAGATGGAAGGTTTAAGGTGCAGGTCTCCTACACCTTGGGAAAATCCTATTCCACTCACCCTGTAGGAATTAGCAGCGATGAATCTTTTTCTGGTACATTGTCTGAGTACAATCTCTCTTTCTCCTATTTATTTCCCCCTGAAATTCAGGGAATTTTGTATAAAATCACAGTGTGTGGGGAGGGAAGGAGCTGATGGATGGATTTATTTTGCTGCAAGAATTAAAGTAACAGCCCAGGGCCTAAGTGTGTGCTCCATACTTGCAGTGAAACTTCCTTGGAGGGCTAAGAGAGAGCTCAAGTTTTAATATTTTTTTTCATTTTTTAGTAGTTTTTGACTGTTTGCCTCATCTTTCTCCTCTACATAGAGGTTTGGAAGGAAAAACACCAAATCCATGTGTCTATGGACACTCTGTTCTGCTTCTTGCCAACAGTCCCATTCTGCATAACACGATTTATGCTGTTAGAAAGCCCCAAAATGCACTCAGCAGCTCTTCTGTGCCTGTTCCTTCAGCTCTCCTGGTATCAAGCACAACCATTTGTTTTCTTGAATTTTAACCCGATTGTAGAAATGCACCTCAGGGTTCAGCAAGAATACGATTATTTTTGTCCTATTTACAATGTCTCCAGTCACTTTTAGGTTGCAAAGCTGCAAACAAGGAAAACACAGTTGTTGAACCCACTGTTAAAACCAGGGGTTTTTTTACAGTTTTGAACAAAACAGAGCCAAGCATTAAATAATATCTTAATGTTATGTTCACTTTTCAGCCTGGGCTTGGGGAGATGTGGTGGGGGCAGATGTGCTGCCGAAACATTTGTGTCGTTCCTTCTCAGCTTGCATTCTAAGGGATATAATCTCTGGGGGTGTAACCCCATCCCTGGAAATGTCCAAGGCCAGGTTGGATGGGGATTGAAGCAACCTGGGATAGTGGAAGATGTCCCTGATCATGGTAGAGGGTGAAACTGGATGGGCTTTAACATTCCTTCCAACTCAAACCATTCTGGGGTTCTGTGATTCCATGAACATCTTTATGCATTTCAAACTGTTTCACTTGCACTTTGCTCTCGCTTCTTATTCTAAAAGAACTTTGACTCATCAGGAAATACATTTATGTTTTCTCAAGTTGATCAAGTTCAAGATGTGGCTAGTTTGAAAAATACATAGGTATAAAAAAATATATGTTAATAGCCCCCTCTTTATAAAGGTCTAAGAAATTCTAGTGTTTGCACAGGATTGTTCTATTTTACTTATCTAAATAACAATGCAACAGAAGGACTGAATAGACAACTGGGGGAAATAATGAGGGCAAAAATGGAGAGGAAGAGATTATAGTGATCAATATATTGTTGTTAACTTTCTTTCATCCTCCCAAACTTATGCAGCCATGCTAAATTATTTAGCCCTGCATATAATGGGAAACAATACAGAAATATGTCACCCACGTGCCTTGTTTTCCTAATAACAAAACCCAACAACTGCTGGAACAAAACACACTGCTGTCAGTGAAGAACAATGGAGCAAAAGCAACAAATCAAAGTATTTTCTCAGTTTTATCCTGCAGAAGGAAAGAGGAGGCAGAGCTTTGCTGTGATCCAGTGGCACTTCTGTGGTTCCCCTCCTGCTTTTGATGCTCTGTGAGGTCACTGCAGCATCTCCCCACCTTTCAAAGGGCAGCCAAACACCTGCAACCCCTAATAACTCTTTTGATCATTAGCCACACACTCGAGGAATCAGGAGAAAAGGTCAGATGATTTCTTTTGCTCCTGAAAAAGGGGAGAGAAAGCCCCCCACTAATGAGATTGCTGGTGCCACTCCAGTATTGACTGTGCGCACCACCCAGCTCGGGGTGTGCTGCTGGACTCCTCAGCACAGGCAGCTCTCTGGGAAAGATTAAAATGTGGCTGGGAGGCTCTTCACTTTGGGGAGATTCAAAGCAGGATCTATACTTTTTGAAGAGGATGGTAAGAGGGTGAGGGAGAAGTGTCACTTGCCAAGCACAGCAGCTGAGCTGAGATGAAGCCTCAGTTTGGCACATCCACGCAGGGAAACATCAGGCTCAGGAACTGGTCCACCTTTTGTCCTGCACCAAAACTTATTATAAGCTTCTTTTTTTTTTTTCTTTTTTTTTTTTCTTTTTTTCCTGAAGAAGAATCTGCAGGCAGGTGTAAACTCTGCATTTCAGACACAACAGATACTGCAATGTCATTAATCTTAGAGGAATATACGATTTTTAAAATTCTTTTTCTCTAGTTTTAGACAGAAACTATTTCTTTAATATTCAGGATATTAATCCAGGTATAGTTTTCACAAATAATTTAATCATTATTCATAACAATGATGGCATAACTGCTGCAATAAGTGTTTTCTTTGCTGTTTCAGTTTATTATTATTATTTGAAGTTTTAAGCCTTTCCTTGATCAAAAAACATCCTTGAACTGATCCCAGTTTTTTCAAGCTTTATAAGAAGTGTCAAAGCCTGATATCAACATCACCACGTTTTGCTTGCAATTTGTTCAGCATCTGAAAGCAGATATTACTGCAGAGATGCTTTTAGGGGCCCATTGCACGAGTGTCCATGAAAAACCACGATGTAAATCGTGGTCCAGCAGTGACATTTAATAAAAGCCTGCAGTTTCACTTTCCTCAGTGCAACAGGCACGAGCAGGGCTGTGTTTTCTGTTGGCCAGAGCAGGGGAGGTGGTTTGGCAGGTGAGGAAAACAGGGGCTGTGCCTGCGCGTCCTCGGCACAGAGCGCAGCTCCTGAGCACAAAAAAATGGAATAATTAATCCTAAAATGAGCACCAAGTAAGACTGAAAGGTCAGCTGAGCCGACGGGCATGTTTTGCAGCATAACAATTTCAGAAACGGTGTTGAACTTCTGCAGGGTACGTGGTGCTGGAAATGCCACCCAGCTGCTCGTGCTCAGCTCCGGCTCCGGGTTTCGGAGTTACACGGATGAGGATCAGCCACGCGTGGACAGGAACAGCAAAGATAATTTTGTAGCCTTTTGGAGGCTGAAGGTTTAAGTTCTCCCTGTTGCAGAGGTCTTAATCATTCATGCTGCTGCTAATAGTAAATTAAGCCTTTAAATGTCAGACCATTGTTGTGCATCTTTTCCACATCAGAACCAAGGAAAACCTTTTTTTACTGGGATTTAACCTCTAGGAAAGGAGTTACCAAGAACAGTTTTCCTTGTTGCCAGTCTGGAAAAGATGGGAAGCTGTGCCCTTGCCAGCCTCATTCCTTCAGGCTGAATGCTACATTCCACCCTACTTGGATATAATATAAATCAATATATAATTTATTTCTATTTTGGTCAAAGCCAGTAACCAAAACTGATTTGACCACAAAGTTTAAGCCACTGGCACCGGAGATGGAAATTAGAAATTGAGAGCATATACAAGACAAAAGAGAAAAATCTGAAAATAGATTTTCTTAGTGTTTTCACCCATATCAATATAATACAATGGCTTTAGGCTGAAGGGAGGGGAGATTTAGATGGGATATTGGGACGGAATTTTTCCCTGTGAGGGTGGGCAGGCCCTGGCACAGGGTGCCCAGAGAAGCTGTGGCCGCCCCTGGATCCCTGGAAGTGTCCAAGGCCAGGTTGGACAGGGCTTGGAGCAACCTGGGCTAGTGGAAGGTGTCCCTGCCCATGGCAGGGGGTGGCACTGGATGGGCTGTAAGGTCCCTTCCAACCCAAACCATTCCATGATTCCGTGATTTTACCAACAACAAATTCCCCGGCAACAAAAAACCCCAGAGAATCAGCAGTTCTTATAATGACTGCAACTGTCACTTAAAAATGCTTACCCTATAAAATATTTACACCTTAAAATGAGATGTGAGACTAAACACAAAACCAGACAGAAGGAAACATTAATTTTAAATATGTGCTGTATATAATTGCAATTTAAAATATTACAGCAAGTCATTTTTTCTTGATGGGAGACATTGTTCTCCAAGCAGCCTCGTGAGGAAGTATGACAGTTTTGACAGAATGCATTTTGCAAGCGCAGGTAGAAATTTTGATAAAAATACACAGAATTCTGTTTTGTTCTTATCAAATAATGTTATGTTAGATTTTAATTTAAAAATTACAGCAGTGTTGGTATAATTCAGTTCCTGTTAAATTAGTAAAATCAATCCAAGAGATAAATATTTATATTTTATTAAAATAGAATGTCATTTCTATAGAATGTATTTTAGCTGCTTAAAACGCATATTTGTTTAGAGATTTTGTAGGTTTTTCTAGTTTTTCTTTGGACAGGAACAATTGCTCTGTGAATATTGTACCACTTATGTCCTGAATTCAGTATGTTCAAATATCACAGTGCTAAGGCTGCAGCCAAAGATTTCATTCTTGAAACACTTAATGATGTCACAGTCCAGCTTTAGAAGCCCCATCATTACAACCTCTCCTTAAATCGAGCAAAATAATAAATCATTAGTGAGATTAGTTCACCCCTTTTCTCTGATTCACATGTTTTTTCCATGAATGGTTGAACACTGATATTTTACTCATTTTTTGGGCCAACAACAGTTCTTTAGTGCAACACAGAGCTTATTTTGGGCTTTGATGCAGCTCAAACAAAAATCTTGCAGAATAATAAGGTCATTTAATTGTGTTCATCACCTGAATGAGTCAGTGCTTAATAAACCTAATCAGCTCCCCCTTCCTTCCTGCAATCAGGTGTGGCAGCGTGGGTTTCCTCCCACCACAGAGAGCTGGATCCCAATTAATCAGAGCACTCCAGCTTCTCCTCACTCCATTTAAAACTTGTGCTGATGCTGCCTCTGCTCTCTCCTGGGATTTATTGCCACGAATAAACCGCAGCTCATTCCCTTTGAACTGGGACCTGTCTCCACATCCACACATTCTGTGATCCTGTAATTCCACTGCAGCAGGTCATAAGGACATTTTTGTCCCTTCCATTGGCCAAAGGAATGGTTTCAGTTCTCAGCCCATGACGAGGGGTAAAGACACATTCTTTAATTACAACCACGACAGAGCCATGGAGCTCTATCACTAAAATACTATAGATATTTATCTATAAGCTGTAACATCATTAATTGAATTTCATAAAACCTTTTTGCATGTAACTCCATCCTTCTGGGAAGCAGCAAATGTCACATTCACACACCCACAACTAGGTGGGGTAAAAGGGTTAACTCCCAGTTAACCAGGTAAGAAGGATGGATTTTGTCTGAGGTGAAGAGTGCTTCAAGGAGGGATAAAGCTGAAATGATTTTAAACAGCAAATTAGTAAAATCATTACTCTGCCTTCTCAGAAGAAATTGATATTAATGTTGTAGCACTGTGACTTGCCTGACCATGTTTCAGGAGCAGCAGCCATGTCTAGAAGGGGTTTTTTTTTTAGTTTGTATTTTTTTTTGTGGGGTTTTAGGATAGACATGAGCTTACAAGCTGTTCAGGGTCTGTATACCATGTTTAGAAGGTATAATCTGATTTGTACCTATTGACTCTGTTTCCTTGGGATATCAAATTTCCTCTTTGGGATATAAAAATAAGCATGCATTAGTGGTATAGACAAGATGCAGACGTCCCTATGAGAAGCATCCTGATTTTATAATGTCTATATTTTATATATTTCATAATTTCTATATCCTTTGAAAAAAATAGATTTATGTGCCTGTGGTGATATAAACAATTCCTGACTTTTAAGAGGAGATTTAGGGACTGACAAACTGCACATGTAGCAGCCCTTCTCTGAAATGAAGATGTTCTTTTCACAATTTCAATGAAAACAGGATGCATCATAGCAGCAACAGCAATAACTGAGGTACCTTCCAATAATAATATCATTAAAAAAGCTAATCCTTGATAAGAAAAAGGAAATGAAGGAAAAATAATAGCAGGATTATCAACAGACTGAATCATGACCCATTGTTGTGCAGACACCTGACTTTTACAAGGCTATTCCAGGAAAATTACAAGTTTTATTTCCAAGCTGTCTTGTCTTGGACATCATCCTCATTTTGTAAGCAGCAGTGAAAAGTTTCAAAGAAATATTGCTCTACTTATGAGCACTTAATAATATAGCCTCAATGTTTAATATTATTTACAGAAATCCACTCTCTTTGCCAAATTCAGCCAGGCACGGTTTTATAGATGGTTTCAGAGCACTAACTAGAAAAAAGAAGGTAAAAGGCAAAGTTAGCTGCAATTATGTCTTGACATATGGCCCTTGTATAAGGAGGAAGAGGTTTCTTACTATATATTTTTAATTTAAAATGAGCTACCCTTTGTAATACAGCAGCAACAACATCTTGAAGAAAATACATGACCCTAAAATTCGGGTGGGTCACTGCTGCCTGGGACATCCATTAATAATTACCTTGATCAGACAGTGATGATTAATGGATTTCAGGTGTTCCAACAGGACAAATTGGAAACATTTGAGGCTTGGCTGAACCTCAGAAGGAGAGGAGGGGTTGTTCTGAAACACAATTATACGAGGTTAAAGTTCCAGTGAAGGATATTCCTGTAAAACTTGGGACAGGCTTCCACCTCCTCAGCAGCCACCACAGCACAAAGAGGGGCTGGGTTTTGTCTGCTCTGTTTCTGAAGGAAAGAGATTTCCTGGGAATTTGGCAGCAATCTGGGCAGTGTCCTGTGCAGCTCAGCAGCCAAAGTAACTGCTTCCCAGCAGGAGAGGTAGAACGGAGGAGGAATGTCACTTTGGGAAACGCACTGCCAGTGGTCCTTGGACAACATGAGCTGTCCAGAAGAGGAAAAAAAGAGAGAAGAAACAAATCACATTTTTATTTCTGTCCACAGTCCAGCATAACAAAGGGTAACTGTGGTGTGACTTGGTGGTCTTTGGGGAAATGCTGTAAACTGCAGCACCTCTCCCATGCAGGGATTGTCCAGAGCCAAAGGTTTTCAACATGAGGGTTAGGATGGTAGAAAACCTTGTTCCATGTTATTTCGCCTTGGCAGCTATTTGAGGGCAGGCTGATATTCCCCAGCTGGAACAGAATTCCCTCCCACCTTTTCCCCATGAAGAACAAAGGCATCTGGAGATACTCTCCCAATACCCACACACACCATGAAAACCACACAGGAACATGTTTTACCCCTCGGAGGGTTGACAGCTTCTTTCCATGAGATTTTTCTCCTCAGAGAAGAGCAGAGATTGTCCTTCTGTGTGCTTGGAAGTCTCACCCTGGGGCTTTTCCCTTCAGCCTTCCCAGCCTCTGCAAATCTCCCCTCGTGCTAGGGGATGTGCTGAAGCTCCCCTCATGCTGCACACAGACACTTCTGCCCAGCCTTCTCCCAAAAAAATCTGTTTTCTTCTGGCATTGAAGGCAAACACAGAGCCCAGCTCTCCTTTTTTTCCCTTGGCAGCTCAATGCCAGGTGCCTCAGCAGGGTTAATTCCAGGCAAGCTCAGTGCCCCGATTATATTTTGTATTTATATGTTGGGATCTGAACTACTTCCAAGGAAATGTCCAGAATATGAGAAATGCCCGCAATTGGGGCTGCAACATAAGAACAAAGTAATTATTTCAATTTTCTCTTACAGATTTCTGTTAAAACCTGCCTAGTTGAAAAGGAGAAACACTTAAATGAACAGTTTTCTGTTTGTGAATATTGTGTACAAACAAGTCCTTTAAAACAAAGATCAAGTATATTGATAAGGTTTATTTTCCTCACACACCAAGAATCTTTTCTTTTATTTTCCCAACAAAATATTTGTGCTGGTTGGGTTTCTTGACTTGAATCTGTCCGTGGCCCTCATGAGGTTCATCAAGTGCCATAATCTTTAACAATAAAAATCAGTGGGTGTTGCCTTTTTGTTTCTTATAAAGTGGTTTTTTTGCATATAATTTCTGACAAATTTAAGGAAATATTCCAGCAACACCATTTTCCAAAGAATTCAGTCTGATTCTTATTTTCAATGGTCAGAAAGGCATCTCACCATATAACATTGCCTTGACATTTGCAGTTTAAGGAACGTTAGACTAAAAAAAAAAAGATCAATAACAATATTATTCAATGAAATGAGTGATATTTCTGGGAAGAAAATTATAAAATTCAGATTTATTTTTAAAAGTGTATTGAGTTAATGGTTTTCCTCACCCCACTGTAAACCTGATACTCATGATAATAAAAAGTGGAGCTTCATAACCAGGGTTTAGTGGATCAGTCACATGTTAATATTAGGGCATATAACTCTGTGGGCTGACAAAGTCCTTTTTTCTGCAGAAAATTTTTGTGTGTCTTCCACAGAAAACTCATTTTCTCCTCCTTTTGCTGGAAGTTTTCTGATGGGAACCAGCACAGCCTGAAAATGTGGCTTTATTTTTTGCTTTTTTACATTGAGCTTGGTACATCTTGGAATTCTAGTGCCAGTTATGCAGGTTTTTATGGGTTCTTGGAGGTAGAAAAGGAAAATTGGCAAAGTTAGTAAGTACAATAGTGAGAAAAAAAGTAACAATCCAGTGCAAATTTAAGTCAAAATTCTAAGATTGTGGTACTGTTGGAAGATAATGTTTATGAAACAATAAAGTTAAAAGCATCAGAAAAGGGTTTCATTCCTCATATGAAAGGTTCAGATTCCCAACAAAAATTGGGCAAGATCTATCCTAAGTAACTGCACCTTGGAAAAAATAACTAGTTTTAAAGTAAATGCAAAACAAAATGAACAAAAATAGTGAAGGGAAAAAAAAATAAAGAAACAACATCTGTGGTACGAGCGGGGTTAAGATTTCTCCCTGCTTCCTTATTGATTTTCAGGCTTGTTTTGTAAGTACATGGAACATGGGCTTGCAGAAAAATCCATCCCAAGCAAGACAAATGCCAAGTTTTTGTTGGGTGTGACACAGGCAGCAGGCTGGAATGTTGACTTCTGCCCTGGTCACCAATCAGCAGATAATGAGATTACTAGATGGAACATATCTATTTTTATTTTTGTGTGGGGATATGTTTGCTTTTCAGTGTCTAACATTTACCTAATGCATTGTGTCTCATAACAAAGTAAATTGTCTGGTTTTCCTAGCATTGAGTGTTTCACAACATCATGTAGCAGAGGATTCTCAGGATCACAGAGGTCATCTGGAAATACTCCCCTGGCTGTGGTTAGTTACAAATATATGGGCTGAAGTGGAGGAAAATCCTCCTTTTTTGATCACAAGTCTCACTTCTTATGTCAAATAGCAAAATTGATGTTGATCATAAAGATTTAGTAAGGAGGACTTCCACTGCCAAGTCTCAGGGTTAAATCCTTCCTGGAGATGTGAATGGCTTATGGAGTCAGTGGGAAATCATAAATACCATTATTATGGTTTATGGAAGACTTGAGACTGTTCCCTACACACCTAAAGCAGAATGTGCAATGACATTGAGAAGATTGCTGTGAACTTATTTTATGCAAATGGCTGTGAGCTGAAAATATTGAATTTATTCTAAACTGGAAAATATACAATTTTTCCTGTGACTCTTGGGGATGGTCTGTACAGGGCTGAGATCTGGACTCAATGATCCTTGTGGGTCCCTCCTAACTCAGCAGATTCTGTGATTTCTGTAATGTTACTCCCTCGGAGATTTTTCTTCTTTCATCACTGGGAACAAGCCAGAAGCTGTTGGATAATAAACAGATGAACTGAAATATCTGTGTGGTTCCTCAAGAGCCTGGCTGAAATTATGAAATTGTCCAGTGTGTAACTAAACGTGAATTTTCCCATAAAACACTTGAGTTTCATGAGTTTATTGTCAGGAAAGTGACAGCCCCATCTATTATTTAGACCTCCACAGGCACTATCAGTGCACGAAACCCTCACATCCCCTGCTGCTAGGTTAACTAAATTCATATTAATGATTTTTAGTAAGAACAAAGAAGCTGTTGAACTGCAGGAGAAAGAAGTTTATTTAGAGAAACCCATGGAGAAGTGGAGGGGTGAGAAACTTCAAGAGAAACTAGAGATTGAACCTAAGTTCACCACGGACCTGGTCAAATTCTATCACCAAGGTGACACCAAGCTCTGTGCTGGTGAAAAGGGAGGAAAAAAGCCTCTTTTTTTCATATTCTGTAGATAAAGTTCAGATAATATTGTGCATATTTAATGTGAGAATACAGAGAAATTAAATATTCCTGTAACAAATTTGGCACCTCTATTTTTGAAAGAACT
This sequence comes from Hylia prasina, assembly GCA_013397195.1. NCBI lineage: Eukaryota > Metazoa > Chordata > Aves > Passeriformes > Sylviidae > Hylia > Hylia prasina. Next base: position 103,846 of record VYXD01007972.1, read on the forward strand.
TTCCCAGAGACACTCTGAAGAATAAAGATTTTGATCTGTAATGAAATTGATAAAATAGCTACTTATTTCCATTTCTGTTTTCAAAATGATCAAATTGACAATTTGCAAATAAACATTTGTTTTGAATTTGTGTCATCAGTGCCAATATTGAAAGGAGTGACCTCTGCATTTGTTCTAAATCCAGACTTTTTACCAAAACAAGTAAACTCACAGGACCTGTTGAGCATATATCACATTTGTATGGGTTTAAAGCATAGAATGATGGAATAACCTAAGCTGAAAGGGATCCTCAAGGTCCAACCCCTGGCCCTGCACAGACACCCCAACAATTCCACCCTGTCCTGAGAGTGTTGTCCAAGGAATCCATGGAGGGTTTTAGCTCCTTGATTTTACCAGGCCTTGACATTTCATGCAGAAAAATCCATGTAAAGGCATAACCAAATCTGTTTAGTGAAAAAATAACTCATCAAAACAAAAAAGACTTTAAATATTAAATAGTTTTTACTTGAAGTTTTGGAAGTGAATTCCCTATAGGATGAGGGACTTGTGTCCTTGTGCTGTTTTTTCAACTCTTTCATTCACCTTCTCCTACAGCCTTTCTCTACACTCTGCTTTTTAGTATATGCAATTGTTTCTTTATTTGTATGGATTCACACACTATGATAAGTGATTCCTGTACATTTTGCTTCTTTTTGAGCTATATTTAGATCTCGCAGAACTTCTCTTTCAGCTGGAAAAATCACAGGAACATAAAAATTAGATAGCCTGAAGCCTCCACAGATTTCTCATGTTTAATTTTTCCAAGTTGCTATAGTAACTTATAACAAAAAAAATCACGTTGTGGAAAAAAAAATACCCTAGGTAAGATAAGAAAACTTGATAGAAAACAAAATTAAATTCCAAGATAGGAGATTGAAACACATTAAAATAAAATGGATACCACCATATTTCAGCCCTACACAAAAGACAGCACATAAAAATCTAAAGATGGCAATCATTCTTTAATCTGCAGCAATATAAGTAAAGAGCAAGAAGTTAGTTTTAAATTTTCTTTGTCTGTCCCAAGGGGTTGCTGGGTGACATTTATCTTCCTGCTCATTCCAACCTCTTCATATGAACTCATGGAGTTACAGAGGAATTCAGCTGTGAACGTGGAAAGGGATTTAAAAAAAACCCCTCAAATCCACCCCCCAGAGAAGCTGTGGCTGCCCCTGGATCCCTGGAAGTGACCCAGGCCAGGCTGGACAAATCATGGAGCAACCTGAGATAGTGGAAAGTCTCCCAGCCCATGGCAGGGGTGGAACTGGGTGGGCTTTAAGGTCCTTTCCAGGCCAACCCAGTCTGGGATTCCATGAAAGTCAACAGAAAAATTCTTAACAAATGGGACCTCCCAAAATTCAGGATAATTTCACAGCGAACAAGTGTGCCTTAATCTCTGCCCAGATTATCTAGTCCTTAAAAGGAACATGTTCCCAGATCTTGGAAGGCTGAATCCGCTTAAAGCAGAGGAATTAGCATCTCTTTATTAATACAAAACCACAAAAATTCCGTTTGCACTTCCACCTCCTTGTAATAGAATCCCTTGCAATAAATGATAGGCAAAGAATATTCCATTTCTCTGAAGATGAAGTTCAGTTGACTTAGTAGAAATCCACAATCTACAAAGAGAAAGCACATCAAATATTCTCTGCATCCATTAATAGCAGATTAAACAGTGACACAGAAATACTGAATCAAATTGTTTCCCCTATAAAAACTTTGAAGAGGCTCCTTGAAGAGTCTATTCCTATATGGAAGTCTGTGTGAAACATTCACAGAGACGAAATGAAGGGATAAATGAAGGCTCAGAGATGCCCTGTAGGTGACCTTCTGGTGGACTAAAAACTGCATGTTCCTTGTCATTTTATAGGCCCCTGTTACCAAGTCTCTTAGCCCATCTTCAAATATTATGGTCATTTTTAGTTTACTTCTTTCTCTGATAAAATAGTAAAAAAAGTTATTGCTCATTTAATGGTCTTAATCATGTTTAAGGTGCACTGGCTTGTTATGGTGAGGCTTGTAAAGATGAAAGAATAACCCAGGGTCAGTTCTGAGCCCTCATGGCCAGACAGACCTTGAAGGGCTGGAGCAGGTCCAGGGAAAGGGAACGGAGCTGGGGAAGGGGCTGGAGCACCAGGAGAGGCTGAGGGAGCTGGGGAAGGGGCTCAGCCTGGAGAAAAGGAGGCTCAGGGGGGACCTTGTGGGTCTGCACAACTCCCTGCCAGGAGGGGACAGCCAGGGGGGTCAAGCTCTGGTCCCAGGGAACAGGGACAGGAGGAGAGGGAACGGCCTCAGGCTGTGTCAGGGGAGGCTCAGGTTGGATAGTAGCACTAATTTCTTCACTGAAAGGGTGATCAGACCTTGGCACAGCTGCCCAGGGAGGTGTTGGAGTCCCCATCCCTGGAGGGATTTAAAACCATGCCAGTATGGCAGCTGGGGACATGGGTCAGGGGTGGCCTTGACAGGGAATGGTTGGACTCCATAACCTCAGAGGGCTTTTCTAACCTGAACAATTGTTGGATTGTATTTTGGAGCAGTGAGGAAATATTAACATAGAAAAAGACTGAGAGGAAAATTTTGAGGGAGATAAGGAAGATGTGCTGACATGGCTTTGGCTGGGGGAAAGGATCCTGTGCTGTTTAAGATGAAAGCTGAAGAAAGCAGACATTTTCTGAGGAGACATTGAATTTGGAGATGAGGGAGAATAGTTGCACATTAAACTCACTAATCAGAGACCAGGCAGGAGAAATTAGCATGACACAGAAAATCATACTCTAACATTAAATTAATGTTGATTAAAAAGTGAGAAACTGATTGCAATGGAAATAGAAGCCCCTTCTTCATCCATGGGGCATAAGCACTGCAAAAATTAATTATTAAAAAAAAGTTCAGCTACTGAAGTATTTAATATTCCATAAATGAGCTCCTGGCTCTGAGTGAAAGAGTGGCTTCCTTTATCAGTTCATGGCATGCTTTGCTTGTGGAATCACTAAGAACAATATTGATGGCACTGAGGAATGTGGAACTGGGCTCTTTTCACAATGCTGAGCCTATTTACTCCTGACAAACTGGAACACAGAGCTCCAGGATAAATGCAAACTATCAAACACTGGATTTTTACTCCCAGGAGGGGAAATGTGGACAGTCTATTTAAATAGTGCAGCTACTACACTACAACTAATTTATTAATCATAATTGAGGTGCAAGATGCTGCATTATTTAAGGCTTTCCTACAGTTCCACTTGCACAGTTATTTCAGGGAGATTCATAACTGTTGGCATGTGGAACAGTCATTATTCTAATTAGGAGGGAAAATACCGATGGCTCAGTTCATCCTCCAACAAATCAATATTTAATTAACAATATGTCACCACCCAAATGTCTGGAATTAAATTTTGTGTGGGTAAGACGACAATACTGTTTCTTTACCCACATTGCCCACATTAAAATACTTGGACACATAAATGAAAATGAACAAAAAGGCTGTCACAAAGCACTCAGGCAGCCAGGGTGTCTTTCAACCTAGCCTCATTGTAACAATATATTTGGATTTTTTCTTTTTTTTTTTCTCTAGGTTTCTCTCTTAACTTAGACCCTCCTGAGCTGTATGAAACACCAAAAGTCCCCCAAAATATCAGTGTGCAAAGAGCTCTGGCTGCAAGACTCAGGCACATTCAGTACCTGGGCTCTGTGAAACTTGGAGGAAGGGTGAACTTCCTTTCCATCACTATTCTCCTGTTGGGTTCTTGCCAACAGCTGGAACCTAAATGTAATCACATTATTATGTGTGTGAGTATTTCATGCAAAGGATATCAGTATTCCTAAGGGAACTTTGGAAAATCTTCTGCAAATGCCTCATCTCTGCTGAAATTGTTTGCCAAAGTTTTACAGGACAAAATACAGAGTTAAAAATTGAAGTGGGGCAATATTTGGCTCTTGAATAATCCTTAGTACCTTGAATAACCCAACAATATTCCTCTAGTTTTCTTCAAATTTGTGTTTGGGGTAATGAACAATAATGTTTAGGAATATTTCTTTTTTAGGAATCTGGTTCTGCCATGTGTGACAGGCAAAATGACATGGGAGGTGAGAGAAGACAGGATTGAAAAAGACACACAGCTGGTCAAAACAATATTCTCAGCATAGAAAATACCTTAATATTTTTATGTTAAGAATGTCCAGAATATTACTGAATATTATCAAATATTAGAAATACAAATTTTACCGAAGCCCACTTACTGGGGACAAACTACAAGCAGCATTTTCTTGAGCATAATTTCAGAGTAAATTAATTAAAGGTAAATTGGGGTTTTTTTCAAAGCTAATAGCTGCTCATATTCATTTAGAAATCATGGATTTGTAGTTCATTTATGGTTTCTTATATTTAGTTATCTTAGAAGAGAATGTGGTCAGAATTCAGAGTCCTTCCTAATCTTGACTGAATTGTCACAGCTTGGTTTTAACCCTTTTGAAATATTGAACTTGTAAGCCCTGGAGACTTTTAACTTTGCAGGTGGTAGCAAGTTAAGCCTCCTCTCCTGCCTTGGCTTTTCCCTGGTACATGACCAGCAGGCAGGATATAATCGCTGTAATTCCTTCAAAGACAGGGGAGAAGATCAAACAGGGCCTTTTCCTGCAGTAACTCGGCAAATCCCAGGTGTGAATGTTGGAGTATCACTCTGGTTTTGAGGATTTTTCTAGGCCTTCTGATTTGTCTTTCATATTGGAGTCAGAATTTTTACTTTCCCACACTTTTACTATAAACAACAGCTTTGTTTTCCTAACTGTCCTTCGTTGTTTACACATTTTTAGGTAGGAGGAGAAAGCTGATTGACAGTTGCCTTGAGCAATGTGGTTTGGGAGGTGGGATTTCATCCTCCAATCCACAGGCACCTTTGGAAATGTATAAAACTGAATTTTGCAAATAAACTCGGGCTTTTCTTGCTTTGCTCATCACCGTGTCCTCATGAAGTTCTTTTGTGTCTTGTTGTGGCATTGGAGCTCTCCTAAGGTCGTGGCCACGTGTGCACCAGGGTCAAACCAGTGCCAGGGCAGAGCTCTGGAGCCGGGATTACCCTTGGCAAAAACAGGGAAAGGGGAACTTTATTGCCATGGAGCTTTTCCTTCCTTACTCCAAGGAAATTGGATTTCTGCTCTAGGAATATATATTAATATCTGTGGGAAAATATTACACCGGTTGTTCTCCTGAGAGATAAAACCATTTAGGGCTTATTGTTGCATAGAGGTGCTCTGCCTATGGGTCCAGTTCTGAAGTCTAAATCCGTTCTTCAGCAGAGCTCTAAAATTCTAGGATTTTCCAGTCTGAACTGAGGTGGGAAAAGACCTCCAAGATCACCAAGTCCAACCTTGAATGAACACAACCACACTCACCACAGCATGCCCATGTTATAATAACCTCCTTGTAGGATGGTCATAGGGAAACTATTCCACAGATGGATTTTCTAGACTGTTTTATCCAGCTTTGCAAATTGCCTTCTTTGAAATTATTAAGCCGTTTAAATCAGTTGAAATGATTTTCTCAGCTTTCTTTGCTTGTAACTCCCTAAGTCGTGCTCAGATTGAGGTCTCATGTGCAAATAAAACCCCACATCCCTGTGGAAAGCCTGTGTTCATGTGGAAACCATGCCCCCCATGCCCACTGTGCATCTGTCTGTTTTCAGAGAATTTCTACATTTTGACGCATTTCCAACTCTTCTTTTGACCGTAGAATACAGCAACTGGAAAAACATCCATTGCTCTGGGGCCAGGTAACCTTCAGCTTGTCTGTCCCAGAATCTGGATGTGAAACTTCTCATGCAGGAGTTATTTGTGCCCTTCTACTTGACAGAGTCTGCTCCTGGTTCTTTTCCCTTCAACTTTTAGCATGGTGTTCAGGACTGCAGTCAGAAAGTCTGGAAAAAAATGCAGGAATCAGAGAAACAAGACCACATTTCAATCCATCATCTGAGTGAAATAGCCTGTAAGAAGTTATCTTTTTATTCACAACACACTGCTTGCAAAAGAGAGAAGAGACTTTAAATCTCATTTGAGACACAAACTAGGATCAGATTCATGCTAATTGTTGTCCCACAGACTGACTGGAAACTCCATCTGATTACAGATCCATTTTTCTCTACTAATTAATATACATAAAAGTCACTTATTTGTCTTTTCGCCTTGGAAACAAAAGAGTGAAGCAACAAAATCAGGTTTTTCATCACGTGGGAAAGAACCAGAAATAGAATAATAGGCTCCAGAACCTGATCAGCTCATCCTTCAAGAGAGAAAAATATGATCAAAATCAGGAATTGCTCTCTGTATTCCTGACCTGGAAAATCAACTGCATATGACAGTTTTCCTTTCTGTTGTCAAGGCAGAAGTTGTTACCACACCTTGCTGGGTGAAACTCAAGATATAAAGTAACAAATGCGCTGTAATTTAAGGATTTTAAAAATACTCTGCATTACTTAGACAAAGACATGTTTTGTATTCCTACTGTTCTCCACATCCTCCACATGACACCCCGAATTACCTCTGACCTCAGTTAACACATTAGGTATATAAAACACCTGCATGTGACCATGGCATAGTCTCACATCACAAAAATAAAGGTCCTTTTTGATATCTGCCTCCCTAAGCCAAAACAGAACAAAGCAAACACTGTCTGCAAATAATTTACATTTCTTTAGGCAACATAAGCCTTAATGTCATTGGAAATTGCACAGAGTGAGGAAATATCCAAGTGGGAATCCTGATAGATTTGTGGAGTCTCCCTGGGGTCAATTCCATCCTGCTTGGCCTACTGAAGATTTGCCTGAAATGCAATTTCTGCCTGACCCCAGAGACAGGCCTGGGACAAAGGTCTGACTGGCCCCTGGTATGAGTGGGTAGGAGGAATAATTCACCTCTTTTTTTTTTTTTTTTTTTTTTCCAAATACCCTTTTTTTGTCAGCTAAGGATACACAATGAAGGTGCCTCTAAAGACCTAAAGAAGGACAGTGCCTTGGCTCTGTCTGGCACCAAAGCAGAAATGCTGACCTAGAAAGGAAGACCTTCCTTGGGCAGGAAGGTTTTGTTATAAATTCCCTTCCAGCTGTGCTGAGCCAGTGATGAAAATCCGCCTTGCTACACTTAAATATGAGGGACAGCTGAATAGAAGTGATACCACTTTCAATTCCCTGTTTATTTATGCACATGCAGTGTGGGATGGTGGTGGATCTCCACCACCACACAGGAATTTGTTACGGATTCCCCCCTCAGCAGTGGAGCTGAACTCCTGTGAAATCCTGGTGCCTGAGGCTGGAGCCAGGCTTTTCTCCATGCAGGATTTTTATCAGTGAACCTGTGATATTCACTCTCTGCCCTTTAGGAGAAAAGAGAACTGTGCTGTTACCACCTAGACAAATTTTATTGCAAGTGGAGTGATTAAAGCCTGTGCCTTTGGGAGTGTGGGACAGGTCTTTATTCTTCCTGCACCAATTACTCTGTGATTTGTCCAGCTATTGTTCCAGTTGTCTGTGGAATAAGACTCCTCTCTTTATGGATTGGATTACAGGGAATACTTGTGTTTGTGAGCTCTTAATTAAAAAGACAGCTCAGTCTAATTTACATATAAGTCTAAGCTACAAAACTCAGCTCTAGATTTCGACTCCTTCTTTCCCTTTAAAGAAACAAAAGCATTTATTGGGATTCAGGCTTTGGGTTGCCCAGTTAAACAGAGAAGGGCCAACTGTGAAATTCAAGTCTGACTTCATCCCACAGAAACCTTTCCCTGTTTTTGTTTGATTTTGTTTTGGAAGAAGCACTACAGATGCTGTATAAATTAATCCCACCTCCCCCTATTTTTTAGATACTGTATGAGCAAGAAATCCAGTGTTAATCATGGAATCACACGAGGTTTCCTCCTCATAGAATAAGCCCCGTTTCATCATTCATGATTTCAAGGGGTGTGGCTACACCTTCCACATACTGGGAATTAAATAACACAGTCATGGTGAAAATATTCTTTGTCTACACAGATAATTTCCATAGATGGCTCAGACAAGGTCTTTGTTATCAGATAATTAATAACCAAAGCTTAGATGAACAACAAGTATTCAATTTATGTGGAAAATAACCATCTGAAGAAGCTGAAGAGCAAGATGCTGCTGAACTGAATGCAAAAGGGTAAAAGACATGAGGAATAAATAAGATGTGTATGGAAAAATAATTGGATATTTGGGTTTTCAGCTTTGAAGTTTTTATGACTTTTTTAATATATTTCTTATACACCTATGTCACGGCTTATCAATATATAACTATTCCATTAATGTTCCATATATTCAATATCATCCCTGAAATATGTCTATAAAATCACTGAAAATTCTAAACATGATTTCTGTATTAAATCAAACAGCTTTTCTTCTTATCCTGCTGTTTCTTTTTGCTCCCAGGATATTTCATGACTGCTGTTGATCAATCCAGATGTATTTGAGTGAACGTCTTGCATTATTTAATACACTCTGTATTGCTCTGCTCTGTTAGCTGGTATTGAACAACAGCTTTTAAAACTTTTTTCCCTTCATTATTTTGGTATTTGAAGAAACTTTACAAAACAAATATGAAGTTCTGTATACCTGTTTCATGTCAGAAAATTATTCCAGGCTGTTACAGGCAGCCTTTCTTCTTTTGAGAAGCGGAAAACTCTACAAGCTTTAGGAAAACAAAATATCCTAAGGCAAATAAAAATAGGATCTTTTCAAAAGGGAGTTTGGAAGATGACTGAATTAATTTTTGAATTTTTTTATTTAGCTGTTAACTTTTCTGCCACTTCCTATCATCCTCCCTCATATATACATGAAAAAACTACATTTCCAACATGATCAGGAGAGTCCCCACCAGCGAATTTTCTGTTAGGATATACAACTATGTAATTTTTCCACTTCCATAATGATTTTAAGAGTTAACACTCTGATCTCCACAGCCAATATGCTCTGCATGACAAAAAAAAGCAGCAATGGTCAAAACCACTGAAAAGTCCAAAGTGATTTCAAATGTTTTCAGTTAAAGCCAAGATTACCAATTTTGACATAAAATATACTGCAAGTACAAATTGTTCAACATCCATTGAAAGTGGACTTCGAGAAGAAAAATGCACCTGAAACGTCAATGCGTGGGCTTTTCGTGGGGAATTTTAGGTTTATTATTGAATGACCAAGACTTTTCCAAGTATGCCTCTGAAGTATCATATCCAGGATTAAGTGGGATCAGCAGTTGCTGAATTATCCAGTTCCTGCCTTAAAAAAGGTGAAACTAGCAAAAAAAGAAACAGAGAAAAATGAGTCAAATAAAAAGGGTTCTGGCTTTTGATATTTCTAATTTTTTTCCTTTACTCAAAACAGAAGTTGAATATTTATTTTCTGATTCTGATGCCTCTTTATAATGGAATTAATACACATGGTATGTATAATTCTGTATTGTACTATAGATGTGAAAATAACATTTCATATATAACAATATGATATAGTTAAGACTTGTACATGAATTTTTCCATTATACAACAGAGAGTGCTGGGAAGATATTTTGGGGTTATTCATGGCATTCCCAGCATGGTTGCAGACATGGAGCTGGATTCAGTCTTATGGTCCTAATTTAGGTGAACACAGAAGTTTGTAAATATATGTAAGATTAAAAAAATGTTGTAAGTTTTAGGACACAACATAATCTACTGCTTAGTGGGGTGGAGTTTGTTTTCTATATCATAAAACTTCCCATTTTTCATGCTATTTGTTATTTCTAATAATAAGTACTCATCAAATAATCATAGAATCATCAGTGCCCAAAAATGTGACGTCTGTCTAGAAAATTAAATCGAGAATTTTATTTGAATTTTCACTGACCTTTCTACTTTGAAACTTTATTTTATATCTATAGCTATATCTATATAATATAAATAAATCAACGACTGAAATATAACAGCCCTATATACCAGGCTAGGATGGGTTTCACATGCAATTATGACAAATTCATTCATTCATTCATTAATTCATTAATTTGAATTGTGTCATGTTCTTCATCCTCTACATTTAAAATATTTCCTTCTACAGGATTTCATGGAACTTTCTTTTAGGTTATAATTTATTTTCCTTTTAACATTAGCTGCAGATCCCTTCAAAAATGTTCTTTCTCCAGAACAAACATGCAATATAAAAATGAGGAGAATTTCTTAATAAGTCTTTACCCTTAGTTCTACAAAGCTGTGTTTCTCCAGAGAATTGTTAACAGCGGGATAGAAAAAGGGTCTGAACTCTTAAAAGTAACTTAAGAGCTCTTGTACCAGGCAGCCAAACCTGCTGCTACTCTGCAGTTCCTTCCTATTACATAAAAGAAAGTTGTTTTTCCCCCACAGTTTTCCTCTTCAGATATTCCACCAGCAGCAATATTTCCCTGCTGGAGCCTGAAGCTGTTTTGAAAATGTATTTATTATTGCTGTGTTTATTGTTTATTTATTATCCTAATAAGCATTTCTTTATGATTCATCTTTGTTCCTCTTTTGCTTTACCCACAAGACTGTGCTGTAGCATCTTGCAGTAGGAATTGACCTTGAAATTCTTCACTTCCTAAATAAAATTCACCATTTTTCACACAGGAAGACAGAAAATAAAATAGTTCTTAATTACAGTAGCAAAACATTTCTTCTTGTCAAACATTTTCCTTTTATTTTTTTTTTTCTTTCTTCTTTTCCTGGAAACATTTAAGAATAAATTTGCCCGACAATTAACAACAATCTGGGGGTAGTTTGTATGTTAATGAACAGAACTGCATGGAGCTGTAGGAACTCCCACTTTGCCTGTTCACTCCATGAATTTTAACAGCTATAAAAACTTCACCTTGGAAGATATCCAAGCCTTTACTAATAACAACCTCAGCAAGGACTATTTTTCCCTGTTCAAAATCAATTTTTTTTGTTTGTTTTTCATTTACCTATCAAAGAGAGGTTGTCTCTTTTTTTCTAACAAAGTTTTCCTGACATTTCCCTAATTTCTACTGGGATTTTTTAGCAAAGTAATCCTCAAGAGTTTTTTGGGGGTTTTTTTTATATTTTTCCCCCAGGGAGAGATTCTCTTGAGTTTTCTCACTTTCTATTTCTATTTCTTGATGATGTAATATTTTTTGTCTTGATCGAGCCACCCTTTATGCACGCACTCCTTATTTCAGCACACAGGCTGTAAATTTAGGAGTGCATAATTCACCTCAAACCTGAGGCTGACAGCATTTTATGGGTCTTACATCATGTGCCACATCTGCCAGGCTCTTTCTCTTCCTTCCCATCCCACTGCGCTTCCCTGCAACAGTTTATGAGAGGAAATAAAGAAATTTTAGGGGTGGGAAACCTTCCTGGAGTAGGAGAGTGTAATTATCTCCCTGGGGATTTAGCAAGGACAGCAGGCTAAAACACTCCTGCCAAGGTGCCATATTAACTTTAACAACTACCTGTGGCCAGATCCACAACATATTTTTGCGATGGATGAGCAGTTTGTTGGAATGCCTGACCCAAGTGAACTGGCAGAACAACACTGGAGTGCTCCTGGTGATTTCCCAGTGCACAGATCAGTAAAAACAGCGCAGAGCCCTTGGATATTGCCTGCAGGTTACATCCTTATAGTGCTGTAGGATAAAAATAACTCCACAGGGGGAAACAGATCCAAAGAAGGTCACACGGGCATCTAATTCCATCTAATTCTCTTGGGATTCTTCACCATACACAGCAGGGACACGTGGAAGTGGGGGCAGCAGGTGGAAGAATGGAATTCTCTTCCTCTGTGCAGGTGAGATCCCAATTGCTGCATCCAGGCCTGGGGGCATTAGCACAGGAAGGACATGGAACTGCTGAAACAAGTCCAGAGGGGACCAGGAGGATGTTCCAAGGGCTAGAACACCTTTGCTATGGAGACAGGCTGGAAGAGTTAGAATTGTTCAGTCTGGAGAAAAGAAGGTTCTGGAGAGACCTGAAAACCCCTTCTACTGCATGAAGGAGGTACAAGAAAGATGGAGAGAGACATTTTACATGGGATGGAGTGACAGGACAAGGAGGAATGGCCTCAAAATGTCAGAAAGTATGGTTAGATGGGATATACAGAAGAAATTCCCAAGGGTGGGGAATTGGGGATGGCTGGGCTGGCACCCCGTGTGCTGCAGCTCCTGCCAGGCTGCTCAGGGAGCAGGGCAGCTCTGCACAGATCTCCTGGCAATTGCTCACCTGGGAGCCAGCAGGAGCCTGAGGCTGCACAGACAGAGCAAGCAGCTGCTTTGCTGGGAGCCCCAAGGACAGGCAGTGTCCAGCAGGGCAGACTGTGGCATCCTGCAGTTTGCAGCTGCACAAGGGGTGTTGCCAAGCCCGTGTCCTCCCAGGCTCGGTGCCTCAGGAGATTTGCACCGAGGCAGCAAGAGCTGCATTTGCAAATGCATTTGAGTGCTGCAGCACCTCGGGGGCTCCTGACACAGCCAGTGGGATCCAATCTCCTGGCAGGAAAATCACTGTGTGCCTCCCAGCGAGTTCCCCAGAACAGCCTGGGAGCTGCTCCCCTGCAGAACACTCTCCACCCCACACCCAAAATATTTCTGAACAAACACAAAATTTAGGCTAGATTATTTGGGCTTGGCACAACATTATGGAATGTTAGGATTATTTCTCAAGTTCAATATAGAAGACGTGTGCACGTGTATGTGCATGTTTGAGATGCCTTTAGTGTAAAAGGAAAGCATTGAACTGGAAAGGGATTTCTCTTCCTCTGCTCCTGGGTCATCTGGGAAAAAGATGTGTCCTCACAGGCAAGCAAGTGAAAACTGAAGTTTACTTTTAATTATACCAAAAGAAAACAGGGAAAAGCAGTTGAATTCCTAAAGGAACCATGTGAGGAAGCACTGCCTAGAAGGAAGAAAGCTTCCCTGAAAACAAACCTCAAGTTCTCTGGAGAATCCATGTGGTGTCTGCACAGCTGTAGACAGTTTTCATCTATGAGCTTGGAAGAGATCTCTGTTTCTTACACAAAATTAGGAGATTTGGGGTTCAGTAGAATCAGCTGATGTATTAAATGACTTTTCCTCTCAGTTCCTCACTCCTTTAAGGCCTTTCCAAAACGATCAGGAAACATGGTCCTGCTCTAGGGAGCAATTATGAGGCTTTCCAAGAGGAAAAAGGATGGTGGTAAGAAGCAAAAGGAATATAGTCAGCAATTACTGAGCCAGACACCCCCGTTGAAGGGACATTCCAGCTGGGAAGTCAGGCTCTTTAATGGTAGGAAAGGCTGGAGCTAAGGCTGGCTCGGATTTAAGCAGGAAAGGTAAAATTCAGTTCAGGTGTGACAGCACCTTCCTGCTTCTCCTACTGTACAAACACCTACTGCAACCTTCCAATCTGGAAGTCTCCTCTCCAACAACACAAAACACCTATTTGGACTTTTTTTTCCCTACACTCAGTACAATTTCTTGCTTTTCAAGACTTCCAGCAGAGTCCAAAATGAGCAGTCACACCATTTCTCACAGCTTCTCTTCACTGTCACTCCCTTCCTACTCAGACTCAGCCTCTTGGCAGGGCTGTCCCAAAAAAAGGTGTTTAAGAACAATTCCATTTCTTTCTGACACTGAGCAAAGCACACTCACACTTCCATCTACCTGAGCTTGGCAGATGAAGGCTGAGAACATTCCCCAGCACAGCTGAGCTCAGATGACCAGAGGGGCAGCCCAAGCCATGTGACACAAATAACAGCATGAGGAAAGGAGGATCAAAAGGGATCTCCATGCTTAAGCAAAGCCTACAGATGCTGAGGCTCTGCTCTTCAGGAGGAGCTTGGATATTTACCTGCTGAGGGGAAGTAGTGAATTAATTCCTTTTTCTTTGTGTTCCCAGCTGTAGCTTTCCCTGTTAAACTGTATCATTGTGCCACTGGTCCTAACCCTAGAATTCCAGAACAGTTTGGATTGGAGGGGACTTCAAAGAGAATCCACTTCCACCCCCTGTAGTGGGCAGAGACACCTTCCACTAGCACAGGGTGTTCCAAGCCCCATCCAACCTGGCCTTGGACAATTCCAGGCATCCAGGGCTGGCCACAGCTTCTCATGGGGAAGAATTTCTTCCTAATATCTATTCTAAATCTACCTTCTTTCACCTTAAAGCCATTCCCCCTCGTCCTGTCATTCCAGGCCTTTGTCCAAAGTCGCTCTCCAGCTCTCCTGGAGCCCATTTAGGCACTGGAAGGGGCTCTGAGGTCTCCTTGGAGCCTTCTCTTCTCCAGGTGGACACCCCCAGCTCCCCCAGGCTGGCACAAGAGCAGAAGGGCTCCATCAAGAAGTGCCTGCCTTCCTTCCTTTCTGCCTTCCTTCCTTCCTTCCCTCCTTCCTCCTTCCCTTCTTCCCTCCTTCCCCCCATCACATGGAAGAGGGGAATGGGAGAGATTTAGGGCCCGTGTTTGGCTTTCTACTCCTCTCCCTTCTGCACATTTGCTGCGCTTCTAGGATACAAAGGCAGACTGTTCACGTAAAGATTGATTCCCAAATTGCTGGTATAACTCAGAATTCTCAATCCTTTTTGTTTGTCTTTGCACTCTTTGCTCTCTATTTGTTCCATGTATTCTGAAATTGATAAACTCAGGTGAACAGGGGGTAAAAGAAACAGAAGAATGATATGGGGAAAGAGTTTGTGAGAATGTTTTGAAAGAAATGGCACTCGTGTAAGAGTGGGGGAGATTCCCTTTTTTCCTGCTGGAAAAACAGAACTGGAGTAAAGAACACCCAGATTTCATAGCAAAAATCCTCATGTACAGTTCTTGTGCAGAGACTGTAAATTCTGGCTCTGGGCAAGTGCTCCAGGAATGACAATGAGGAGGAAAACAACCTAGTCCAGTGCCTCAGCTCATCCAAAGGGCCCATCCACAGGGAAGAGGAGGAGCAGCAAGACCATGGCCCTGGACTGGCTGAAAAGGGACTCCTGGCCCATGGACAGAGTGGAGGTGCATGAAAACCATCAGGGTCACAAATCCCTGCTTAGGACTCATTAGGAATTAATTGTCTGGATATGTCACCGGGATTGGTGCCTCCAGGCTGAGCACCACCCCTTCTGTGCTGCCCAGATTCTGAGGCCTATAATGTGGTTAGAGCAGGGCAAGAGACCATCCTAGGAGACAAAAAACCAAACCAAACAAACAAAAAACTACATTGATATTTTGGTTTAAGAGCATCTACTTTATAATAATAGGCATGTTAGCATCAGTACTTGAAAACAAACAGACCAAAGCTACTTTGTATTTTATAAAGAAACACACATCTAAGAGGGAACAACAACACTTGCTTCTCCCAACATTAAACAGGTTACAGCGTAACACATTGGGGTTTTTTCCCTTCCAGGATTTAACAGTCATGGACCACATCTCTAGTACTATTGACTGCAGTGTGAGTTTTATTTGGAAATATTTTGAAGGCTTCAGGAGTAATCAGCAGCTTTTCCTAAGAGATCTCCTGCAGACACTATTAGGGCACACTTTAGGAGCAATCCTTCTCCTCTTTATGCCCATACAGCCCATGGCATTGCTGGTGATTCACAGGTGCTCTAAAAGGAAAAGTCCTTTTCCAAGGCACCCCTCAGCACCGGCTTCCCCACACAACCCCCAGGGAAGGAAGGCATAGTGTGAAGAAAGGACAGTTCTCTAGTCTCAATGCCTTCCCCTCTCTGCCTGTGCCTGAGTTAGCCTTAATGTAAATCACCAGCTGGTGAGGAGGACTTCAGGTCCACAGCAGATGCATTTCAGGGAGTTTTAGCGTGGACCAGCCTTGCTCCAGGCTTGGAGACCAAATACCCATTAAGAGCGGGAGTATTTCAGTGTCTCTTTGGCTTTAGTTTAATGCAAAAGGTTTCCTTTCTGAAGTGATTATCAGAAAACTGCTGAAAACCCTTTCAAGTGGGCCTTTTCCTTGTGGTATCATTCATCCAAGAATATCAGAATTGGTTCATCTCATGAAAGGTATGAACTGCTGAAATGCTGTGAATTGCTGTGAAGTCTTTGCTGAAGCTGGGTTTAGATGTGATTATGGTCAGGATCCCCTTAGGGTCAGCTCTGAAGGGATATGAGCCCATACTGTAAGCTTGAATATGAAATACTGTAAGCTTGAATATGAAAACTCTTCCTCTCTGCTCCGGCTCAGGTCTTGGTCTTCTGGCCAAGCCTCGCGTGGAGGGGGCACTAAGTTACTCTCCTCCCCGGCCATCCTGCTCGTCTCTGTGTCCTCTGGCCACGGCTCAGACTGGAGGGACCCTGAGGCGCTTTCCTCCTCAGCGCTGCTGCTCAGCTCCGTGTGCTCTGCCCGCTCTGTGGCTGGGCCAGCCCTGAGCTCCTGGCAGCAGGGCCCGTCCTCGCCCTGCAGCCCTGGAAGCAGCGCCCTCCCTGCTGCCCCTGCCCCCTGCCCGAGATCTTCCTGCTGGCCGGGCAATGGGCCGGGGGGGCAGCAGGGGCTGTGCGGGGTCCCTGCCCGGCTCTGTGCCGCTGCTGCTGCTGCCTGCAGCACGGGAGCTGCAGGGGCAGGAGATGTGCAGGGCAGGTCGGCATCTGCCTCTTCTCCCTGCAGAGAGCAGGGCTCTGCCATGAGCACCGGGTAGAGGGGGCTGACCCAGATGGTGCGGATGCTGACATTGCTGTCCTTCTTCTGCCAGCACTCTTGGGCCTTGCTGTCTTCCCCATGGGACACTGATTGATCTTGGAGGAACAGTTTTAGGAGTTTTCCTGGGCCTCTGTAAGTCTCCAGTTTGTTTGGGTCATAAGAACCAGACTCTGAGAGTCTCTCTTCCCCAGAACTGGACCAGTGCCTGGGGGCCTGGGGGCGCAGCAGGGGCTGCCCCACATGGAACTCCTGGGGTTAAGAAAGGAGCTGATGTCTATCAGCTCCCATGATTTCAAGTCTGTCCCGTGTGCCCCAAATCAATATTTATGGTCATCAATTAGAGGTAATGTGAAAACAAGGCAGATGAAAGATCAGAAATGGTGTTTTCCCTCTCTGTGGCACTGTGGGACTCATCATTTGTGACTCTGTAGGGATACAGGATTTGGGGAGCTGCCACCATCTGGATGCATTTTGGCATCTGTTTTATTTCATTTATTGGTCCATGCAGGTCTGTCAAGCAAACAAAACAAAGTCCTTTAGCAACATTTTGACAATTTTAATGATGATAATTTTAAGGTACTGATATCCAAGAACATCTTGCATGGAGTCCACTAATTTTTCATTGATTTCATTGCACAAAGGGATTAGGCAGACAAAAAAAAAGCGTTAATGAAATACATTATATGTGACATTTTTCACATGCTTTTTTAAAAGTTCAAAGTTACCACATGGTATTACCCATTTGGATTACTAATGGCTGAAACTTCTGTGGGGAAAAATGAAAGCATTTACTTTTTAAATGACTAATAATGTCCCATTTTGATATTTTATTATTACAAATTTAGAGTATGAAGGAAATTATAGTTTCATCCAGATAAGTTGAAATGAGATATAACAGCTACTCTCTGTTTGCTACACAATGTTCTATCAATATCTATTATTTACAAGTTGAATTTTGTAGTCTTTTTTATCCCATTAAAGACTGATCTTTTAATCATAAATTTAATCAAATGCATTATGTCTAAATGTCTTTATAACTGCATTTTGAGAATATCATTTTTTACCTGCAAATATCTGTCCCTATTCATAATGGAATTTTACCTTGACTGTGGTCAAATGGAAATAACATTTTTTAATACCATTCTTAGCTCAAAGTAAATGATGCAGAAAACAAAAGTATCAACAATTGATGGTTTATTTGCTTCACTTTTGTTGAACAGTGTTCACTTTTGTTCTCCTGTTGAGATCTGAAAGGCACAATTTCAGAAGCTTGAAAACCAAGTGAAGGAGGACAGAGAAAGACCATAGTGTTATAGTGTCATTTCAATCCAATTCTCAGGTAAAAATATTCTCAAGTTCACTTTTTTGGTTTAATTTTTTTGGTTGCTTTGCTTAATTTTATTCAAAATTTGATTTCCCACTAATCCATGATGTCTGAGTTAAGTAAATGGTATTTTCAATATGTTTAATAATTGTTGGGTGTTTCATACTGAGTTCCCAGGCGGGGCCAAAAAATTAAAATGACCAGTCCAGGTGAAGCAAAGTCTCCTGAGTTTGTGCAAGTGCTTCAACAACAAAATCTGCTGGATGTGGCTCTGAACCTCTGCACTTTTCTGGAATCCTGTGTCTTGAGCTGCTTTTGATCATGAATTTTGGTCTTACTGCCAGGATACTGCTAAAAAAAGTGGTGTTTGTTATGGTTGTAACTAAAGCTTCATTTGTCTGTCATTGGGATTAGGGTTCACCATCATACAGGAGGTTTTGTTAAGAGTTTCCTGCAGCATCAGTGCCCTGAGTGTTGTTGGGTGTTCCCTGTGAGTTGTGAGGACACATTTCACTTGGTGCTGTCACTTGGATCATCCCACGCTTTGGGTCCTGTGCTGGGTTTTGGGCCCTCACTAAAAGAGGGACATTGAGAAGCTGGGGAAAGCTCTGGAGCCCCAGGAGAGGCTGAGGGAGCTGGGAAAGGGGCTCAGCCTGGAGAAAAGGAGGCTCAGGGGGACCTTGTGGCTCTGCACAACTCCCTGACAGGAGCGGACAGCCAGGGGGGTCGGGCTCTGCTCCCAGGGAACAGGGACAGGAGGAGAGGGAATGGCCTCAGGCTGGGCCAGGGGACATTTAAATTGGATTTTAGGGAAAATTTCTTAGAAGGAGGGAAGCACTGGCACAGGCTGCCCAGGCAGAAGGTTAGACTTGATGATCCTGGAGCTCCTTTCCAATCCTGATGGTTCCATGATCTCAGCGTCCCACATGGATTCACTCATGAAGAAACGCTTCTGGTGTCCAAGTCATCCTGGGCAAGGATGGATCCCCCTTTGCAGCCCTTCCTGTGGAAAACCCCCACGTGTTTAAAAGGCTGAACCCACCCCTGATGAACAAAATGCCACTGGAATGACATCAGATTGGTGGATTTCCTGGATTTCAGAGGGAGTGGGACCTCAGTTATTTATCGTCTGGGGCAATATTGCTTGTAGCAAGCAAAGTGATATTGTGGGGAAAAAAAATAAATTCCACATTTTCACATTAATTTTCTTCATTATCTTCGATTTATATTAACTAATTTCCATGTGCTCCTTTCTCACCTTAGCTGGTAGCAGTCTTCAATTACCTTAATTTAACCAGAAATCTCCAGATAGGTCACAGCTCTCATGTTTAATGAAAAATGAGTGAAAGAGGCTTAATAGAAATTCATAAGTTCCTGATGTTCTTTGGAGTAACACATACATTATTTAGTTCTGAGTGATGCTTTACACATTTAACCATATTTAGGCTGCTAATTGTACTGGATTTAATGTCCCTGTGGGAGTATCCTTCACAACACAAGACAGCTTCTCACTGAACTCCCTGCATTGCTCACCAAAGCAAAAACCACTCCTGGATATTGATTACTCTTAATATTCAGAGTTTTAATGACAGAAGAATGCTTTGTAGAATAAACCAGAAAATCCTTAATTACTTTTAATGTTCCCTGAGCTGCTCTACACCAAGGTAAAAAGATTAGGAGGCAATTTCTAGAATGTTTTAAAGTATGGTGAAATATCTATTTCTTTTTGTTGTTCAATCATCAGGGGTATTCTGTCTCAACACTTGGGGTCACCAATTCCAGTAGAAGCTGAAGGTGTTTCCATGCTGAAAATAAGACCCTCTCCCTTTTTTTGGTCTTTTCTGACTTACTTTACACTGGGAAGGCTCTAATAACAAACACTCTGCAAACTCACTAGGCAAAGAAATGTTATTTATTCCAGAGAGCCTGATCCAAATTGGCTTCAAAGGGATGTTCTTCCTTTGGAATTTTGCTTCTTTTCTCCCCAGTACATGATTGCATTTGACTTTGTTTAAGGCATTGAACTGGAGAGGGGAAATATTGGTATTCCAAGGGAAGGAAAAAGAGCCAAGAAGAAAAACTGAAAAGTGGAAAAAGAGAAAGGCTGAGTTTTCCCTTCAGTCACTAAATTACATTAAAAATATTGAAACACAATATGTTGCTTGGCTATGAATAACTTTTTAAAAGAAAAATAACTGTGAAATGCTGAATTCATTCTGCAAAATCCATGTAGTAACAAATATCATTTCAGCAAAAAATGATGGAAGGGTTTTTTTGAAACCATTTTCAAAAGTCAAAAGATTTTCAACAACTTGACTTCTTGTAAAATCCAGGTGATCTACGCATAAAAATAAACAGAGGGTTCTTTTAGGTAACAAAGTCTGTTTTCCAATCATCAGTTTTGATGATTTTCAAAGTTTTGCAATTTTGAAATAATCAGTATTGTAAAACTCAAATACTGTGGATTTCTAAGATAATTGACAAAAAATATTTTGGGGTAAAAATGTTCTTTTCATTATATTCTAATTCTGTTTTTAAGGAATTGACTTTCTACCTAAAACATATTCAAAATTCAAGTGCTTGTTATCAACTTGTGAAGGAGCTAAGAATTCATTTAATTTCAAATTTCATATTTCAAAACCTCAAAGCACTAAACACATACCTAAAAATCTTCATAAGTATTCTTCCTGCTGCTTTATGATAATATTAAATATTTCTTTAGATCTTTACCATTTATTTTCTACTCTTTATAAAATCTTAAGAACACCACTAAAAGAACAAATTACTAAAAAACCTCTTTTTTAGATGTCAAAGCTGAAAATGAAGCTCTAACCTGAAGCTTCACCTGTGCAGATTCCTCCTCTTCATCTAGACTAAAATTTTTTATCACAACGATTGGGATGTTTCTGTGAATATTGAGGCTGATATATATATACACTGAAATCAAAGGGATTCATGGATCTGCATCCCGAAAATCCAGAGCACAACAGAAGCTGAGGAGATTTGGCACGTCTCATAAATCACTCAGTCAACACCAGACAGGATTATACCTTCACTGTAAACCTCTGACACATTTCTTTATGGAATCTGTATCCTACACTGGATCATCCCTGGATATTTATATCATTACAGAGCCTGGGAAAAATGATGCCTTGTTCTGATAATGTCATTTTAGTTCTGGCAAAGAAGAAATCAACACAGGCTGGGGAAGACTTCTCGGGTAGTTCTATGTTTGATGCAAAACTTCTGCCATAAATGAAGTTAATATTTCATGTGACAAGGAAAATTTTTAAGAGGTGTTGCCTGAATGTGCATAGAGACACTGACAAATGAAATAGCAATTAAATAACAGAATTTCTTGCAGAAATTCCAATGTTGTTTTTTCTGCTGTGAATGAGGCCTATCTTAGTTGAAGAATTTTCTCAATGTTGTACAAAGAATGTTTAGCACAAAAGAAACTATTTTAAAA
Organism: Hylia prasina; assembly: GCA_013397195.1. NCBI lineage: Eukaryota > Metazoa > Chordata > Aves > Passeriformes > Sylviidae > Hylia > Hylia prasina. The sequence goes on from VYXD01007972.1 coordinate 125,307, forward strand.
ATATTTATTAGATCTAATGGTTACTTCATTACTCTAAAAGTCTGTAGGGTAATTATGAAATACAATCCAGTCATATCACTCAATCCCTTCACAGATTGTCTATGTTTGCTCTTGGAACAAGCCCCTTTTCCCCCCTTTTGTTAAATACTCACAATTTACTGTCTAAAATTAATAGAATCCTTCTGGGTTTTCACAGAACTAATAAATAATCATGAACAATTTAAATTTCTTGCCCTTGTGCCGTTGTTGTCGTTCCATGGGAGATTGTGCTCCTTCTCCAGTGACCATCCTTTAATTATTGTATCTATGGAAAATAACTGCATCTCCTCTCAGACTTTGGTTTGCTTGGATGGAAAAAAAAAAAAAAAAAGCCAAAACCATCTGTCACCTACATTTCACAAGGGAAGGGACTCCCATTCCTAACATTCCTAACATTCCTGTGACATCCCTCTGCATCCACTCCAGATGGAATTAATCCTGAAAGCAAGAACTGCATGAAATGCTCAACACAAAGTTTAAATAGTGGCTGGCATAACACTAATAATGAAGTATAACACTAATAACTCCCAGTAATTAGAGAAAACCTCTTCCTGATACATTCCAACACCTCCCTTTTCCATGGCTTCACCAAAGGAGTGGATTGTCGCATAATCATCAAAACAAGAGATAAGAAAAATCTTATCAGTCCTTTCAGCTTGGCTCTTATGAATGTACAAACCCATTCTGTTTCTTTCTTTATTAATTTTTAAGTGAATAACACAATATTTATTAAATTAAGGGCGAGACAAGTATAAAGGTTAATATTCCTGGAGGTTCTGTGGGACGTGGCAAAATGAGTTGAGAATGTCCAGAAACAGGACTGACCAAATCTTTGGAATCTGGGTTCTGCAGGTCAGCAGCAAACCCAAAAAATGGGGGAGAACCCTGGGAGGATCTGAATAATGTTCACTCAGGAATAATGAGTATAATGTCCTTAAGTGCAAAATGGGATTACTTTTGACGGTCCAGGAAAAGCATTCTGCTTTTTGCCACTTAAAAAGAGCTAAGTTTATTCTTTTATCTACATGTCAGATTTTTTCAGCCCAAGTTGTGCTACCAGTTCTGTGAGTAAACAAAGAAAACAAAGCGAAAGAGGGGGAAAAATAATAATAATAATAATAATAAAATAAAGACGACTTTAAGAAACCAAATTTGCCCAGGGAAAATGGCTCTTGGAAAAAACTTTATGAAGGCTCTAAAATGAATCCTTAAAATTCAGATGCCTTCCCTTCCTCCATAAGCACCAACCAAAATATGGATTTGAACATTTAAAATGACCCTCCCAGTTAAAATAAGAAATCCAGCTGAACATCACTAGTAGAGTTAAGCTCACTTTATATTGAAACTAAATACCTATATTGGTGTTGAAAGTAGCGAAACTGGAAAATATTCCAAAATACTCAGTTTGGCGAGGACATTTTTTAAAATCATGTGTTAGGAGCATAAATATTTTAGTAATTTTCTCCTCTTGTTGAAAATTTGGCTATGCCACCAAAAAATCCCCTCCTCTGGAGGTTATACTAGAGGACGACCCAGGCTGATATTGATCTGCACAAGCTATTTGTATTTTTCAGGCTTTCTGGAAAGGCAGAGTGCTTTTTAGCGGAGCACAGAAGCAAGGAAAAATCCCAAATTGTTTGTATTTGTAGCAATAAGAATGATCACTGGAGCAATATCAAACACTTACAATCCCCCTTCCTGTCTAGTCTTTTATCAAGTGATTTTAAAATGACTCATGTAATTTAAATTCTCCATTAAAAAAGTGACTTGTGTTGTTCTCTGAAGCTTCCAGCTACAAGATATGATTGCAACATGATTTGTTACATGCAGGAAAATAATTGATCAAACCCCGAGTTCCACGGAGCCATCAGTCACACCAGCACCTGAGTGGGAAAAAATGCCATAAATTCACAGGTTCTGAGTTATGCCTGTGCCTTGGTGTGGGATGAACAAGCTGCTGATAAAAACAACTGCAAACAAAACTGCATCTCAAAAATAAAGAGTATTTATTCCTGACAATCTCTGGAGGCTGCAGAGAAGACAATTAACAGAAAGCATGCTGTTGAAGGCAGGCAAATCTATACAATTTATGCAGAATCATCACTTATCAATTGAACATTAACCCAGAATTTCTGACAACCAGGAGCAAACACAGCCCAGTGATTCAGTGTTCTCATGACAGCTGCAGTTTTCAGCGGTTGCTTGCACAAATGTCCTAAATTCTTGTTGTCTGCTGCAGTGGCTCCATCCTTTCCCACAGATTTGAGAGACTTCTCAGGAAATCTGTGGCTGCTCCTGGATCCCTGTAGGTGTCCAAGGCCAGGTTGGACAGGGCTTGGAGCAACCTGGAATAGTGGAAGGTGTCCCTGCCCATGGCAGGGGGTGGCATTGGATGGGCTTTGAGCTCCCTCCAGGTGAATTGTCCCTTTCCACCCTTCCTGGAGCCCCTGCAGACCCTGGAAGTTGCTGTGAGGTCTCCACACCACCTTCCCTTCTCCAGACTGAACATTCCCAGCCTGGCTCCAGGGGGGAGGTGTTCCAGCCCCCTCAGCAGCCTTGTGGCCTCCTCTAGACTCTGGCAATGCCTGTACCTGTTGGATGGCCTGGTCCTTTCCCTTTTCCCAGGAGAAGTGCTCTGTTCTACTGATGCCACCAAGGAGGTGGAAAGCTACATGGTTAAGGCCTAAATTTCTATTTAAATCACATTTCCTGCAGTGCCAGGATTCCTCCCAGCCTTGACTCTGGGGGCTGCAACGCTGGCAACCAGTAAGGTCTCCTTAAATCCACAGCCTTGCAAACTTGACAAAGTTCTCTTGGAAGGAAAGGAAGGAAAGAAGGAAAGAAGGAAAGAAGGAAAGAAGGAAAGAAGGAAAGAAGGAAAGAAGGAAAGAAGGAAAGAAGGAAAGAAGGAAAGAAGGAAAGAAGGAAAGAAGGAAAGAAGGAAGGAACCCCCCCAAAAACTCCATTATTTCTGCACTTCATGCAAACACATTAATAGGATGAAATTCTGTCCTTATCCCATGGTGTCCCCAGAGCTCATTTCCAGAGCCTGGGATCTGAGACAGATAAGCACTAATTTCTGAGCAGTGCTCATATGGCAACTGCTAAAGTGGCAGCTCCCTGACTCGGGTGTTCTGCTAATAACATTTAGTGAGGTTGGCAATCCCATTGATTTCCCATATGTAATAAGGAGAGTGCATTGCTACCTTCCTACTTAAGCTTTATTAAGCAGGCAGGATATTAGAAGTCAGAACTGATTAATTCAAGGCATAAACAATCAATTTGGGTTTTTGTAGTCCTCTTTTTCATTTTTTTTCCCCACAGTCTTTTCCCCAAACACATCCCTATTAGTGCTCTCCTTTCTGATTACACTTGTTTTTTACTTTCCTTTGTGAGTTTTCACCCTTATGTTAAAGAATATATTAAACACTCATGGTTTTGTCTTGATTTGTGTCATCAGAGTCACATTGAGCTCAAGGGTTTGCTGGCAGACCCTGAAAGGGCTGGAGCAGATAAACCTTCTCACATCCAATTCACATCAATAGTGAAAGTCTTCAGATTATAATAAAATAATAATAATAATAAAATAGGTGCATGTTCTATAGACTCAAATTAGGGGTGGTTTTTTACAACAGACATAAGGGGAACATTTATTCTCTTTTCTTTGCATCTATTTTAAGGTCAAGAGCAGCCAGGGAGTAGCCTGCAATTTAGGTAAGCCTATTTCAAGGTCCTTGGGGGGACATTTGTATCTAAGCAGAAAGCGCCTTTTTAACTCTCCTAATTTAACTAGAAGTATCTCCTAATGTCCTCCTTGCTCAATAAACTTCTACTGGAAATGCAGCATCCTCTTCTCATTATTACTTATGGGAAATCAAGGGAATTGCTAACCCCTGGATGTGGCATTGCCACAGCCAGAGGAGCCAGGATGTGCCAGCGCAGCAGTTGCCATAGGAGCACTCTTTAGAATCACTAATTTGTCACAGGATTGGAGTGGGAATGAGCACCTGGAGTGTGACTTGATAATGATGGAGCTCTGTTCCAGTAATGAGCCTGCTGCCTCAGTGGAGCTCATTTTTATAGCTTCAGGTAACTGCAAAAGAGCCCACTCACTGATAATTTTGAAAACATAAATAGAGATATCTACATTTATTCAAGTTTTTAGTGGGTACACATATCTTGCATATATTAAAAAAAAGATATTTTACTACTTAAAGACAGCAGTCAAACAATAAAAAGATCATGAGAAGGGTGAAAAAGGCAAATCTGCCCCATGGCAATTTTCTTTGCCATGTTCATAAGGGAAAAACAAAAGGAAAAGCATAATCATAGTAAAGGTGATTAAATAGAAAAACAAAGCAAAAGTGCAAAACATTTCCACACGAGAGTCCACAGCCAGTTTGGGGTGCAATGGGACTTGGTGGCCATGTCACAGGTCACCAGGTGTCCCAAACACCACATTAAACAGCCCAGGACACTGTGATACCCCATCAGCTCCTGAGCAAGTCAGGATTCTCAGTTTCTGCTTTCCTTCAACACCTCCTGAAGTATCTTCTTGCCTTGGACCAGCTGACAGCTGCTCTTGAAATCCCAAGAGATTTTACAGCTCAAGGCGCCTCTCTGTCCACCCATACAGTGTTTTCCTTCAGACTGTGTGGATCCTTCTTTCCCTGCATGCTGCACTACAAGACATCTCTCTCTTGGTGTTTTTACATTTTCTGCTGTGGTTTCTCTAGGAGAATCCTTTGTTGCCAACTATTACAGAACTCCCACTCCTGTTCTCTTCCTAGGGGATTCCTCACACTCCTTTCAGACAGCTGAATTTGTCCATGGCAGTCAGTAAAGGGATTATGTCAGGCTACTTCTCCAATAACACGGGGTTTATTCTCCTCTGACTCAAGCAATCAAGGACTGAGTCCTCTTTTTCTAAAGATGCAGTTAGAATTTCTATGGAATAAAAAGTGAAGGTGATGTGGCAAAGGGATGGAGCTTATAATGACAAGAGGAAAGAAATACGATTAAAACAACCACAAGAAAAGGCTGAAACATTTAATTACACACTGCAAAAGATATCACAGTCAGGTGGGGCTGGTGGGATGACATAATAAAGAAACAAAGACTGTTTGTTATATGGCTTATCGACCTGGAAACATCCTGAGCTGCTTTCTGGCAGCACTAAAACAAGGCTTAAGGTTTACACTTAAATCCCTGGGTGATATTTGTGACATTTTCTATCATCTTCACAAGCTTCCTTCCAATTACAACTTGTGATTCTCTGTGTTCAGTGTATCAGTCCATCCTTTTACACTGTCCAACTCCCTAAAGGTTTCATTCTCTTGTTGAGGTCAGATATTATGTTTTAAAGCACTAACTTCTTCAAGGCATCTCAAAATCACAGGATCATTTTTTTCTTCCTATTTACTCTGCCCAAGAGGAAGGAGATCATTCCTGTATCATGATGTTCTTCACATCGGGGTTTGGTAGTTAAACATTTGGGGTGTGGGTTTGTTTAGGTTTTTGGGGTAGAAGGGGGAGGAAGGTCCTGTCTCCTCCTCACATCAGAGTTTCCATCTCTTTTTATGATATTTAACTTTAGTAAATGAACTGAGTCTGTGGTTCTGCTGAGATAAAATCACTCTCTGATGTTACAACAAAGAAATCATTGTGGCTTTTAGGGGAAAAGGGGACCCAATGACTTGTGGCTCCCTAATCTGGACACTCCCTCCTGCTATTTTTCAGCTCTTTTTGACCATCCTCAGCAAGTCAGTAAACATTCCTGTGTACTTCTGATGCAACTTTTCCTCAATTCATAAGCCCAGAGCATTCTTCCAGTCCTGGAGTAAATCTTTAAGGTCCTTAAAAGGATGCCTTCTCTTGCAAAAAAAAAAAAAAGAAACCTGCACATTTAGAGTCAGAAAGAAATTGTAAAATCATATTTTTTTGCAGTCCTAATGAATCAAAATCACTTAATTGTAGCAGATGTCAACATCAATCATACTAATTAGAGTGCTATAGCAATAAGTGAATCAATAAAGGCATAAGAACAGTTGGATGAACACAGTTAATGAACTCTTTCCTGTCTTCCAGTAAGAGAAAAGCTCAAAAATTCACAAGATGCATTTATCTGTTGAATTTTTATGCACTGATTGTATTCCAAAAGCAACAACCCAATGAGAGGCCTTTAGAGCTTTTCTTTTGGAGCTACCCTGCACTGATCAGACTTTGATATAAATGAGCTGTAAAGAGATGAAGAGTGCACTGAAGTGTCTAAAGTGGAGGTTCTGAGCTGCTTTCTCTCACTTGCAGACATTATCACAGCTCTTGCTGATGGCACCGGGGCGGGCTGGTCACCAGGTGCCTCTTTATCCCTCCTCCATCAACAGGACAGGGGAGGAACCACGGTGGAAATCTCCCCTGGGTCCAGATGAGGACAGGGAGATCTCTCACCTATTAGTGTGTTGATCTGGGGAAGGTAATTTAATTGATTGCCAATTACTTCTAGCAGAGGAGGAGAGTATGAAACACAACAAAACTAAAATCCCCTTCCTCCCACCCTCCCTTCTTCCCAGGCTCAGCATCATTCCTGACTCCTCTTCCTCCTCTGCCCAAGTGGCCCCTTCTTTGCCATCCATACATCAGTGTCATCCTACTTTTTATGGCAGTGTCCTTGATGAAATTGTAAATCATTGCCCTTCTCAGATATAATCCATAGATTCAGCAGCTCATGTTCCCTCAAGGTATGACTTAAATGAGGTAAACGCATTACACAACTTTACCAGAGGTGTGTACAGGTCATTTCCACATTCCTGTGTGACCATGTATGTCTTTTTCATAAATATACACATTTTTCTAAAGTTCAGAAATGAATACACAAAATAAAAATAGTTAGATTTTGTCTTAGGCAACGTCACCGTGTCTGAAATCCCCAGCAGACTCACAGTGGCTACCCAAAACTTTTATCATCTTGAAGATATAAATGGGATTTTGATTTCTCTTTCTCTTGTGTTTTTATTTCAGTTCAGCCCATGGGTATTTAAAGCATTTTTTAAAGATTACTCTTACAGGGTTTTTTTTTTTCCCTTTAAAGATTTTCTTTCAGCTTTAATGAACAGTGTGGATACTGCTTCCTTTCACCAGGAAGGAAGGATGAAGCACCACATTGTCCCTGCCTCCTGCTCTGTTTTGCCCTTCTTCTTCTCCCATGCCTTAATTTCCCCAAATACAAACAGCAAATAATGCCCATCTACATATTTGCTCCTGGAGACTATTTCTACTGAAATTTTGGCTGTGAAACTCAGCAATCCCTAAACGCTCTGCCTTTTTAGAACAGTGTAGTGTAAGAGCTTCAGAATTCCCCTGCAGTTAGGGGAAAGTCATAACTGAAATGAAGCCTAGTACATAATGGGCAATACTAAAACAGCTCACAATTACTGTAATTTTACATTTAACTCACTCTCAGCTTATAGAAAGAAAAATCAAGAAGCAGCTCCTTGTGTTGTATACCTTTGTACAGCTTCTATTAGAAAATGTACAAACAGCCTTGTTATGTGAGACACAAAATACTTCCCAAAATGTCATTTCAAGCTCATTACTGGGAGAATGAGAAAGCTCTCTAATGTGATTGCTCTTTCTTCATAACAAAGGCAGAAATCACCTGTTCCTTGGAGTCTGAAATGAGTTGTGATTGGAGTTGGATGAAGTGCTGCTGATGAATATTCACTTGCACTGGCTGCGTGTGTGTAAGGCTATGTTAAAATGTGAGAATTTAGTCTGCACTGATCATTTCTATTCATCAGATGAAGAAAATCACAGAATTGTAAAATCATGTAACAGTTTGGGTTGGAAGGGACCTCAAAGCTTTTCCAGTGCCACCCCCTGCCATAGGCAGGGACACCTTCCACTGTCCCAGGCTGCTCCAAGCCCTGTCCAGCCTGTCCTTGGACACTTCCAGGGATCCAGGGGCAGCCACAGCTTCTCTGGGCACCCTGTGCCAGGGCCTGCCCACCCTCACAGGGAGGAATTCCTTCCCAATATCTCATCCATCCCTCTCTTTCAGTCCAAAGTCATTGCCCATTGTCCTGTCCCTCCTGGCCCCTGAAAAATTCCCTCTCCAGCCTTCTTGTAGGCTCTCTTCCATTCCACACCTGAAGAGTCCTCTGAAGGCAATGGCAAACTTGCACAAAGCCGTACCTCATCCTTTGTGACCATTTAAATAGAAAAAAACCTTTTGTCACTGATAGCAATATTGGCTTTTATTAGTTTTGCTTGAGTCAATTGCACTGTGAAATGCTTTAATGTGATGGATCATTCCCCAACTATAGTTTGAGAGTTTCTTTCCGTTTCCAGAAGGATTAGATCAGACTCACTGGGTTTGTCTCAAGTGTGCACCTGCCATGGATACACTCACTGGGCCACTTTAGAAATACTGAATTTAGGAGGCAGTCCAGATGGACCTTCCTGATTGCTGCCCATGTGTCTGTGAGGTGTCACATTCATAGGTCCTAGAGGGCGTGTAGGGGTGGCCAAGTCCCACATAAATCTGGGGGAAACAGCTCTGGTGTAAAAATTGTGTTGAAAACTGAAAGCCCTCAGTGACTGTGAGCTCGCTGACCTCATTGTGGCCTTTCAGTGCTTAAAGAGAACTCATGTAAAGGAGGTGAAGGGAAGCTTGATACAGAATAGGACAAGGGGGAACAGTTTTAAACTAAAAGAGGGGATATTTTAATTAGTTTGCAGGAGAAAATTGTTCCCTGTGAGGGTGAGCAGGCCCTGGCACAGGGTGCCCAGAGAAGCTGTGGCTGCTCCTGGATCCCTGGAAGTGTCCAAGGCCAGATTGGACAGGGCTTGGAGCAGCCTGGGACAGTGGAAGGTGTCCCTGCCCATGGCAGGGGGTGGCCCTGGATGGGCTTAAAAGTCCCTTCCAACCCAAACCGTTCCATGATTCTATAAACACCATTAAGTCTCTTATTTATCATTCATCACTCCTTTGTTCACTTTGGTCCAATTCTCTTTTTGGTGCTGTTCTGGGACTGAAACACAGCCCTGTTGTTCAGAAATATTCAGGAAATATTTAATGACTACTAAGCACCTAGGTCAGGGCTGCAGTTGAATGAATATTTTTGATTTTAAGCAGGATCCTTCCTTTTTCTGATGTTTGCCGTGGCATGAGCAGATAAACCCACATTTATCAGAATATAAAAATACAAGGAAAGCAAACACACTGAATACTTTAGAAGATGGAGCTGTATGAATTGCCAACAATTCCAAAGCTTTTCAGGCAAAACAGAAAATCTTTGAAAGGCTTTGCTTGGTTGGGTTTTGCATGTTGTTCACGTAACGCTCAGATGCTCCAAAAATACTTTCACAATATGGGACCTTCTAATTCAAAGCAGAAAAAAATCTGTCTGTGACAATCAAGAATCCAGGGAAGTACAAACCCCGCTCATGGAGTGTGATTCTGGAATCATCGATCACTTCAAGCTGCTGTGACTTCTCTCATTGGTGACATAGTTTGTAATAAGCTGAAAATAATAAGTTTCAAGCAGAGTCAAATGAAAATGCAGGCTAGGACAGAACTATGGATCCCTGCATCCAATGTAATTAGGGCTGCAATGTGCTAACCATGGAAATGAAACTGGTAATAAAATAGGAATGTTATTTTCCATGACACAAATGAGCAGCCTGCATACTTTAACAACCACTAACTTAATGAGTTTGGAAGCAATGAAATCCTTTACTAGTATTAGGAATATAGCAGAATTATATTTACCTCAGGTGTTTTTCTCCTCCAATGTTAATTAGAAAAATAAAAGGAAAACTACAAGGAAAAAAAAAAAACAACTTAGGCTAATTTATCTGTCTCAGAAACAAAAGTCATGGCATGTTTATTCTTGAGAAAATGATTAAAAAAACTTATTAAACAAACGAGACAAACACCGTACATTAAAATTTTGTGTTGTTTGTATTCTGAATGAAAGCAGGAGATTAATGAGATGTAATATAATTAGTGAGATGTGGTATAACCACGCAGGGCAGGTCCCTCTGTACAGCACAGCCTGGCCAGGATTCAGCAGGATTTTTACACTAAAAATCAATGCATCTCTAGACCCATTTCTCTTCATCAGAGCTCTGCTGAAGTATCCTATTCAAAACCAGGGTTTTAAAGGGTGCCACTCTTTTTAGCTTGCTTCTTCCATGAAATTGGAAAATACCCTGCTCTCACAGCTCCATCCTGCAAGCCAGGGACATGGGCGAGGATCTGCCAGAGCCAAGCCTTTTGTGCTCCCTACATTTCACAAATTGCTACAATTCCCTCTCCTTACCTAAAAGAAAAAAAAATAATAAAAAGAGAGAGAAATGTGGTTAATTCTCAACCCACAGGAATAAAGAATAGAGGTAATCTAGATACTTAAGTACTGCAAGAGGAAAAGACTTTTTATTTTTTGGTGCTGGCAGTGCCCTGCCTTTGTCAGTGTCCAAATCCTGACCTGCTATATGTCAGCATAATACTCCACATCAGGGGAACTTTTAACCCTGAATGTTTTAGTTTTCTAATTTCATCTTTTAATAACAAATAAGAATGTTTGCAATGATTAGCAGTGTTGGGGTTACATGTTCGAAATACTTAGGAGTAAACAAGTTGCCATTCAAATACAATTGAGTAATATATTCCCCTTTTCCCAGACTGATAATTCATGATTTTTCAGAGAACTCTTTCACTTTTTCTGTTCAATTTGTTCAGAGTAAGATTAGTGCACAGTGATGTTCAGGCGTGCTCTGACTTGCTTAACTTCTCTGATCCTGTTGAGCCTGGTAGTTGTACAAAAATGAGTTACATTCCCACTGTATCCTAAAATGAAGTATAAAAGCTCTCCTTCTCAGGGGGCAGAAAAATTAGATTCTAAAACTGACCCTTGTTCAACAAAACTGGCACAGACAGAGGGGTATCAGCCATGCCATCTGCATTTGGATTGTATTTTCTCCTTCTTTCCATAATAAGGAGGTGTGAAACACGTTAACCTTGAAGTTTGACCCATTTTTCTCTCACACTTGCCTGCCCCCAGAAAGTACACAGATATCTGACCTTCTCTGGCTCAGGTGCTCCATTATTCCACACGTAGCCTGTGACAACTAGAGTTTTCCATGAGATGGAGTGTGCTTTGACTCCTGTAACAGGAATCAGTTTTCGGGCTAAAATATTTCTCCAGAGAAGTGTCATGATACAATCTTGGCAGCTCATTTATTCTCTGGCGACTCCTCTTTCCAAGAGCATCTATGAATGTATTCATAGACAATATTTCACCCTGAAACTGCTTGAAAAGGATGCAGAACAGAGTGCCCTGTTTTCATGCTGAAAAATATGCAGCTAGAAGAGGCTTCCTCCTTTGTTCAGCACTTCCAGAAGTTGTACACCCTGTTCTGCAACGAGACTCTTATCCACACTCTTGTTCCTGAATGCATCAGAGAAAAATGACTTTATTCATTAATTATGCTTTCATTTGCACTGATCCCAATGTGGTTGCACCAGACTAAGCAATCACCAAAAATTAGCTCTTGTATCACATATTGCAAAGAATGAATATTTTCTTCAGTGGAGAAGAGAGATTTTGATGCTTTTAAATCAGCAAAAGGAAAATGCACATACAAGTCTGTTCTTTGGTTGTTCTCTAAAGTGTGTGGCTGAGGGAAATTGTTTTTTCCAGGTGCTTTTTCTCATTTGTCCCTCTTTCAGAACTCCTACTGTATTAAGTGCACAAGGCTTGCTTACTCAAGGGTCATACACTGTGAGTACAACCGAATGAATTCAGAGTAATAAAAAATGAGAGCCCCTCTGGACTTCATTTAAAGTTTGCTGCTCAAGAGGCTGGAAACTCGCTGTGGTTTTGCTCCTTCCTCAAGTATTCCCAAAAGCTCCAATCTCAACAGATCACTTGGGAGCCTGAAATGATATGTCTGTTGCCTACCAGCCTTGGAGCTGAGAGGAGGGAAATTGAGGTCTCGACCTGGACGTCCAAGTCTGTATGGAAAAGGCCACTCACCAAATGCCATCTATATTAGGATCTCTCCTGCTTATTTCAGCTTGTTGGGAAATTACATGTTCAGTAAGTGTTGTCCTTGAAGTGTCTCCAAGAGTTGCTGAACCTCAGCGTTAACCTTTCACCAGCCCTGAAAATTGACCGTTTATTTCTGCTCTTTGTTTTCCACCTCTTTCAGCTGGTTTCTAATCCAGGCAGGCCTTCACCTCCCACCTCAGCACTGCTTCCTTCCCACAATCTCCTTCTGGGCAGGACTTTGATGCAGACTTTGTGAAAGTCCAGATAAATCACACCAACTTTTCCTTCCCTTCCCTTCCCTTCCCTTCCCTTCCCTTCCCTTCCCTTCCCCATTTTCAAACTGGGAAAATGTAGAATCATCGAATCATTAAAATTAAGGAAAAATTATCTAAAAATACCAAGTTCAGCCTTTGACAAATCCCACCGAGCCCAGTAAATTGTTTCATAAATTGTCACAGCCACTCCTTTTTTGGGCACCTCCAGGGATGGCGACTCTACCACTGTCCTGGGCAGCCTCTTCCAGTGCTGACCCACCCCTTCAGTGGAGAAATTTTCCCTAATATCCAACCAGAACCTCCCCTGGTGCAATTTGAGGACATTTCCCCAGCAGGAAGCAGAGCTTAGGCCTGGAAGTGTAATTTGTGGTAAAATAAAAACTGGTGATTTGGATAGAAAAGATTATTTTCTTTTCAAAAATAAGAAGTTGGAGTGGTTTTTGAGAATCCAGGCACAACTAAAGGTTTCTTCTTGCTTGATTATAGCATCAAGCCTAGTAAAGACACAAGACACTAACAGAAAACGAGTTCTCTTGGAGTGAGAGTAGAACAGATTCATGGATAAGGAATAGGGCAGTTAGGTCAGATTTGTTAAAAAATATGTTTTAAGTTCTTTAAGTTTTCCAGTAAAGAACAAAAAAATAATTGCAAATATTCAGCGCCAAACTAGTGCTGTAGAGGAAAAGAAAAAAAAACCAAAACAAAACCAAACAGAACAAATGAAATAACAATCATAAAAAAAAAAAAAAAAAAACCCAAACAGCAGCAACAAAAAACAGAACAGAAAAGACAAAAAGCATGGGGGAAAAAGCATTTCTTTCCTCTCTTCTGTTTTGCACTCTCCGTAAGCAGTCAAAATATTTTCCAGCATATTATGAAAATCTTTTGGGACAAGGTGATGGAAATCCCCTAATTTCATTTTTTTATTATTATTATTTCCCATTTTGCAATGTCTGTACAGAAATTTGGCATTTCCAGTACCAATTCCAAAATATTATTACCTCGAGGTGTGTTACTGCTGTGGCCCTCAAGGTGCTGTTGGCCCTGTACAACTTCACTGGCCAAATTATCCTTCCAGTTCCCTCTGAGGGCTGCAACTGCACCTCCCACAGTTCTGCTGGACATTTTTGTTGCCTTGTCCCAGGTGTTTTCCACTTACTTCTGCCTGGCAATTACATTCAGGAACTATTTAATGAAGAATTTGTAGGATTGTTTCAAGTACCTATTCCTGTTAAAGGCTGAAGAAAAACCATGTCCCGGTTTCTCCATTGGGATAAACTAAGTACTATGTTCTCAACATGTTTTAGCTGGGAGGAAAAAAAAATTATTTTCACTGGGAATGCAGCTAAAACAAGCAGATGGGGAGAAAGGTCTCAGTTGTGGACATTCAGTTCATATATTCTTGATCCAATATATACATCTTTGCCAGGAACAGAAATAGTTCAGTGTTATTTAGCCTCTAACCCAGACAGTCTTTGTCTTTATGAATGGTTCTCTTACAGCTCCTCCCGAGGGGCAGCTCTGGCTCTTCCCATTGTGACAGGGACAGCACCCAGGGAATGTCTGTGCCAGGCAGGGTCAGGATGGAGATCAGGGAAAGGTTCTTCCCCCAGAGGGTGCTGGCACTGCCCAGGCTCCCCAGGGAATGGGCACAGCCCCAAGGCTGCCAGAGCTCCAGGAGGGTTTGGACAATGCTCCCAGGGATGCACAGGGTGGGATTGTTGGTGTGTCTGGTCAGGGCCAGGGATTGGACTGATGATCCTTAAGGTCTAATCCCACTCTGGGTATTCTGTGATTCCATGATTCAGATTTCAGCTGGTGAATACATAAAACCCGCCCCTCTGCTGGGTTACCAGTTTGGGCACAATTAGCAGGGAACAGAAACTCTGCCAGCAGGACATGCAGGGCTTCAAAATAAACCCATTATTTATTGTCTGACACACAAAAGACTGGCCAAGGACTCTGAGGCTCTTCACTCCCCACATCCTGGTGTTGCCATCCTCCAGCAAAATCCTGGACAGCCTCAAGAACCTGAACTGAGCATCCAGCACCTCCTGGTCCCTACTGGTTTCCCTGTTTTTTTGCCCAAAACCACCAAATCCCTCTTCATGTTGGAGATTTCCCTCTTGAATCCTTCAGGCGCCTCACTGTGCCACCTCTCACTGCAATTTCACCTCTCTCCTCCTCCTGCAGGTTTCCTAGCTCAGGCTCTCAGCTCAGCAATTTCCTCGGCGGCCTGAGCCAAGGTCAAGCACCAGAGCAGGGCTCTGTGTCCTTGTCTTTGTGTCCCTCCTGCAGCGAGGAGGTTTTGGCAGGACTCACCCAGTGAGTCACAGTTTTGCTTCAGCAAGAGGCAGAGTTAGAAGCGCCAAGGGGGAAAGGTGGACAGAAGCCATATTGTTGGAGATGTCAGAATATAAATCAAAATTATTGCACCTAAAGAGCCCAAGGAAATATACTTTAACTGTAAAGGCAAATGACTGAGAAAGTCAAATGAGATGTTAAATGCATGCAAATGTTTACTTGAACATTAACTATAAAAATCTCCCCCCAGGTGATATTTTAAAAAGCAACTTAATCCTAAAATATCATTACCCAGATCTAAGTTTTTTGCTCATATTATGACCATGCTGATTTGGAAGGTACTTAGTAAAAAAAATTTAAAAAAATTAATGTTGGACTCGTTCTGAATAAGTAAAAATAGATCAGTGGCTTGAGCCTTTTTAGAAGGGTTGGGATGACAGACTAGAAATTTTGGAAGTGAGAAACTAGTCCTGGTATTTGGACTTCAAGGTCAGAGCTTTCTCATTTCTTTAGGGAAGTTAAATCTCTGCCATGAGTTTGGATTCTAATATTATCCCTTAAAGCCAATAAGTTCTAGTGACAGTAAACAAAACACTACCTCAGTTTCATTACTTTTTTTAAAACCTTTCTTAAGACTTTGGTTTTAATTGATAAAGGTATGTTTGCACTGAGTTTGTTTTGACTGTATTTTGTATTTGTTCTCACTGCTCAACTGGGAATTATGGAAATTATGCAGCAGAAAAAGATCCAAACTCTTAAAGATGCCCTGTAACCAAGCTGAGCACACAAGATTACAAGATAAATGACAATTTAACAGCCTGCAAAAGAATAATGAATATTTATTTTCTCTGCACAGATTAATCTGACTGAGATGATTGGAGTGACTGATGTGCAGTGACTGGTCTGTACCCCAGGTTAAAAGAGCCAGGCAAGGAAATTCTTTGCCTCAAGGAGGAGCAGGATTCATAAGGATGACTGTTAAGGGTGGCTGAAGTTATCTATCCTGATTTCCAACCTCATCCATGCATATCAACTCCTTATTTGCAGGGATGGAGCACTCCTGAGCCTGCAGGAGCTGATCCTTGGATACCAACCAGCTTTCTTGGGCCCTTCTTCCTTCCAGGGCCTTATCCCATTTTGGAACAGGTCAAAGTCTGCTCTCCTGAACCCCAGGGTTCTAATCCTTCTTTGCTTTTTTATCCCTCTCCTCAAGATCCTGAACTCCTTCCAGAACTCCAGACAGGATGCGTGAAACCAGGAGAGAAAATAAACAAGCATAACATATTCAACTTAGAAAAAAACCCTCTGTAATTTCTCCTTCATAAATTATTTGAAAGGTCATTCACCAGTAGCAATTATGGCAGTTTAACCCATTGACCAATGGATATAGTTGGCAAAATCTTTTTCCAAGTAGGTTAATTTTCATTTCCTTCTCCCCCTGATGACTGCACCCCTGCTTTGGTATCAAGAGGTTCTTTAGTCATGAAATCATTAAGGTTGGAAAAGCCCTCTAAAATCATCCAAGCAAATAATTCCCAGCACTGCCAAGCACCACTATCCCATGTCCCCAGGTGTCACATCCACATGTTTTTTTAACACTTCCAGGGCCAGTGATTCCATCTCTGGAGCCCCAGTGCTGTGCTGACTCATCCTTTCTTCCTGCTGCTGCTGGATTTTTGAGCTTTATTTAGAGAGGGAGAGAAGTGACTCCAACTCTGACCTGTTCCCACAAAGCACCCTTACAGTTGTGCATCCTCAGTGAGTTTCCTCAGCTCCATGTGGGAAAAACACCTCCATTTCCTGCCTATTCTGTTTGTTTGAGGAGAAAAGGGAGCAGAAAGCTAAAGCCAGTGAAATTGTAGCCTTCAATAAATTTACAAGGTGGGCATGGAAGCTGCTTATTTTTCAATCAGAAATTTGAAGCCATCATTGCACTTCCCTCACTAGGGAGGGGAAAAAGGCAATTGTTGGTGCTCTGAAATTCCACCTGAATTCACCCTGGCTTTGTTTTTATGGCCCTCTGAGAAATGACTCGGAGAGAGCAGGGAGAGGGGGTTACTTTTATGGTTTTCGATATATCCAAAGTGACACGGATGGTATGTGGCAGCACTGTGATTAGAATGAAGAGTTCGGGAGACAGGGTCATCATAAAGTATTTATAACAGCAAGTTGTATATTTTCCCTGTCAGGGAACAATGGATGGGGAAGCAGTAAAGCTGAATTAAGTTAAAAATATGAAATGCCAGTTGGTGTTGAGAGTCCTTGATGCTGCTTGAATAAACAAAAGGAAGGACAAAAGTGTTTGAGAAGAAAATATCATAGTCCCAGTGACTGGTGGATTTATTCTGAATTAAAAATTGCACATTTTGACCTCTATTTATCTGGTGGTTCAGATAATCACCCTCTGAGCCTTAGTTCCCATAGGCTAAAGAAGTATTTTACTGAAAAAAAACACAGATGTTGGGGAGAGAAAAGTGAACACAAACTTTAAATGCTCCATGAAATATTCTTGTGCATAAAATATTAGGAAGAGTAAATGAAAAGTCATGATGGAAATGACTTAAGCGTTGGAGCAAATAGCCCTGCAAGATCTTAAAATATTTTACTATTTCAAGGCTAGGCAGCTACACAGTAATTAAAAGTAAATATAGTGCATTAAATAATAATTCTGCAGTGCATTCCAGCACTCTTTAGATTGTAATTACTGGAACTGCAACATATGCTGTAGTGTCTCAAATAATTGGGATAATGGCCTTAGTTACTCTCTCACCCATTTTTAGAGCTGTTCCTATGAGACATGGAGACTTGTTGTTTTTTGGTTTGTTTTAACATGCACTGTCCATTTTCTTTGGAATATTTCTTTAGGAAAATATTTATTTGTTTTGTTGGGGTTTTTTAAGAAAAGAGTATTTTTTAAAACACGAGTTTAACCAAACTTCCTTTGCTGAAAGGAATGAAGCTCCCTTTCTGTAAGAGTTTCCTCAGTTTCACCCTCTAACCTCTCTCCCTGAAATTGCAGAGGGCATGGGCACATCAGTAGGTTAAAAACACAGTAAAACAAGTATCTGGGAGAATACAGAGATTATCAATTTAATTACCTTGAAATATCTATTTTAACAGCTCCATTCTCATGGTAAATGTGTTCCTCATTGCTTGCTAAGATTTGTAATAAATGCCTTTAAGTCTGTACATTGATTGGACATTTCAGACTTCCCAGAATAATTCTGGATACAAATGTTGTAATCATACAATGTTAAAACAATTCAGTTATCTCAGGATTTTCCCAAAATATTTTCAATAGACTATTTTGATAATCAAGAATGATATGCTCATGTTGATGATGCCTGAATGCATGATTTTGCATATTACTTTTACTGAATATATAATATTTTTGGAATATATTTTTAATGATCCATATTCAGGAAATATTGAGTAGGTTGAAGATATTTGCAGGCTCACAGAAGGAATGACTCACTCTGTAGCAAAATTTTGAAGGAGAAATTAGGTAAAGTTGTTTGGTGATTTCTAATGAATATTCAGATTTCTTTCAAAATGTAAATCAGCAACCACAAAGCAGAAATATGGTGGTATATCACAAATACACCACCAGGTATTATTGTACTGACGCCCCAGGTTTCACTTCTTACAGGCCAAAAATGCCAGTTCTGATTAAAAGCTCTTATCTAATACAGTTCAGGGGAACCACAGAGGATAGAAACTCCCTCTAACCTTTGAGCATTGTGTTAGAGGAGTCAGGAATAAGTGACACAGCTTCCTCCAAAGTGATTAGTGGATATAGACTGTGAATATATTCTGGGTTTAATTGCTATTATTTTATTATATTACCAGGTATTAAATAATCTGCTGGTTGGGAAATGTGTGTGCTTCGGACAAACCAAGTATTTTAACAGCGGTAAATTCATTAACAAGGACAAAACTGCAGTGAAATTAATTACATCCTGAGCTTGTCAGGGATCTCTGCTCATATTCCCTAAAATGCTTTGTCTTCTGACTTAATTTTCTTGGAAAAAATGGAGTCATTGGAGAGAGAAACTGTAGTGGCCAAGCAGAGAAAATGAGCACACAAAGAAAAGTCCGAAAGTCTGAAAGAGAGCACGCAAGAGAAAGGTCTTATTCTTTACTGTCACTGCCACCAAGCAAGTAATTTCATCCTTAATTTTATCTGCCTGTCCTTTTTGCCTCTTAGATACATTCATTCCTCTCTTGCCTATTTAGACTCTTTGGAGCTGGGAGTACCTCTCTGAACTGTGAAATTCACCCAAGACCTGCCCCTTGCTACAGAATTTTGCCTTGCCTTGAGACCCAAAACTGAGAAACTGTGTACCCAAGAACGCTCAGAATCCTGTTCCATCAAATTTCCTTTGCCAGAAGTCTCTTTTTCAGGAGTGCTTTACCAGAAATATATATATAATATAAATATATATTGCCTTTACTTTGACTTCCATTGGTTTCCCCAGCAGTGCTGCTCCTGGAGCTCATTGCTTTCCTCTTGCACTCCCAAGAGGATGCCTTCTCCTCCTTTTGGGAGAACAGATCTGTGCTTCTCCAGCAGTCACAGGGCCAGATCTTCCAGATGCCTCTCAGTCTCCATGGAAAAGGCCCATGCAGGATTCCTGTGCTGTCAGGCAGGAGCTGCTCTATGTGTGTCTTGGTTTGGAAAGACAGGCATGACTGCCAGGGAAGGCAGGAGCCTCTCTAGGAATGGAGAATGTAAACCCCTCCCTCTGAATTATTATAATTTTTGAAATTAAGGGGCTGTCAGGCAAAGAGGGAAATAGGAATAACAGTTCTTTACTAGGAAAATGAAAATGAAAATGTAGTAGTACAAAAAAGGCAAACAAAAATAAACCACTTACAGAGTCAGAACACAGCCTGACACCCTGTTGGGTGTTGGGAGCAGCCCAGTCAAGTCCTCCTGCAGTGACAGATGTGGTTCTGTTGGAGCAATGATCCTGTAGAAGGTGTAGTTTTCCTCTGAAGCTCCAGTGGTGGTGAGATGGGTCTGGTCTNATGTTATCAGCCCTGCAGTGAGCCTGGATGGCCCATGAACAGCAGGTATGCCCTGGAGGGAGGGTGGGTCCTGGAAGGGATAAAGAACACTGCCCCAGCTGGTTCTAACAGCTGGTGATAGAATACACACCCCTGCTTACATCTTGCATTGCAGCCCAAGAGAGTTTGGTGCAGGCTCCGGCTTCACACATTCTGTTCTATAAAACATCCTGAAATGTTCTTAGAGCTTCCTCTGAACTCTGTCCTTGGCAGCCAGGATTTCCCTGAGGAGCTTGGCACAAACCCCCCTCCTGCCCTTTAAAGCTGTTTTTAGGAATAACTGGCAGTGTTCTGGCTGTTGAAACCATGTTCTTGGAAGGTTCTTGTGTTGTAACTGGAATTTTGCTGTTCATTGCTAGAGGTGAGGGGTTACAGGCACTGAGGAGTTTTATGAGTAATGGGTTATTTAATTCACTAATCACAGCATCAGTACCTGAGCCAAGAAAAATTTCCCATGCAAGTCAAAGACCTTATTTTGGAGCCCACAGAATCCCTAAGGTTGGAAGAGACTTCCAAGATCACTGAATCCAAGCTGTGCCTGATCCCCACCGTGTCCCCAGCCCAGAGCACTGAGTGCCACCTCCAGCCCTTCCTGGGACACCTCCAGGGATGGGCACTCCAACACCTCCCTGGGCAGCCCCTGCCAAGGCCTGAGCACCCTTTCCATGGAGAAATTCCTGCTGGTGTCCAACCTGAGCCTCCCCTGGCCCAGCCTGAGGCCGTTCCCTCTCCTCCTGTCCCTGTTCCCCGGGAGCAGATCCCGACCCCCCCGGCTGTCCCCTCCTGTCAGGGAGTTGTGCAGAGCCACAAGGTCCCCCCTGAGCCTCCTTTTCTCCAGGCTGAGCCCCTTTCCCAGCTCCCTCAGCCTCTCCTGGTTCTCCAGCCCCTTCCCCAGCTCCATTCCCTTTCCCTGGATTAACTCCAGCACACCAAATGTTAAACCCCACGACTTGTTTGTTTGGTGCTCAGTCAGACATCCTAAAATTAATAATATTAAATAAAATAAATTCAGGCTACATTGAGATTAAACTCGAGATCTGTGCTAATATGGTTTGAATTTGCATATTTTGCTTGCTTTATTTATTCAGCACTACAATGAAATCCTAATGGAATTTGCCCTTCAGAAGGGCAAATGCAGAAAATACTTAATGATGGTGCAAAATTAGGATTCAAAGTAGATGTTTCATTTTTTCTTGTTTATTACTATTTAGCTTTTAATGAGATATAATTGTATGATTATTAATACAGAAACTATTCACTGTCACTTATAGGAACAATTTTCATTGTTTGTAAATGGCAGCACATTGTGCTGAAAGAAAACAACTTATCGATAGTGCTTTACTTCTAATTAATATTTTGTAATTAAAGAAATTTCTTTCTTAGAAAATAAAACTCATTAAAAGACAAGAATTCATGGATAGTCTGGAAAAGAAATATGCATTTGTATTTAAATTAAGTTAAATTTCATTACATATTTGAAATTACAATATATAACTAAAATACATATAAATCACAAGACCATAATGTATTAAAAAATACTGTTCTATTCAACCAAGAGGTGAAAATATATTTTATATATAAAGTATAAGAATCATCATAAATTCCCTGTAATTTGAATTAATTCCATTTGCTCTGTAATGAACTTAGTTTAATCACATGAATAAAATATTGGAACCAACACACCTTCTGTAAGCACCAAAATGCTGAGTAAACAACCAACAAGAGTAGTTACTTTCAGTAATTGCTTCCAGAAGAGCTTTGTCTTATGCAAAAAAAAAATAACATTTTTGGCCAAACTTGGCCTGCAGGTCTACAAGAATCTGAGAACCTACAAGAATGTGAGACGGAGAATAAGGAATCTCTGACCCAAAAGTGGGTGACAGGATCAGTCTATAGGCACAACATGGTCAGTGTGTGTGAGGAAAAAAAAGCGCATTAATAACATTAATAAAAAAATAACAAACCTCAATACACATTAGCAAATTCTAATAAAATTAATAAAAAATGTGTAAGATTAACCACTCAATATAATATATTGTTTTATAATCTGAGCACTGCAGATAATTTGTGTTGGAACAATCTATCAGGGATTTTCCCCCACTGAGAAGTTATGTTGGCTTTTTTCCCTATAACTCTTCTCTACTTTAAGCACAAAAAAAAAAAAAAAACAAAAAACCAAAAAAAAAAACCAAACCCCAAGAATTTGTGGTTTGGGGAGGTCAAGAGCAACAGCAAAACAAGACAAATCTTATTTTTTATTTCTTGTTTAACTTAAGTATATCACTGATTTGATATACTTGAAAATAGTTTCAGAATTTTCTCTCTCTTTACAGAATCCCAGGAAGGTTTGAGTTGGAAGGGATCCACTCAAAGATCATCAGTTCCAACCTCCCTGTTTGGAAATATGGTTTTAGCTTCTACTCAACTTGGTTGAAGAATGACTGATATGATTTTTTTTTTATGCAAGTTTGTCTTTTATATTTGCCTTTCTTGTGCTGTTTTATTTTGAGGGTAAGACACATGCCTAGTTTTTTAAAGAATATTAATGGGTTGTGAATATTTGAAGAAATTATGGTGACAGACAACATTTTATTAAAGCCTTTCCTCTGTGCAAACACCCTGGCCAGGAAAATAAAAGTTCTTATTAATATAGTGCAGAAACTTGTGTCCTTCACAGAATGGTTTAGTGGGAATGGTGAGGTTTGGTCTAATGTTGGACTTGAGGATCTTGGAGGTCCTTCCCAGCCTTAATGATTCTGTGATTCAATTATTCACATTCCAGTTGGTGATGGGGTACACAAGATGTGACATGTTTATGACTCTAAAACTTCTTTTGGTAGAAAGAAGCAAATTAAAACATGGAGCCATCACCTTTTGCAGGATATTTTAAAAGAGCAATGAGAAATACAAACAGCAAAGACATGGAAATTTTGTGTAAGGTAAATGATTTATTGCTTGATTTGTTTCTTTCATGAGAAATGAAACATGAAACTCAGCTCTAAATGTCCCAATATCCTGAGGGTTCCTGTAGGCAGTTATTCAGACAGACCTCCTTTTGCTTTGTGTAGAGATAAGTATTCTTTATATTTTTTTTTCCCAGTGGATAAAACTTCAGAGAAAAGCATTTAAAGCCCTTGTAGGAACTGCCATCCCTGAAAATAAGATTGCCTTCACCTCTGGAGTGGCATCTCCAATCCAGGCTGTAGTTTTAGCTGTTTTGTTGGGAGGTTATCCTTGATAAAGTGAGGGCTCTTTAGCTCCTGCTGGAAATATTTATTTGCTGCTGAATTCTGATACATGAACTGGTTTCCAAAAGCTTTTATTACAACACTTCATTTGCATTAATTACATACTCAAATTAGAAAGTATATTTGGGCTTGTAGCAATTTGTAGAGGAAATGATGTGTTTTAATTATTGTTTGCAGCTTATTGTGTGATGTTTCTTTGAAGATTAATTGACCTGGAAAAAGGAGGGAAGGATCCCCTTTTTGGTCTTCCATGAGCTGATTGAAGTCAAGGGCAAACCACTGGAGGGAGGGGGGAGCTTCTTTCCTGCTCTTCCCTGAAACTGGCAGGACTGGGCAATTGAAGTGGGATACTGCCCATGGGAATGCAGGAAACAGCACCTGGAAACCCCAAAGCAAAGTTCAACACAACATAGAAAGCCTGGGAAGAATCCCTGGCTGGGGGTGTGCCTGGGAATCAGAACCTCCCTGCAGAGATGCATCAAGCAAATGGGAGACAATAATAAACCTTATTTTTCCCTCTTTTTTCATCAAAATCTCTGGGTTTTGTCTGGTTTATAACCAAGATTATTATTCTTTTTTGTTCTACTTCAATATGATTTTTTAAATTTTAAATTTTTCTGAGTCTTAGGGGGAATTAAAGGAAGCTACAGACACCTTTATGGTCTAGCAGAAAGGAGGGTCCTGAGTTCACTAAGTATAGTGGTTGCATGTGGAAAGTAACAAAACAAACAAAATCCTAATTTACTTGTCTGGTTATAAATGTTGATAGAATCATGGAATATCCTGAGTAGGAAGGGACCCACTTGGATCATGGAGTCCAACCATGGCCAACAATCCCACCCTGTGCATCCCTGGGAGCGTTGTCCAAACCCTCCTGGAGCTCTGGCAGCCTTGGGGCTGTGCCCATTCCCTGGGGAGCCTGGGCAGTGCCAGCACCCTCTGGGGAAGAACCTTTCCCTGATCTCCAGCCTGACCCTGCCCTGGCACAGCTGAGCCATTCCCTGGGTGCTGTCCCTGTCACAGGTTTTGTAACCCCAGGAATTCCCTGTCACAGGGAGGAGTCTCCATGGGGAGAGACCCAGAGTGCAGAGCCAGCTCCAGGGTCACTTCACTGGGCCAAGTATTCCACAACATTCCTCTTGCCAGAAACTGAATCCACATCATCTGGGGTTCTCCCAGACAGACCACAACAGCCAGCAAGGCAAGCCACCCTTTGGGTAATTCAGCAACCAGCCAAGCTCTTCCACAAGCACATCCTTAATAAATACTTTTATTGCCGAAGCTCCACTTCTTGTATTCCCACTGCCAAGCCAGAGGGAATGAGTCACCTCATCCTCAAAGACACCACTGGGCAACATAAAAACTCCTATTGGATCCAGGATATTTAGGTATTGATATTGCTCACGGCAGGCACCACTCAGGAAAATAACTACTGACCTTCCTGTAAAAAAAAATATATATATATATATTAAAAAATATAATTGTTTTTAGTTTTGCTGAGAATAAACCTCAATTAGGGATTCCTCCTCACCCACTTATTTGCCATTAATTTAGTCCTACATATGTGGGGTTTTTTAATAGTATTTATCACCTAAACTCTATTATTTTGCCAGCTTGATGGCAAAAATCATTATATTCCTATTTCTTGGTAAGTTAGTTTTCCTATTGCTTCAACACTCACATTTGAATTTTTTTAATTGTATAACCCGCTTTCTTGGTCATTTAGTTTTTTTACTGCGTCAACACTTATATTCGGATTTTTTAATTATATAACCCAGTGCATGAGTACCCTCAACAGCCAAACTTTTACACACCTGGAGCTGCTCCAGGGCAGGGTCAGGCTGGAGATCAGGGAAAGGTTCTTCTCCAGAGGGTGCTGGCACTGCCCAGGCTCCCCAGGGAATGGGCACAGCCCCAAGGCTGCCAGAGCTCCAGGAGTGTTTGGACAATCTCCCAGGGATGCACAGGGTGGGATTGTTGGGGTGTCTGTGCAGGGACAGGGGTTGGACTGAAAGATCCTTGAGAATCCCTTCCCACTCTGGATATTCCACAGTTCTGTAATTCTACACTCACGCTAGTGAGTCACCACATGCTACGTCCTAAAAATAGTTTTATTTATTCCCTGGACTCACTGGAAATTCTGTTTAGAGGATATTAATTGGAAATGTGAGGCTGTCCCCAGAATTAACTCGTGCCTTTTGGCATTATTGTTTTCCTCTTGTAAACTTCTGTAGCCAGATAATTAATTCTTTTCTCTGGCATGCAGAATATGTTGCCAAAGATACTCAACTGCTATATCAGAAGAACAAATCTCTCTCTAGATTTTGTTTTCAATTTTTTTAAAATTTTTGTTACATTATTGTGCTGAACATGGATGAGGACTTGATGAGATAACACACTAACATCATCCCAGTAAGAAACTGCTGAGACTGCACTGGAAAATATAAGTTAACATAATACCTAAAATATTCTGAGGTAATGATGTTTTCTCTTTATTCAGCAGATACCAAAGCAAAGTTCTATATTCAGCACAGTAAATACTGATTAAGACATCCTATTTAAATTTTAAATGAAATTAGGTGTAATTGTAATGTTTGATACTGGAATTTAGTGTGAGGGAATCAGAAAACGCACAGGTGAGTCTTTGGAATAATGAGTTTATCTAGGAAAATGAGTACTAATAAGCACTGGATGAATAATTTTGTCTGCAGCATGAAGTATTCTGAGAAATAAATGCAGAATATTTTGGTGACAAGGTCACAGTGAGTAGCTCCAATAAACTGCTTTATTTTTTGTGTGGCACCCTATGATGTAATACACTGAATTAAATATTAAACACCATTCATTTATATGGTGGTATCTTTAGACTCTTAGACAATTTCTCAAGATAATCTTCAAAGGATTGAAAAAATGAATTATGGAAATCACAAAGAAAAAAGGAGAAGAGTATTTTTAGTTTGGATTACCACTGCAAAGAACATGTGGTAAATTGAGTCACTAAAATCATTTTATCTCAGGATTAAACCCAGCCTTCTAGACTGTCAGCAAGAACTTCCCTGCTTTCAAACTTCTGCTGTAACAAAGATTTTGATGTGATCACTTTTGATTTAATCAATTAGATAAGTCTGCAACAGAATATTTAAAAAATTTATTCCTGTGGGATTTTTTTTTTTCCTTGCTGCAGAAGTGTTACGAGAGTCATAGAAATAAAACAAATAATAATGCCATTGGTTGTTAATGAGATTTTGTGCCATGGTTTAATCCCAGACAGGACCTCACATCTCTTCACACCCACAGCAGTGGGATCGGGGAGAGAATTGGGAGGGTAAAAACTGGAGTGGTGGGTTGAGATAAAGGCAGTTTAAGAGGGAAGGCAGAAGCCACCACACAAGCAAAGCAAAACAAGGAATTCCTTCAGCCCTTCCAGGGCCGGGCGGGTGTTCAGCACATCCAGGAGAGCATCCTACGGAATGATGACTTGGGAAGAGATGAACCATCCCTCCAAAGGCCATCCTTCCTCCTCCTTTCCCCCACTGCATATCCTGAGCATGAATTGGCACAGTCTGGGACATCCCTGGGGTCACCACAGGAGGGGCAGGAGAGGCCTTGGTCCTGGGTGGGCTCAGCAGTAACAAAAATGTCTCTGTGTTATCAGCCCTGTGTTCAGCACAAACCCAAACACAGCCCTAAAACAGCCCCCGGGAAGAAAATTAACCCCACCCCAAATCCAGCACAACTGGGAATTGTCAGGAACACCAGAGGCAGGTGGAAGCAGACCCAGGGATCAAGGAGGATGGGACATTCCGATAGCCAAGGCTCAGGTGTTGCTGAGAGTGTGCCAGGATCTCTCCAGAGCACAGAGCATCCACTGCTGCTCTTCCCTGAGGGACCCCACAGGCCAGGACCTGGGGGTGAAAGTGAAAATTGCTGGTGACCAAGTTGCTCTTTGGTGCCATTTCACTGCTTAAACAAAAGTGGGTGGCCAGAAATGGAACCCAAATCAACTACTGGCCTCATAGGTGGGGCTGTGGGGACAATTGTGACAACGGGACATTCCTTGATGTTTATAACCTGTGGGATTCAGGCATCAGAAACAGAGCAAGGGGAGATTTGGCAGCCCACATCCTCATTTGGAGGGTGGCAGGGCACTGGACAGGCTGCCCAGAGGGGCTGTGGATTCTCCTTCCATGGAGACATTCCAAACCTGCCTGGGTGTGATCCTGTGCAGCTGCTCTGGTGACCCTGCTTCAGCAGGGCTTGGACTGGGTCATCTCCAGATGCCACTTCCAGCCCCAGCCAGTCTGGGATCCTGCGGTTACAACTGAGTGAAAAATGTTGTATTCATCATTCGATTATTAAAGGTAAAAAGAAGGTCAGTCATGTTTATATCACCTGAAATTAAGTTCCCCAAATGTCTGAGGCAGAAATTAATGCAGATGCAAATTATTCTGGCGCTGGTGCTGGAAAAAGGGAAGTATACTTAAAATTTTAATTTTAAATTTGTGTTTTTCAGTAGCTTCACCTAGGCAAGTAAACATATGCAAAAGACGTGCCCATGGTAACAGTAGGTTTGATTCTGTGGAAAAGTACATAAAAGCTCATAATTGTTCTTATTGTTCACACCTGCCTTTTCACAAAGAAGAAAAGAAGTAGGAATATTAGGTAAAAATGTTCAAATGTTCTAGGGAATAGCAATAAGGAGGAAGAGAGAGACAAATCTGGTTATTTCTTATATTTTTGTCTTTAAGAAGATTTTTTAAGTTCCTATTACTTGTTTGTTTGTTTGTTTGTTTATTATATTTAACATCGCTGCCTGTCTTTTGCCCTACACCAGGAACATCCCGTTTTTCACCCCAGGCTTGTACCTTACAATGTAATCCTTGCAGTAGATTTGGTGTTGGAATGCACAGTACAGCATGAATTGTTTGTGAGAGAGATGTCTTTAAACATCCTAGATGAAAACAAAAAAAGATAACTAAGAGATAAACTTCTATACAGTTTTGGCTCGTTGGTAAAGCTATTACAGTTCAGTGAGATTGAAAATAAGTAAATAGTTCAGTCTGGGAATTGAGTATTTCATGCTGATTTTCCTGACAGAAACTCATAACCTGTTATCAGAAAAAGAAACCCAAAAAAACAAACCAAAAACCAAACCCAAATCCAAACAAACAAACCCAAAAATAACCCACAAAAAACCCCCCACAACACACAACACAGGAAAATCATTCCAGCACATTTCTAATCAGATAATGTTTGAACCTGTACTGATTATTAAAGCACAGGATTAGTTGTGTTAATTCTTCATATGGAAAGTCTTGTTTTAATCCTCTTACAGCCTCAGGCTAAAACAAAGGTTTTGAGTGTTAGTCCTTGTAGGTTTTGTCAGGCCTGTGTATCTCACTGCAACACAAGTGGAGTCTAACAAGAGTGGGGGAATTTTTAATTCTCTAGTGCACCCCAGTCTAGGGAATAGGTTTATTCCCTAAATAAATGTAATAAACAAACAAACAAACAAACAAACAAATATTTCCCCCCCAATTAACTAATTAATTTAATAAATAATTTCCTTTGCTGGTCATATGCTTCAGTAATTTCTTTCAGGGAAGAGATGGGCAGTCCAACTGAGCACACCTCTCATCTCTGGCACCACTCATGGAAGTGATAATGGGGTACTGAAACTATCATGGCCCCAAAGATATTCCTGTAAGAAGCCCATCATGTTAAAATCCCAAAATCCCGGAATCATTAAGGTTGGAAAAGATGTCCAGGATCATTGAGTCCAAGCTGTGCCTGATCCCCACTGTGTCCCCAGCCCAGAGCACTGAGCGCCACCTCCAGCCCTTCCTGGGACACCTCCAGGGATGGGCACTCCAACACCTCCCTGGGCAGCCCCTGCCNACAGCACTCCAAGGTCTCAGTAATGCCAGCGCAGGGACACAAAGTTTACAAAGAAAAAATAATTTCCCCATTTTGTTTTGTGGATCACAAATCCTTGGGTTTCCTTCACGGATTTTCTGTCTGGAATCACTGTGAGCTCCCTGAGGAACCCAATGCCATTGCTAATGCAGGACCTTGAGGTCTAAAGATGCCCAAAATCCAAATTTGTTTACAGTTATGGGGGAAAAGCCATTTGGCACACCAAGTCTGCACTGTTGGGTTTATTAATCTCAGCCTCCCCGCTACTTCTTCCCTGCATCCTTCAATTAATTCCCTGTACAAATAACTGCTTGTCTTGAACTAATTTTTTATATTCTCTTTAATGGCTTTATGGAAGCACTTTGCATGTATTAAGGGGAGAGAGGAAGTGTGAATGCTTTGGGAATGGCATGTGGCTTTGGCCACAGAAAGCTTTTATTTTAATGGAATTCTTGTGGTTACAGTCACAGGAATCACTGTCACCACACAGGGTTCAAATGATACCTCTGAAACAAACAGATGTGTCTTAATCTCCTGGCTGCAGGGAAGATTTAGTTTTTTATTATTATTTTTAAATACAAAGATTGCACTTCATCCCAGTTGAAATAATTTTCATCTACAACATGAGAACCCTTAGTTAGAAGCTTATTAATTGATTATCTTACTAATTAGACTCCAATTGCTGTTGTACGGCTTCAAATTAATTTTAAAGTGCTTAAATTAAAAAAAAATACACACACAGATTGCATCTATTGCAATTTTGAATACAAATATAATAGCAAGAGATATGAATGACAATTACCAGTTTAATTAGCCCTTCAGCATGGAAAGGAATGGAGATATAACAAATTGGGCATCAGAATGGTTCTGTTTGGTGTTTTGATGGCGGCATCAGTCACTGGGGATAATTTGGAATATAGAGGAAGATATCTGTGGTGAATCTGGTTTGTCTCCATATCAATTGTTCCCTTGTTTGCTTCATTTGCTAAAAGCCTGTGTGTGCAGAATCCCAACGCACACTTAGTCATTATTTTTTGACTTGGCCTAGGAGCTAACTGCAGCTTTCTCATTAATATTCTTTCTCTGAAGGAAATATTCACAATAGTCTCATTGCAGTAGGGCTGCAGTTTACTAGACTGTGAAATACATTTTTATTTAAAATTTAGAAGAGTTTTTTTCTCTGAAAGGAGCAAACATAGGCCCCTTGGGAAGAGCTGTGATGTCACAGGATCTCAGACGTTGCAGTTTCCCTCTACGTGTGTCTTCAGCCATATATGAGGAAATATATAAACAGAAGAATGCCTGAATTGGAAGATTTCCTTAAAGAATCATGCTGGAGATGGGAGGAGGGAGTGGCTATTACATCCCAGAGTGTACAAACAGAATCCCAGAATGATTTGGGTGGGAAGGGAACTTAAAGCTCAACCAGTGCCACCCCCTGCCATGGGCAGGGACACCTTCTACTAATCCAGGTTGCTCCAAGCCCCATCCTTGGACACTTCCAGGGATCCAGGGGCAGCCACAGCTTCTCTAGGCAATGTTAAGTCTCTAGGTTTGCTTAAAAATGTTGCTTAAATCTGGCACTGATTTTGATCTTCAGAAATACAGGGAGTTTTCTGGAAGTGAAATTCTTCTGATATTTACTCTGATGACTCCCACTGTGGGTTCTAGGACTCCTGTGGGAATGTTTCACAGCTTCTCCAGATGTGCATGTGAGGAGGAGCACAGTAATTCTTTCTTGAAAAGTCCACCATACACCATGACTGAAATTTGGGAGCAGAAAGTTTGCTACCTTTTTTTTTTTTTTTTTTTCTTTTTTGGTGTGCTGGAGCAGCTCTGCTGTGAGAATTGGGATTGTTCAGCCTGAAGCTGAGAAGATTTGGGGTGACCTCATTGTGGCCTTCCTGTGCCTGAAGGGGCCAACAAGAAACATGAAGAGAGACCATTTACAAGGACAGGACACAGGAAATTGCTTCCCACTGCCAGAGTACAGGGTTAGATGGGATACTGGTGAGGAATTCCTCCCTGTGAGGGTGGGGAGGCCCTGGCACAGGGTGCCCAGAGAAGCTGTGGCTGCCCCTGGATCCCTGGAAGTGTCCCAGGCCAGATTGGACGGGGCTTGGAGCAACCTGGGACAGTGGAAGGTGTCCCTGTCCATGGCAGGGGGTGGCACTGGATGGGCTTTAAGGTCCCTTCCAACCCAAACCATTCCATAATTCCATGCGAAGCTCTGATGCCCATGTCAGGAGTGTAATACCAAAAGCCAGTATTTCTAATGTTGCAACTTTCAGTTCTTGAAAACTTAAAAATAGATGAGAACCATTAAAAAACCTAGAAAATATACATCAAATTCTAGCATACCTTCTTCAGTTCTGGGAAAATTTTCATTTACAATTTCTGGAAGATATTTTTTAGGTTATTAGTGACGGTTTAGGATTTTCTGCTCCAAGGTAATCAGTTTAGTTCTTTTCACATCAAACCTGCCTAAATTCACATGGCAGTGCTGGGAACTCAGTGAAACACCTTTCTGAGCATCTTCAGCAAAGAAAGTGGGTCAATGTTCAGACAGTCATTAATCTAACGAAGCCTATGATAATTGCAAACGGTCAGAGTGTGAATCTATAGTTATTCCCTTTAATACAAAAATCCCAGGATACTGAACCATCAGATACAGGGTTCTATAACAGAATGCTTATGTAAGTTCAATAGCCTGGTTTGTAAATCTTCTGGTCTCAGAAGGATACAGATTGATGATATTTGGTACTAAGTTCTCAGATCAGCACTTACAAGGCATTTCTTAAATCTTTCCTGCCACTTTCTGTCTAGTCAATTGGAAAAATCTGTCCAGAGAGTAATTGAAAATTGCCCCAGATTGTCATTGAGTGATTTGCAGAAATACCCTTTGATTATAGTCCCAGTCAGTTTATATTATACTGGCCGTCATAGTGCACTGAGAAAAATAAATAATTCCTCAGCTTTGGACAACCAGATAATTGGTGTAGTTTATTCAAAAAAATTATGTCTATTTCTGTAGGTGATCTTCAGCAAGGTTAGAAAAAAATCAATACCATAAATCATATTTCAATGGAAATATGATGGACTTACAAGGTCTGCTAGGCTGTATCCAAATGTTTATTTTGCTTCAGCAGGATAACTTTTCTGCAGGAGGTAAAAACAGCACAATTTATTCTGCTCTCCTTCCTGCAAGTGTCCCAGGCCAGGTTGGATGGGGCTTGGAGCAACCTGGGATGGTGGAAGATATCCTTGCCCATGGCAGGAGTGGCATTGGATGGGCTTGAAGGTCCCTTCCAACCCAAACCAGTCTGGGATTTCATGCTCTCCCCCTCCTCTCCTCTCCTCTCTTGTTTGTTTATGTAATTCAACTTCTATTCTGAGAATAAACTTTGCGGTTCCTGAAGGCAAATACACACCAAAGAAACTTGTTGGCTTGGAGACCCATCAAAACCAGGATCTCCTGGTTCCTCAGAATCCAAGTCACCTGATTATAAATGCATTTGAAATGCCCAGCAACAAAAAAAAAACCCTGAGTGGTTTTAACCTTGAGTATTAGATTTGCTCAATGACTGATATTTATGGAATAATTTTCTAGATGTTCTTTAACTGCGCAACATACTTAAAAATATAGGTAAAAAATATAAGAGAAGAAAAGGGAAAAGGAAAAGGAAAAAAGGAAAAAAGGAAAAAAGGAAAAAAGGAAAAAAGGAAAAAAGGAAAAAAGGAAAAAAGGAAAAAAGGAAAAAAGGAAAGTTTAAGTTTGGGTTAGGG
Source organism: Hylia prasina (assembly GCA_013397195.1). Lineage (NCBI taxonomy): Eukaryota > Metazoa > Chordata > Aves > Passeriformes > Sylviidae > Hylia > Hylia prasina. Next base: position 157,998 of record VYXD01007972.1, read on the forward strand.
TGTTAGTGTGTTAGTGTGTGAGGAACAGGAAGAGGAAGGGGAAGGGGGGAAAAGAGGAAGGGAGGAAGGAAGGAGAAAAGTAAAGCAAAGCAAAGCTCACAGAATAAAATAAAACTATTTTGTCCAGTTCCCAGACAGATAAAGCCATTGCTCGGAACTGAAGCCTAAAATTGCCCAGTATTAAGATCTGCTTTTTTTTTTTTTCCCAGTTTTGCTTGTGTAGCAGGAAAATATCTTTAAAAGAACCCATCTCCTAGCTGGAGTTGCACACCTGTTTGAGCTGCAGAAGCAACAAAGCAGTGAAGCAGAGGTCTTACAGTTTGATAGTGAAGATTCTGTTTCAAATGAAGCTGGGAAACATTAATGTTTCTCTTTGGACAACTTTCAGTATTCCAGAAGGAAATTTTAAAATAAAAATTGGAATGTAAAATACTGCAGAAAGACAGTGCACTCTGTAAAAAATAAGCCCTATGTCCCTTTAGTCTCTTATTTTATAATCCAGCAGTCAGCAAATGCTGGAACTGAAAATCTGCCCTGACATTTGGGAGCCTCATGTTTGGCTTATTCTGACATCACCACAGGACCACATGCAGAGAGGCTGCTCTTGGCTGCAGAAATCACTGTTTCGGGGATTTATGAGGTATTTTTAAAAGCTGGTTTACCCTGACATATAAAAAAGAGGCAAGCCACCAGATAAAGATGTGCACCTTCAGAAGAATTCTGGTCTAAATACAAATTTATTATAATTTATAATAAATTAATAATTTATTATTATTTACTTAGCAGAAAGGTTGATTCTGCTAGAATGTCATGAATTTTGATGTTATGGATGTTATGACTGTTATGGTCTTCTTGCTTTATTAAGTATCATAATGAACTGATGGGACTGGTGGACAATAAGAGAATGGTCTTGCAGTTTTGTGTTCTCATTTGCTAAAAATGTCTTGAAATAGATATAAATAACAACTGCAAAGCAATGAACATTTGTTAGTTGATAACCCTGGAAAGTAACAATAAGCAACAATCCTGGCCATTAATAATAAACAAAATGAACTCTAAAGATTCAATATGAATCAATAAACCCCACCATTTGGATATTATATAAGATTTGGATATTATTATTAAAAAAGGAGAAAAAAAAGAGAAATTGCCTGTAGCTTAAGAAATGAGAGGTGAGTGAATAAATTAGCTTAAATGGGCTAAATTATCCTTTTAAATATGGGTTAAAATACTTAAGGAACTACAAACTGGAGAAGAATTTTAAGAACAGATGAAACAGCAAATGTTGACCTTCCAGTCTAGAACACTCTGTGTTTGATCCTGACCAAGTTATTGAAGGTGTTGCCACCCACTTCTTAAACTTCAAACACCCACTTTAGAGCTGTGAGGCTGTTTGTTACTTTTCATCATTTTCCTCAAAGACAGAGACAGCAAATACAAAATTGGCACAAAATTTCAACATCATTTTCCATGCAGGAAAAAGAGCATGGTCCTAAGGTGTTCTGTTCCAGCCTTTTAATGATCTGAATTCTGGTGGGGGTGATTTGCAATTAGCACAGTTACAGTGCAATAACTGTCTCTGAAGATACATCTGGTTTCACCCCTGTGAAATTTAAATTAGTAGGTCACCAGTAATCATGCTGTGAAATGCCTCTCAATTATGTTTTATTCCAAAATCACAGAATCATGGAATGGTCTGGGTTGGAGGGGTCTTAAAGCCCATCCATGCCATGGGCAGGGACACCTTCCACTGTCCAGGCTGCTCCAAGCCCTGTCCAGCCTGGCCTGGGACACTGGCAGGGATCCAGGGGCAGCCACAGCTTCTCTGGGCACCCTGTGCCAGGGCCTGCCCACCCTCACAGGGAACAATTTCTCCCCAGTTTGTAATCTAAATCTCTTCTCATTAATTTTAAAAGCATTCTCCCTTATGCTGTCCCTCCATTCCTTGTCTAGAGTCCCACTCCAGATCTCTTGGAGCCCTTTTAGGCACTGCAAGGGGCTCTAAGGACTCTGTGGAACCTTTTCCTCTCCATGGTGAACATTCCCAGCTCTCCCAGCCTTGCTCTAAAGCAGAGGGACTCCAGCCCTCAGGAAATCTCTTCTGTTTCCTACCTGGGCCTTTCCACAGCCATCCTCCAGTGCCCATATACTGACAACAACAAAGAATTAGAAATTGTTGTGGGATTTGGAGTTGGTTTTTTTTTTTTTTTCTATCTGAGAACAGCAAGAAGAAGCCTGTAGAGAAAAACAAAATCCCAGTATGATAAATACAATGTGGATTCTGATGAGAATGGTGGATAGGATAGGGAATGGATGTTGATTTAGGCTTTGAGGTGGGGAATTCAGACTTCTCCAGGGATATGTGACAGGTATTTATGGCTGCTATGGAAAAAACTGTCGTGGTAACTGGAATGTTGGAAGAAGGAGGAGGAAAAGAGTTAAGTCTAGGTCCTTAGAGATGAGTTTTGCTGACAGCCTCTTAGAGCACAGTAAGTTGTCTCCGAGGAACTGCATGAATCCACATTTCTGGAAAACTGTCAGGAATGGAACTGGCAGAATAAACAATGCTGCAGCATTGGAGAAGAAAACCTGGACTAACATGACAAAACCCCCAAAACTGAGGAAGCTTTGCTTAAGCTTTGATAAAAATCTCATATTGAGGGAAGCACAGAGTTGTCTGGTTTTGAACAGACAAATTCAGGAAGCAATATGTGTTACTAGGATACAAATTTTCCTTAAAAACCTTTACAAACATATGCCTTGACTGCTCGTTGTGTCAGTGAAGAAATAGTCAAAGAGACTTGCCTGTTGTCTTCTGGCTTTGAAGTGCAATGTAGTTTTAAATAGGACATGTTTCCAGTCATTAGTTAATGAAAATGAAAATTGAATACGAGACTGAGAAAATAATAAAAACAGGGGAAAATGGTAAAAATGGTTAGAGAAGGAAAAAGTTAGAAGCATGAATTTTTAGTTATCTAATTGTATTAGTTTTATCTGACCTATTTCTCAGCAAGCACCCCACTCTTGAAGAGTTCTGCTGAACTGCAAGAGCTGCTTTCCAACCAAACCCCATCAAATACACATTAATCTGAGGCAAACCCAGGAGCTGAAGCTGTGGGTTCGTTTCTTTGTGTCAGAATACCTCAATAACTGTGAATCATATTCTACCTGACAAGGTAAGTAAACAAAACAAGAATTAAACCTATAAAGTCTTAACAAAAGCTGCACATTCCCAGCAGCTGCAGCACAACACCCTCCACTGCTTTTTCCTTTTCTCTCACAGTTGCTGCTATAATTTTTTGGCAAGGGCTGAGGGAGGTACATGGCAGCCAACATCCTCCCTGGAGGTACCAAGCATTTACCTGAGTGATGCACATCCCTTCTGCCAGCCTGAGGCCTGGAGCAGTCCAGGCTCTCCTCCTGGGTGTCTGCACGGAAGGGGAATGTGCTCCCAGCTGCTGCACGAGGCTGGTTCCCTGCAGCTGGGGCCAGAAGCCACAGCTGGGAGAAGTGGCGTGGATCGTAAACAATTAAGCAAAGGAATTGTGGTTTTTGAAGCCTTCATCCCCTCAGATGCAAAGAGACATGAGGCAGAAGTGCCATCCTCCCCCTCAGAGGTGTCTGGGAACCGGATGGAGCAGGTGAGTTGGTGCAGGAACAGGCTGCAGTGATGTTCACCCCCCTGGCACTGGTACCTGGTACCCAAATCGCTGTGACAGCCCTCTAGACATGAGCCAGCATGTGTGATCCCAGTGCCACTGGGAACAAATCCATCCCCCAAACCTCCGTGGGACAGAGAAAAAGCCAAGGAGAGGCTGAGCTGTTCTTTTTTGGCCTTAGGCTAAGCCAAATCATAGGACAGAATAGTTACTTTTAAAAAAGGTCAAGTCCAGCCATCAACCTACATTCACCACACAACCATGTCCTCAAGTGACACATCCACAATGTTTTTTCAATGATTCCAGGGATGGTGACTCCACCACTGTCCTGGGCAGTGCATTCCAGTGCTGAACACCCCCTTCCGCAAGGAATTTTCCTAATATCTAACCTAACTAATTAATTCTAGATGGGAATAGTGAGAAAATATCTTTATAGCTCCCGATTTGTACATGAACAGTAGATACTTATTTTAAAAAGTATTACGAACAACTTTTGATTACTGCTACTAATTTTGAAACCTTTTATACCTGGGCTCCCAGGTCAGCAGCTTCACAGATGTTTAAATAGAGAGGGGGATGCAGATTGTTGAATGGATTTCACCGCAAATATTCCATACTGGAATTTCACAAAATAATCAGATACAGACCCAGGAAGTTCCATGCTGGAGTTCAGGTCCTCGGGGGCAGGTGTGGAGGGAAGGGTCCTCCGGATAAGGTGCCCTAAGGCAGAACTGAGAGGTGGATGGGGAGGGTCAGAGCAGTGGCAGGAAGCTGAAATACTCATGGAAATATCCGTGGCTTTGCTTCTAGACACATGAATTCTGAGCAACCTCATCTAGAGAAGGTGCCCCTAACCATGGCAGGGGGTGGAACAGGGAGACCTTTAAGGCCTTTCCAACACAAACCTCTCCAGGATTCTGTCTGTTTCAAGGATTCGATTTGTGCAATTGTATTTCAATAAATCCATAAATAAAGGAAGGGTTTCCCATTCAGAAATCTCAAGTTTTTATATTATTATTTCTCTTTACCATAACAACACTGATAGCAAGGTGTGAAATTCACTGGTGACAGCTGATTTATGCATTTCAGCACAACCACACATTACAAATGGCAACTGTTAATGGAGGGGGAGAGGGGGAGGAGGAAGAAAAAAATAAGTAAAACTTGTTGTAAGCAACATTTGTTTGTGTCTTGTATTGTGTTCTACTTGACACCAATCCCACATGGAATTAAGTACATGCTGCACATAAAGCACGGGATTAGTCCTGCTGCAGAAAAAATTATCCAGCTGAAAGCTGCACGTAGCTGCAAACACTTTATAACTATAGAAATGTCCAAGTGCTTTCAGGCATGAGGTGTTTCGTAAATTAAATTAGGTGTTGCCATTTCCACTTAGAGGTACACAAGAATTATTACAAATTATTAGGAGAAGGATGCAAATAATGATGAATTTTGAAAACTTACATGTACAAGGTGAAACTGTAGACTCAGGGAAGTATCTTTGGTGGAACAAGAATGTTAAATTCCCTTCCCCTTTGCTTTCCTCTTCCCCTTTCTCTTCCCCTTCCTCTACCCCTTCCTCTTCCCTCCCCTTTCCCTAGCACTACATTCCAATACCTGACAAAAAAAATTTGGGGGACCAGAACTTGATTATGTAAACCCAACATTTCCATGTATTTATTTAATCGCCCTGTATGTTTAACAAAACCAATTGGTAATATTTGGAAATGCAGCCTTCCTTTATAATATACAGTGTGTTAAGAACAGGAATCTAAAATTGATCTTTTCCAGCTCTGTTCTATCTCTTCCTTGGGATTTTTTCCATTCTGTGCTGTGCATCATCTGATGGTCTCACTGACAATCTGCTGTCTCGCCTCTGGCACTGCAAAATCAAAGAAGAACAAATTTATTCCTGTTTATTTTAGTAACAACAAAACTTTCCACTCCAAGCTCTACATTTTTTACTCTTGAAGGTGATGTATGAAGCAGGAAAAACAGCTCGACTTTCAGATACTCAGCAGAGGTTATGCTGGCAGTAAACAAAATCCTTTCAGACCTCTGCAGGAAGAGAGCTTGATGCAGAATTCACTGGGGAAAAGGTACCTGGAATAGAGGTTATGATAACAAAACTGTAGTTCCCAGGTACCTTAAGGAATGTGAACGAAAGATGATATGGAAGTATTTGGAATTGCAAATCACTGTTCTGAAGTGTTTTCCTACTCTGTTGTTTGCAGTATTCCTATCACAGAGCTGTAAATATTTACTCACCTGTTACAAATGCAGTAATTATCATGTTTCCAGTTTCACATGGCAGCTGCAGTTTGCTTTCTGCAGACTAAATATATATTGTCATTGTATGTTATTTACGTGCAGAGGGTTTGTGTTTTTTTAACATGGAAGATTTGTCTAGAATATTACTCAACAGGGTTCTTATGTCTGAATTAAGAAAAATATAAAATATTGAGTGTGGTTTTTCCTTGAACCAGAGGGAATGGTTGGAGCTGTGTCAGGGGAGGGTTAGGCTGGGTATTGGGAAAAGGTTCTTCAACTTCTGGGGGAAGCACTGCCCAGGCTCCCCAGGGAATGGGCACGGCCCCAAGGCTGCCAGAGCTCCAGGAGTGTTTGGACAACGCTCCCAAGGGATGCACAGGGTGGGATTGTTGGGGTGTTTGTGCAGGGACAAGGGTTGGACTGGATGATGCTGGTAGGTCCTTTCCAACTCAGGACCTCCTATTCCCTTATTCTATTATGCCCTCAGTGCGTGAATTGAGAAAAAAGAAATGATCAGATAAATGCTCAAATCTGATGGAAATTGCATTTGTACCTGTAAAAAGATTTGCTGTGGGAACCATTTCCTGAGAGGAAGAAACACTTTGCCTGAAGCTACAGTGACACAGAACAAGGTCACCCAGGAGAGTGATTTTGGTTTAAGGGATACATTTTCAGTAGGATATCTTAGATGGGGCAGCAAAACTGCTGCAAAATCGTGAGTCTTTCCCCATTTCTAGAGCTTCAAAATATCTGAGAGGTTTTTTGCATGTTTTTTCCCCGCAGGGGAACAGTCTTTGAGGATTTCTATTGGAATGAAAGGAGAGCCCTTGTTCTCACTGTGTGCTCTTGTGCAGAGGTTTCCCACACAAAGCTTAAAGAATACAATGCTGTTAATGTAGAAATTGAATAATAGAAATCCCCAGTTTTCCCTGACTCTTCAACCAGAGCTTCACAGCCTCCCCACGGGCTGTTATATTTGTAAATATGTGTGTATGGACCAAAACCACTGGCCTGTTTTTGATCTTCTGTGCCTCCCTCCATGAGAAATAATGTATATTTGCTATTTTAATACTTCTACATGAGTTTACAAACGAATTTGTCTTTTCCAAAATGAAACCTGGCAACAGGATCACTGCTTTATCCAGGATATATGAATAGGCAGGAAAGTGATTTCCCTCTAATACTTTCTTTGGATGTAGAAAGTAAAAGAACGCAAAATCCAAGACCTAGAAATAAAAGGCAAAATCAACACATGGGCTTACAAAAATATTGGTGTGGGCATATAAAACACTGTGGAAGGTGATGTGAAATGAAAAACAAGTGAAAGCAAACTGTTTTAAATCTAAAAAATAGACTTCAAAAGGGTGTTTTAAGCTCTTGAGTAGAAAAAAATGTTGATTGGAAGAAAAATTAGTGCAGAATCTCCAATTAATAAGGAATCATCCACTAGTTCAGCAACTAGGGGGGACAGGTGAGGTCAGTTCAGACCCAAGATCTGAGCTCCAGGTACCCACACAACTACAGGCTGTGATTCAGGGTCTCCATTGGGCCCAGGGAATGCTTTACACTGACAGCTTTATTGCACTTCTTAAAAAAAAAAAAAAATTATGAGAATTTTAAGGGCTCTTTGTTTAAAATTTCAATCAGCTTTAATTTTGACCTGAAGCCACTCTGTTGTCCTCTGCAGCAGCACTGCATGAGTTTCTAATGAAACTAAATGAGTTTCCTTTCACCATTCTTCAGGCTAAACCTGTCTTCAAAGTGTCCTCATACCCAGGCACAAGAAATGTTTCATCTCAGAAGCTCTGCTTTGACAACTCTGATCCCTTTTCCTCCTTTCCCCAAATTGGGATTGCTGTGCCAGCACAGGCTGGCCTTTTACACTGGATTCCTCTACCTGGCTGAGCAGAGCAAAGAGCGAGCAGCTCTTGAACTCACTACATCATTCTAAAATGCTGCTCTTATCAGCTTAATGCTGCAATAATTGTTCTTTTTGCCTGTTTGTGCCATGCTGTGTCTCTGACTGCAGGACAATCCCCTGATTTTTCATTCCAATTCTCTGGAAATGTGGCTGTTACAATGTGAGTTATCTCCACTTTATAGCGTCGATCACTCAGAATGAAGTTCAGTATCTGAACCCTGCAGCCTCCAGCCCGTTATCAGCTGCCATCCAGGTAGGTCAATCATTTATAACACGTTTAACTCCAATCCTTTATTTTCCTTCATAAGTTGCAAGGTCACCTTAAACCCTGGAAAAGGCCTGAAGAGTGGTGGGGAGATGAATGAGCGTTTGCTGTTGCCATAGGCTGCTTGTTTCCAAGCAGAGTGATACCTAAAGTGCTAATAAATGGGATCAAAAGGCAAAGAGATTCAGCAAAATGCTGCACTGGTCATTCAGATCCTTCTGTGCCAGGAGTGTGGCCCAAGGAAATGATGCTGCAGCTGAGCACCACTTTGCCCTGAGCTCACAGTTCAGGGAGCAGCTCTCCACAGCTTCCCTGGCTTCTCCCAGGACTCAGGGTAAAGCCAAGAGCTTATTATTTTTAATTTAATGAGAAGCCAATTGTTAACCCCTTGTCACTGTGCTGAGAAAGCCGTGTGCTTCAGGAGCTAATAATAAACAAAGCTGTATTGACAGTGAAATTTTATATTTGTGTTACTTTCTGCACTGGAAATTGCAGGTTTTGGTGATTTTTTTGGGTTTTGGATTTTTGTTTTGTTTTGTTTTGTGAACATTTGTACCTGTGCTGGAAAGATGAGAGTGCAAACTGGCCAATTTTCCATGAAACTATTTTCTCAAAACTATCAAGACTCGGTTAATCTACAAAAGGACAAGAGATCTTAACAAAGCCTGGTATCTCAGCAGCACAATAGGGCTGAAAGTCACTGTGACAGCTGCAAGGTAAGGCAGCTGGAAGGAACAATTGATACATTGATGGGATCTAAATTAACTCTAAGTACTCAGGGAAAAACGTCCCAGCTGTCATTGCGAACAGCCTGGTGGAAATCTCTGCCCTGTGTTCTGCAATGATTAAAACCCAAACAAGATGTTACAAAGCGCTAAGCAGAGAATAGAGCACAGCCCTGAAAGTGCTGTAAGGCCATTCTGTAAATCAGTGTGGGAGCTCACCTTGAACCACACGCTCAGTTTTATCACCCCATCTTGAAAAGGATGTATCAGAAATAAAGAATAGGAGCTCTGAAAGTCTATCTTTTCAGAGAGATGGTTGGGTCAAACTCAGCCTTTGATTTATACCCCGTGCTGTCCCTTTGAAATCAAGTGATTCTCTGGGTTATAAATCACAAGGCAATATGACCTATTTAATTTAGTGAAGGGATGCATGAAAATGCTTATGATGAAGATACACAAACTACTGAGTGCATACTGCAGGCAACAGAGCTTTTCCTTCCCCTGCCGAGCAGCCTTTGCTCTGAGAGGACCAGCAAGGCAGAAAAACAAATACAAGTGCATCACTTTTAAATTGAGATAGGCAGCTGATACTTCCTCCAGATGAAATAGGTTGTCTTTCCCCAGCTTTCTGCCACTCAAAAAAAA
>VYXD01007972.1:167498-189253 GCA_013397195.1 Hylia prasina
AATTTACAACAAAAAAAAAAAAAAAAAAAAAAAAAAAAAAAAAAAAAAAAAAAAAAAAAAAAAAAAAAAAAAAAAAAAAAAAAAAAACAGGGTTGGGGGGAGTGCAGGAATAGAAGAGCAAGAGGATTTGAGCTTCCTAAGCAGGTGTAAGGAAATTTTGGTAAAAGTTATGGTAAATTGATTTTGGAAAAATAGAGAGTCATTGAATATCCTGAGCTGGAAGGGACCCATGAGGATCATGAACTCCAGCTCCTGGCCCTGCTCAGGACATCCCAATCCTGCCCTGCTTCTCAAAATGAAGCTCAGACGAATGCACAGGGACTGGGGAACAAGGATATCACATCTCTGATTCAGAATGCAGAGTTAAGCTCAGGGAGGAAAGAATAAAACCCCCAAGCACGAGCTGATAACCAGGGTGACTGGAATGGAGAACAACGTTCAGCAAGTCCATGGAGTCTCGGGCAACAATTCCTGCCACAGCTGAGTTGTGGCAGCAAAGAGACACGGAGCAGAGCAGTGTCTCTGGCTGGGCTTTGAGCAGCCTCTGCAGCCTGTGTTTGCTCTGCTTTGTAGCCAGTGCAAGGCAGAATATTTCAGCACTAATTAGAAGTCTGTGCGCTCCTGTGTTTGAAATGTCTGAACAGAGTCAGAAGCTCTCTCTAGTAAGGCAGAACGAGGTGGTTATTAGTAATGAAGGCTGATCACAGAGGGAGATACTCAGCCTGTGGATCTAATTCATAATGGGCAGGAGAGCAGGGTTTCAGCAGGGGAGAAAAGGAACATTTCATTCTCTTGTCACATGTCCTGGCAGGGGAGAAAGCCCAAATGGAGCATGTCATGGAGACTCTGCAGCTCTGTGCTGGATGATGTGATTTACCAGAGACAAGAGGTACTTGGGGAGAGAAACAAAGACAAAAACTCCAAAGTCTGATCTCTCCTGGTCTGGTTAACAGATGCTCTGACCCATTTATAATGATGGTTCCTGTTCGTGTCACCACTGAGCCAGGGCAGAAGGGGACAAGCCGTGGCACAAACTTTGCCATCCCACACCACCCCTGTTATCTCCCTTGCCCCATCTGGGAGGGGTCATTGTTCTGATTGCCTTGACATGGGTTCCTACAGGATAAGGAAATGTTTCCCATCCACGCTAAAGGATAAAGCACGCTGGGCTCCATGTTCACATTCAGTTTAGTATCAGGTAGCTTAAAGTAGAATTTAATAAAGCTGCACATTTTATTTTTCTCCTTGGTTTACTGCTTGGCTAAACTGTTGGATAAAAAGAGGAAATATTCTGGTGTGGGTTTGGAATCAAGACCGTGCATTTCTCTCCCGTTTTCCCATTAGGTCTTGGCTCAGCCACTTATTATTCTGACAGGTATATTCATCACCTGAGGGTGTGAACAAGGTTGGAGCTGTGGGCTGTGCAGGACACTTGGGGGGTCACTGGAGTCACCAGTGTGGCTCCCTCCTGCAACGACACCCCCTCTGTCGCTGCAAAGAGGGACAGAACAATTCCCAGCAACTTCACTTTGCTCAGGGCTCTGCAGGGAGCAAAGGGCAGGAGAAGAGAAGCAGGCTTCCAGATTTAATTAGGGATATAGGAAAGAGTTTCTCTTTCCTTTGCAGGAGTGTGATGTTGTGCCTGTGCGAATGGCCTTGGCTGTCAGGTGAGGATTTGCATGGACTTTATAAACTTTAATGATGCATTCCCTCGAGGAATTCCTCCAGCAGTGCTGCTCCAGAGGTGAAGTAGCCCTTGTGGTGTCCTGAAACCCTGTCCCTGGCCAGAGACAATTACACAAGTGCATCTACTGTGTGTGCAGAAAGCTGTACTTAGCTATTGCCCGATAGCTCTTGGAAGATGGACAATAATGAACATTTCTCATGGTAATTGGTATCTCCCTCAGTAGGGTCACGGAAGGTTTTGCAAGCTGTCTATTAACGGTGCATCTCAGCTGTTCTCACTCAGTGGGAAGCACATTCCACACAGACTTTTTTAGTGTTCAGGAAATATTTTAACTTTTCAGCAACAGTTTTATGAAGCCAAGCAGAGAAGTTTGCATGACAATAATAATTGCTTCAGTTCCTAAAAACCAGAAGCAAGCCTGCCAAAATATTATTAACATCAACACCTCTTAACAACTCCTGCTTTGTCTCTTCCCTTCTCCTCTCTTTGGAACATTTATAAAGAAACTCTGCCATCTTGCATAAAGAAATTATTTGCTTAAGGAGAGTTTTAGTGTCTTCAGCACAAGTAATTAGGATAAGAACAGAAAGTATTTATCAATGTTATTACAGAGAACACAGCACTCAGACTGTGACAACTGAGCTCTTGTAGTGAAGTACAGAGAGAACAAACTGGAGCAGGTGCAGACAATAAACCTGGCTGGGTCCACCTCACACTGCTTAAAATTCTTTATAGAACTGCTTTGTGAGTAAGATTTCAGGAGAAACAAGCAAAAGGTGAAAAATCTCCGTTATAAAAGTTTCAACACAATTTCTAGAGAGGGCAAGCATAAAAGTTTACAGTTCCCATAATGGCTTTCCGTGAACCAGACAAACCCTGGAGATTACGGGAAGGCAGGCATGCCAGGGTTATAAATATATTTATAGGAAGCACTGGTGCAGTGAGTAAATGGGCTGTTGCTCCCAGCAGGCTCCCAGGAGTGATCACACAGAGGCTGCATGGCTCCTCCAAGGGCAGGAATCCTGCCTGGCATGTCCCACCCTGCAGGGAGCACTGAACTTTCCGCAGTCTCTGAGAGTGCCCTGCAGCACAAGTGTCGTGCAGGCTCTTTCTTCTCGCAGTAAACAACTTCTCTTCCCAGCCAGAGACTCTCTCCCTGTGAATGCACAAGCTACACATGTTCCTTTGGAGGTCCTTGGGTGCACCTGAGAAGCAGCAAAGCAAGAGGGATGAGATGAGGAACTTTTAGCTCTTTTTGTGAGTGTTTTATGGGGATATCACATGGAAAACTTAGCTAAGTTGGCTAATAATGTCTGAGTACTCATTTTTTTTCCCCCTGATATCTTTATAGTGTCTTTCCTGCATAGAAGCGTCCACATAGACATTTATTTTGGACTAACCATTCTAGTTTTAAGCTGGAGTATTTGCCTGGCAAGATTCCAGATTTAGGCTCCCTCTGAACTGCTTTCATTGTTAAATTGATGTGAAACAGTGAGCAGAGGCTGGGCACTGTCCACATCCCACTCTGGACCTGCAGCCATGCCCTACAGCTTTGGGTAGAAAGGAAATAAAACTCACACTGCTAGAGCCTCAAAAGAAATCTATTTATACTGCAAGCCTAGATAGAAGGTCTCCACCAGCACTGGAGACTCCCAGGGTGAACAGCTTGGTGTGCTTGTACAGACAGAGAGAATCTTCCACGTGGCAAAAACCTTCTGGGAGCTGACGGACGACAGGAATTTACTGTCACCAAGAATAAGATTTTGCCTGCTCAGTGTCAGTGAGTGCTGTCTTGGTTCAGACTGCATTCAGCTCCTTGGATATCTCTTCCATTCAGGTAGTCTCTCAGTACCCAAATTCCCAGAAAGTCGCCTTCTTATCCTTCTGTGCTGTACCACAGTATGCTGGGCTCATCCAAAAAAGCATGGGCAGCAGGGAAGGGAGGGGGTTCTGCCCCTCCACTGTGCTCTGCTGAGACCCCACCTGCAGTGCTGTGTCCAACCCTGTTGTCCCTAACATAAGGAGGACATGGAACCACTGGATGAAGTCCAAAGATGGCCACCAAATTGCTGAGGGAACTGGAGTACCTGCCCTAAGGAGGGAATGTTCAGCCTGGAGATGAGAAGGATATAGGGTGACTTAATTGTGACCTTTCAGTCCTGAAGGAGCTGACAGGAAACATGGAGAGAGACTGTTTCCAAGGGATGGAGGGACAGGACACAGGGAATGGCTTCCCACTGCCAGAGGGCAGGGTTAGATGGGATATTAGGAAGGAATTGTTCCCTGTGAGGGTGGACAGGCCCTGGCACAGGGTGCCCAGAGAAACTGTGGCTGCCCCTGGATCCCTGCAAATGTCCAAGGCCAGGCTGGATGGGGCCTGGAGCAAGCTGGGATAGTGGGAGGTCTCCCTGCCATGGCATGGGGTGGCACTGGATGGGCTTTAATGATCCATCCAACACAAAAAGTTCCATGATTCCATGATTATGAACATGATAAGTTGTGTCTATTTCTTTTCTATCTATAAGGAGACACAAAGAACAGCTTAGTTATTAAAATAAATATGGAATTATTGTGGGGAAAACTCTTTTTGCATCTATTTCTGGTAGGTTATGTTAAGGTCTGCACTGCTATATGAACATTTTATAATCTCAGAATTATTTATTCTCACCACAAAACTTTGAAGTGCATTGATATCCCATATATTTTACAAATAAGGAAAAGGCAGGATTAAGTACTTTGAGTTAAAAAGCAAAATAAAATTAGATGCCATTAAGTCTTTGAAAATCAGAAAGTAGTGTTGCTCCAGATAAAAATTAATGGGTCTCATTTAACAAGACAGTGATACTTATATGTCATATGTAGCATTTTCCTAGGAGTTTACTGCTGATAAAGAAGTCATTTCCAAAGCTTTAAGGATATTAATGAGCTACTTTGAAGTGCTTCAGAACTATCTGTGTTAAAATAAAACTCAGCAGATGGGTGCAATATCATGGAAAACTACTGGAGCATGGTAGTTTCTTTTAAAATATTTTTTTAAACCAAAATTGACAATAATGTGAAAATTGTTCTCGAAAGGTGTCGTGTACGTGATGATAAAGTAGAAAAAGTTTTTTCACGCGTTATTTTTCCCTATTCTGAACTGGGCTGTTTATGATCAGACCCATAAATCACAGGCTGCTGCTGTTGGTTTGATGGTTTGGGGTGAGGAACATGGGTTAAAGGTGGCAGCTGCTGAGGTTTAATTTTAGCAGGTTAAAATGTAGGAGGTGTGCATAACTTTGCCCACACAACCCCCACCTACCTGGAGAAAACACCTTGAAGACAGAGTTCTAGAAAGAACTCAGAAACAAGCAGAAGACAAAAAGAAAAAAAATATATGGAGAGACTTGTTTGCCAAATTAGAGCTGTAGGAAAGGAAAACAGGGCAGAGATGGAGAGATTACACACGGAAAACCCTCTACAGTTTACAGATCCTCCAAATATCAATAAATCTTTCCGAGTCTGGTTTAAAAAGCACTGTGGTTGTGTGTAATCCTACCTCAGCAAAGCATTCTGGGACAGCATTCAGCCACTTCTCATCCATTAATTTAATGTTTTTCCCCAGTCTCTCTCAGTGGACCTCTTTTTGTTCCTTCCTTTTTTGCAGTGGTTGAAGAGATCTGTTCTTAATTAGTATATCAGTAGAGATTTTGCAGGTGAAACTTCTGCAATTCACACATTTGTCTTCTTCAGGAAGGTTATTAGACTCGAGCACAGATCATTTGTCTCTTTTTGCAGGCTCCTGACAAACCATTCTTTGTTCCCAATGGGACTGTGGGAATTGTAATATAGGCAGAAAATTGACCCTGCGTGAGCGAGTCGGGGAGGGGAGGAATACGTTTTCAAACCGTCTTAAAACAAGGCAAACTCCAATTTGCAACATTTAATAAAGCCTGAGAAACTGCCAAGGAAAAAGAGAAAAGGAACTGCACTTCCTAGGTCGTCAAAACCCAAAAATTACGGCTTAATCTTGAAATTATTTACCTTTGGTGTTGAGGTTGCTTCATCCCTTCTGAGATCAGGACATTTGAGTCGTTTCTGCTCTGGAGCTTTGGAAGGGAGACAATAATTTCTTTTCTTTAGGCTGGTCTTATTGCTGGACAAAAGTGGTTACTTTATGCAGAGGATGCTTCTCATGGACTCGTTTTGTTTAGGGAAAAACTCTCTAAAGCAATGGTTCCTATGGAAATTGTGCTGCCAGGTTCCTTTTTTCCTGTTCTCAGTTTCCTGGGCCTTGTCCTTGGTATCCCAGGCATGAGCAGCATCTGCTGTCGCAAAAGCTTCTATGACTTGAGTCAAAGTTCTTGCTGCTGGAGATTAAGTGCATAAATAATGATCACAAAACTGGAGGTGACATCTGCTCCCAAACCTGCTTTTGAATACTTCAGCACTTGGGGATTTGGACACGCTGGGTTGATGGGACAAGGCCAATGGGGTAAAGGGCCAGGTCCTGCCCTTGGGTCACTCCAGCCCCCTCCAGGCTGGGGCAGAGGGGTTGGAAAGCTGGAAAAGGCCCTGGGATGCTGCTGCCAGAGGCTGGACAGAACAGGGGCCAATGGTCCCTGTGCTGTGCCAGCCCTGGTGTGGCCACAGGCCCAGGGCAGTGGCTGTGCCCTGTGCTGGCACTGCTGAGGGACTCTGAGTGTCCAGTGTCCAGTTCTGGGCCCTCGTGGCCAGACAGACCTTGAGGGGCTGGAGCAGGTNATTGTTTTTACAGGTTCACTTTTCTTACAGGTTTACTCGACTCCCTAATCCCTGCAGAGGAATTGTCTCATTCTTGATGACACACGCATGTTTTACATGAAGCCTAAGCTGGGGGTTGTGAGTGACCCTGCACATCCGACACCTGGAATTGTCACCTATCCCTGTGGAGGGGAATTACAGGGTGGTGGTTGTCCTGCAGAAGCAGAGCAACACCACTCAGAGCTGAATAGTGTTCAATGACCTTTTGCGTTCAGAACTCTGCTTTTGCCCCAAAGTTACTCAATTTTGAGTCAAGTCAAGATTATTTTCAGTAGTAGCAATGTTAATGACTGATACAGCTTTATTTACACCATTTATGCTTCAAATTCATTAGTGATCCCTCATAAAAGTGTTTTCTTTTTGCCTCCTCACATTGGCATCCACATGGCAGGGTTGCATTTTTCCAGAACACCTATCCTCCTTTCTCTGTCTCTTGTGTTTCTCGCAGAGTATTCACTGAGGACAACAAAAGGGTACAAAAATAAATGGGAATGTGTGATGAAGTAACAGACAAGTCCTTTTTAGATGGGTCCATTTTTCCCCCTCTCAGATGTTTGTACCAGATATAATAATCAATGGGCAGCAGGCGTTCAAAGCACTTTCGTGCTGGTTGGACATCTTGAAGCAGCATCCCTTTGTTCCTTAAATTATTGTGGAGGAACTTTTGGAGGAGCAGAAAGTTCCCTGATGCTTCCTGACCTGTTCCATGGGGGCTGTTTATTTATTGCAGGTTGCCAGGTTACCTCCTGCCTGGTCACTGAAGTCACTTGACATGAAGCTTTTATCTGCCACTGAAAGGTTGTTGACCAGGCCATTTATTTCAGTAAAGAGTTCTTCTGTCACTCTTAGTCATAGCTGCATAAATGCTGCAATGATAATAGTGGGAAAATTTATCTCTTAAAGTGGCAACTGTTATTTTATCCCCTGGAGCAAACTGTCAGGATTCCTAAAGGTCTTGTATTAAATTGCAAATCCAGCACCATTGTGTCTGAATTCTAATTTTAGATGCTCTTGTTACAAAATCTGAGCAAATGTGCATTCAATTAAGGTAAGGGTTTGGAACTTTGCATCTAAGGAAATAAGCTTTTACAATTAGTTCAAAATTAAATCAGAACATATCCAATCCACTTGTTCTGAAATATAGTCATAATAATTAAAAAATCATTAATGTACTTTGCACTCTAGGGGCCTTTCCTTTAATATTGGATTTTCTGTACACAGAAAGATGAGGGTTGTTTGTCTGCTAAGGAAAAGAAAAAAAAGCAGCTGATAACCCAAGAGCTGAAGTCTCCCATTTTTTCATTAAAAGCTGATCAGAAACATCAGGATCCCTTAACATCAACCCCTAAAGCTATAATTTAACTGGAACAAGTTCAAAATGGCTTTCAGCACCACCCAAATTAACACTTTGTGGACGATTCCACCAGAAATGCTTCTTTCATAACACACATTTAACTCCCTTTTTCCCTTGATATGCAGGAGTTGCTCAGTCCTGAATTTTGCAGGTTGTTCTCTGGTGTGCTGGCCAGGACTGCAGGCACCACAGAAGCACAAGATAATCCCTCACTCTGAGACAAAGCTAAGCTCTGTAAAACCACAAGTGCCAGGAAAAGAGTGAACAGGGATCAGCTGTTCTCCACCAGTGCAAAATCTTGGGGGCATCCATTGAAGCCAGGAGATCACAGAAGTGTTAAGAAAGTTTTTTCCTACATTGCAAAGACCTCAGTTGAGAGGAAAACCCCAAAATGTGTGTGTGGGGGCTGTTTGTCCCTTTATCCCTTGCTGCAATGCTCTCCCACTCTCAATCCCACTGCCAAAGGTAGCTCTCAGGGTATTTTTTTCTTGATGGGCCAGGCACCATTCCTGGTGTCTAAACATGGTGATGTGGTGGGAGATGTCCACACAGGGGGCTCTGTCCCAGCTCCTGAGGCCATTCCTGCGGGAGCATGGGGTGGGAGGGAGCCAGCAGCCTGTCCTTGCCTCTTCCCAGCAGTGCTCTGCTGCCACAAACACTGCTTTAGTTACCGAAAAAGCCATAAAAATGCATTACACCAAACTCAGGTAAGTTTTACAGTCGAATATTAAGCCGCAGAAACAACAAAATTAGGTGACTTATATATGTGGCAATAAATCCTTTCATAGGACGTTGAGTGAACTATTACATGCTGCAGCCTAAATTGGCTCTATTTGGCTCGTAAAGGCAGGATGGAGCCTCATTTATACAAATAACAAATGGAATAAATACAGTTCTTTGAAAAATGGGAATCTGACAGTTTAATATATGTTGGATTTTTTTTTTTTTTTCCCCCCAGGATATTTTAACTTCTTCAATAAAATTTCATTAAAATGACACATCTACATACAGGTACATCCTCATGTTTAGACAAAAAAGATTAAATTAAGATTCCTGTTGGTTTATTTGCACCAGTTTCAACACGGGCTTATTCCCAGAATGATAATTCCTGCACACAGTTGGAAGAATGAGCTAAGCTCTCCTGCTCACATGTTTTTGTGAGTTAAATGTCATAAACAAGAGGTGAAATTCCAGAATAAAGCTCAGCTCTAATTAGTGCACTGATTTGAAAACTGAGTTCATTTTCTGCTAGGTTACAACTTTCTAAATGTTCCAAAGCAGATGCACCTCATGATTCCTCTGCCACTTACTCTAATGTGTAGAGCACTTTACCCCTCTGAATTGGCACTTTAAATCACTCTCCTGGCTGCTCCTCATTACATGCACACACGCACCACCCTCTGGAGCTGATCCGATCAGGAAAATCAGAATCACTCCTTCCTCCTCCCTGCCAAATGTCCTCTGTTGCTGCAGAGCCCTGTTTCCACATTCTTGATTACCTGTGTCTGACAGAACAACAGCACTCAGCGCAAAGCACAGGAAAAAAATCAAAACAAGCTCAAAACCAGCCAATTTTTATTAAAATGACAAGTTTTCTTTGCATGGTATTTGACAATGTTACAGTAGATGAAAACTAATAAATATTTTTACTCCCTCAAGGTTTAGAGTTTGGTTTTGGTTTCTGTTGGGAAAATTTTTGAAGTTATGAGCTGCAGATGTGGAATTACAGAGTTACAGAAGGGTTTGGGTTGGAAAGGAACTTAGGGATCATCCAGGGCCACGCCTGCCATGGGCAGGAACAACTTCCACTAGCCCAGGTTGCTCCAAACCCTGTCCAACCTGGCCTTGGACACTTCCAGGGATCTGGGGGCAGCCACAGCTTCTCTGGGCACCCTGTGCCAGGGCTCCCCACCCTCACAGGGAACAATTCTTTCCCAATATCCCATCTAAACATGGTCTTTTTCAGAGAGCTGTAAACTTATGAATTGTTAGGTTGATGTCCATTATAAACTTGCTGAATGGACGGGAGACAATTGGATGTGCCTCAGAGAAATTGTTTATTAAAAGTGGTCATATGAGAGGCTCATAGCCCCCACCCTCTCAATACTCTGCAGCTGCCACTCTCTTTTTTTTCCAAAATAAAATCTGAACTGCAGCATTGCTCCTGTATTTCTAATCAGCATCCTACCAATTTCCCCTGGGACTAATTAAGAAAAACATCAAAACTAGAGTGACTTTAATTAGCAATTTATGCAGCGTGGTGTTATCATTAGCCTGCCCCTGTAAGCACCACCCTCCTCACAGCCATAATGATGGGGTAAATGGAGCTGTCCATATTGACCCATGGAATAATCAGTTCCAAAGGCAATTGGATTTCACAGGAATGCAGTGGGTCAGTTGGTGTGACTGCAGATCCCAACAGCCTCACAGAACTCTGAGCCCACCTGCTTTGAGACCACAGGTATGAATTTGTGTCTGTCTCTGTGAATTGGAGTGCAGCAATGAACTTGCAGGGAGGCAGTTTAAAAGAATCACAGTTGATTAAAAAATCCTATTATTAAATGTTTCTCGATTTAGTAAAAGGATTTCTTAAATGAACTGTTAATTGGAAGAAAGATTGAAAAAAATTCCCTCTATGCAACGGAAGTATATGATTCTTCCAGGGATGGGGCAGCCACAGCTTCTCTGGGCACCCTGTGCCAGGGCTTCATCACCCTCACAGGGAAGAATTTCTTCCTAATATCTATCTTGAACTCAGTGTGAAGCCATTTCTCTTCATCCTGTCCCTACAATTCTTGATGAATTGCCCCTCTCCAGCTCTCTTGGAGCCCCTTTAGGCACTGCAAGGGGCTGTGGTCTCCCTGGAGCCTTCCCTTCTCCAGGTGGGCACCCCCAGCTCTCCCAGCCTGTCCCCAGAGCAGAGCCCTGGGAGCAGCTCTGGGGCCTCCTCTGGACCCTCTCCAGGAGCTCCATGTTCTCCCTGTGCTTCTGGCCCCAGGGCTGGAGCAGCTCTGCAGGTGGGGTCTCACCTGAGAGTGGCAGACAGGCAGAATCCCCTGTTCCTGCTGCCCACACTGGGGGCTCAGCCCAGGGCATGGGACTTCTGGTTCCAGCTCATATCTTCAGCGCCTTGAAGATCCTACACCTTTCATTGTGTCTTTCCAAAGACTTTTTTATCTCACAAAGTTGTAGCTCCTCTCATTCCCGAAGACCTGCATTAATTTGGAACAGGCATCTTGTCTCAAGCCCCACAAACATTCATATTTGTATGTGCTGTTGTACAGCCAGCACTGAGCTGTTCTAATCAGCCGGGGGTAATTTAGATTCACCAACAATACTCACAAATATTGCACAATGTCACAAAGGATCAAATGCAAATGCACATTTCTTCTCAGCCACTGAGAAGCATTTAAAAAGAAATTAAACAGCAGATCTCATCTTGTCCCAAATATAAATATGCAAACTGATGCAAATTGCTTGCTTCTGACCCAGGAACACGATGGCCAATTGCCTGACCTGTGTTCACAAAACAATATTTCATTTCATTGGCTGTTCACAGGGAGTGCATTTGAAATTTTTGTGGCATCAGGATAAAAATCAGAATGAGCATATGCTTCTCAGAGCACTTCAATCACTTCTGATTTCCTAGGCAGTGTCTGTGCCTACCAAAGCGTGAAGCCTGGAATATATTAGCAAAGTATTAATTATGGTTGAAATCCTCAAACAGATTTTAATACTTAGCTGTCACCTAAGTGGTGGCAAGAGTCATCCACTAGCAAAAACCATTTGTAGCAGCAAGTGTGGTAAGACTTCTACTATTTCTTAAGTTTTAAATATATATATATATAGTGTTGTATATTAAAGAGAAGAATAAAATATAATAATAAATCTGCTAATTGGAAGAAGGTTTTGTGAATGTAACACTAAATAATCACAGAATTATTTGGGACTTTAAATATCATCTATTTCCTCAGTTCTATTTCTGCACCACTACTGAAAACAAATCCAACACCATGTTCTAATCCCATTATATACATATATATAATATTACTCCAAAAACTTATCTTTACTGCAAATATAATCAAAACAGTGAATAAAATTATCATTTTCTCATGTGCAATGCAAAATTCCCTCTTGCTGGCCGTATCTAAATTTCTCTCTTGCTTCCTGGTCATGCAAAGGGTCTCAAAATTAAACATTAAAAATAATAAAAAGCTGCTCCCTTTTCAATATGATGGAAGTTACCATCAATTTTTAGTTCTGTCCAGTTTAAATAATCATGACATCAATAAAAATAATAATATCAATACTGATAGCAACATTGGTGATTTTAAAACACTACAATCACTTATCAAAATATTACTGTTATTTATTATTATCATTATCATTATCATGGTTACTTCTGGTCTAGTGGAAGATGTCCCTGCCCATGGCAGGTGTTAAACTATATTATTTATGAAAATAATATGCATGCATTATAAAGGGTGTTTTCCTAACGTGCTCCATGAATCCTGGAAGAGATTTCCCAACAACAAGCCACAAAGCTTTATTTCAGTACTATGAAATGCTTTCCTTCCTTTAATATGGAGAACTTTTAACAATCTAATTTTTCTATAGATTAAACTGGATATAAAGTATGAGTAATGGTTTATTGGGATATAGTCATGGAACTGTGAGAAACATATTCCAGTACCTGATATGAACTTCAGGCCTTCCTTTCCAGCAAAGAGCTGTTAAAAATATGTTATTAAGCATGTTTGAATGTTGTAACAATCTCCCACAGACACTGTCATTATCCTCTTGATTCCCCATTGCCTTAAACCAGCAATTAGTAGTTGATGAGAAACGTCCAGGAACGATAATAGTTAAAGATCAATTAGGGATCCATGAGGCTGAGGAGATTAAATATTTATTAAAATAACAACAACCTTTCAAATAACAGTTCAAACTTCATTACTTTAATCCGTTCTGGAGCTGCTATTTTCTGCCTCACTTCCCTGTAATTGCAAACTGCACCAGTGACAGGGAATGTCTCGCACCAAAGTACATAAAAACATAAAGTGTTTATGTTGCAGTGACAGTGCTGAGATTTTGTAAACAGATTGGAACAGGCTTATTTTTTATTTGCCTGCACATTTCTAAGGTGCTTTTCTAGTGTAAAGTGACAAAAATCTCCCACTTAGCTAAATTTGACTGGAATTTCCAGCATGGATCCATAACCCTCCCTTTTGCAGACAGATGGACAAATGACCACAGGCGTGATGTTCTCTTCAGCAGCAGACCTGGACAAGGAAAATTGGGAAGCTGAGTGTAAGGCAAGAAAGGTTTTTGCAGAAGGAGCAGAGCTTCTATCTGGAATTCAGTGTGAAAAGTGACAGCTGGTGGAATGTTTCTGTGGCAGTGGCAGCCCTGCTTTCTGTCCCTGCCCTGGTGACAATGGAAGGGGTGTGCAACCCACTCTTTCTCAAACACATAACACAAAAAATATCTCTAATTCATTTAAAATGGTGATTTAAACCAATCCCTGACAGAATTTGGGGCCAACAGATACAAGGCAAAAGAAGAAGCAATGATTCATTAGCATGGCAATAGGTAAAGGAGTATCTTTAAAAAGAGAGCACACAGCTCCTGACAGTAAAGTTGGATTTGATCCTTGGGGATTCCTCCCAACTCAGGAGATTCTGGGGTGTAAAGTTCAATGAAAACATTCTTCAATGGGGCAAAAGTGAGCACACAGCCTGCGGTGGCTGGAGAAGCCATCAGGGCACAGGGGAGCACCTCACACTCTGAAGCTCTAGACCAATACCCAGGGACTGTGGCAGCAAGGAGTGGAGATGACACAATCACTCCATTTGGACATGACATGGTGACATGGATGCACCAAGAGGCATTTTTTTTCCTGACACAGTTTTCTATATAAACTTTATAAGTGTTTTATGTATTGGGTTTATTATTTTATACAGTGAGTTTAGTATTTTGTATCAAACTTATTTTCATATATATTTATTTTATATAGTATTTCTAGTGGTTTATATACTGTTTGATATCATTTTTTCAGGTGTTTTCTTACACTTTGTTATACTTCTCAGCCCAGCAGGGACAGGAGATCCTGGAGCTGAGGAAGGGCCTGGAGCATCTCCGTGCCCAGGAAAGGCTGAGGGAGCTGGGGCTGCTCAGCCTGGAGAGGAGCCCCAGGGAGAGGGACCTCAGCCCTGTGTGTCCCTGTGTGTCCCTGTGTGTCCCTGTGTGTCCCTGTGTGTCCCAGTCTGTCCCAGTCTGTCCCAGTCTATCCCTGTGTGTCCCTGTGTGTCCCTGTGTGTCCCTGTGTGTCCCAGTCTGTCCCAGTCTGTCCCAGTGTGTCCCTGTGTGCAGGGAGGACAGAGCAGGCCCAGGCCCTGCTCCAGGCCCAGCAATGGCCCCAGAGCCAGGGCAGGGCCTGAGCCCAGCAATTCCCCTGCACAGGGGCACAACTTGTGCCCTGGGCAGTGCCCAGCCCTGAGCAGAGCCCAGAGAGGCTCTGGAGTCCCTCCCTGGGGATGTCCCCGAGCCCTGGGGACACTCTGCTGTGCCCTGTGCTCGGGGATGGCCCTGCTGGAGCAGGCAAAACACACTGGTGTCCCTTTCAACCTTACTCATCCTTTGATTTTGTCTTGATTTTTTTTTTTAATAAACATATATCCACGTGTTTTATGATAAATTGTAGTAAAAGAGGGGCTTGGCTTTCATTATATTTGTCCCAAGTCTTTTATTCATTCCCTTTGGGGATGGGAAAAAATATGGAAGAACTGAATTAATTTTCTTCTATAAAAACCCCAAGTTTAACAACTGCTTAAGCTGATCATTGAAAGAAACCACAGTGATTTGAAATGCTTTTAACATTTGACAAAACATTATTCTCAAGTTGTTCTAACACTCCTCTTTAAAGGTTTCTTATCAACTGCTGAGAATGGAAGCACCCCGAGAACCCTGATCACTTAGAGAAGTATACTTAGAAAATGTGAAACTATTTATGCCAATATAAATATGCCTAATGGATTTGCTTTAAACAAGTTTCACACTGCAAATCTTTTTCCTTTTCATGCCCAGAAATTCTACCCCTGATCTTTAAACTGCACTGTGTTTCTCTTGCTGGATCCATACCTCAGGGAAAACATGCTAATCATCCTGCTCATGCTTCCTCATGTTCTGAACTTCTTTCCCTCTGTCGCTTCCATGCATGATTATAATTTGATGATAAGAGAAACAATTTAAAACTGCAATTATGAAAGCATTTCTTTGTTAATTCCCTCCTGGCTAAATGACTTCCTCTCACGCTAGGAAGTTAAACATCTGACAGCCCTGCTGAGCTCCAGGAGCTTCAATTTCCATTCACAAAAGCCTCTTTTTCAGCTGCCTCTTATATTCCAGTTGGAATTTATAGTGATTTGCTCCCTCTTTTACTTATGGATTCATGGATCCCAGAGAGACTCAACCTGGAGCCAATATTTCCAGCTCTGCTGGACCTCTGACTCCCTGTTTTAGTTGACATTATGAGGTGTGTGCTTTATGAACTAGGTAGAAGAGGAAATGAACCCTTTTGGGGCTGTTCCTCTGGGCACCATCTCGCTAGCACAGAGACGGATCAGCACAGTGCTACCAGAAGGATTAGGCAATAACAGCAGATTACATTTGGTGGAATAAAATATTACAGAGCAGCTCAGAAATTGTCCTATCAATACTGCAATATTGCAATGAGACAATCAGGAGGTAGAACACGGGGTGGAATGAAAAATCCTGTAATTGTGCCCTTCATGTAGGTAAAATGATGTGGTGCTGGTTCTGCAGTTCAAACACAGGTTAAAGGGTGCAGGCAGGTGACTAGGTTACTTTTTTTCTTTCTTTTTCCTCTAAAATCATACCCACACCAGCCATAAAGGAGAACAGATAATAACAGCAGTGTTAACATAGCAGGAAATAAGAATTATCCTCATTTATCTACTCATCTTTATTTCACAGTTGTGAGCAGACACCAGTGGATAACTTGGAACAAATACAAAATTATTGTGCTTTCTGCTAAAAATATGTAACTTTGATTTAAAGTAATTTGTTTAAAAGCCTAATGAGGTTGACATTTGAAGCAGGTTCCTGCCATTTCTGTTCCTTCTGGCTTCATTGAGATAAAATAAAATTGCGGCAGGTGACTCATAAAATGAGCTGACCTGCCAGGGCAGAACAGACCCTCTGAAATGTCCATGTGGATTTTTGATCTTTATTGGATACTTTGGTGAGTTTTTCAGTACTGCTTGAGTTGGGCCAAGGACACGAAGCCCTGGAAGGACACACTCAGGGTCCCACGAGGGGAGATGGGGTGCAGAGGGAGGAGGAGGGACAGGAGAGCCACTGTAGGTGGTGATAGAGGGGGTAGCAGTGCTGGGAACTGGGCACTGCTCAGGTCCCTGCAGGCACAGGGCAGACGTGGAGTCAAGAGCTGACACTGGAAAAGGATTAAGCAAAAATTCTAGGAATAAGCTGGGTACAGCTTGGCTTGCCACAGCTGAGCAAACCACACCAGAGAAGGGCACCTACAACA
This sequence comes from Hylia prasina, assembly GCA_013397195.1. Lineage (NCBI taxonomy): Eukaryota > Metazoa > Chordata > Aves > Passeriformes > Sylviidae > Hylia > Hylia prasina. The sequence goes on from VYXD01007972.1 coordinate 183,891, forward strand.
TGAGCTGAGATGGTGGGAACAATGGGCTCAGAGAGAAAGTGGGAACATGAGCTTAGAGAGAAGGGGAAATCCTATTGCTTGTGGATGAGTTGAGGAAACACCTTTAGCTGTGGCTGCCCCACCCCTGGAAGTGTCCACGCCAGGCTGGACAGGGCTTGGAGCAACCTGGGATGGTGGAAGGTGTCCCTGCCTATGCAGGGGGTGACACTAGATGGGCTTTAAGGTCCCTTCCAACCCAATCCATTCTGGAATTCCATTAAAATGCTCCTGCCTATAAAAGACAATAGTGGGTCTTACACATCACTTCCCTAAAAAACCTGAATGCCTTGCTTCAGTAAATGGGATAATGATGGGTGAACACCCAGCATTTCAGAGATGGATTGTCAAAATCTGTCCTTAGAAGAAGAGATAAAAATTCTTCCATAAATCTGAAGTTGTAAGGACAGTCCTTAACAAAGAGAGAGGAGATGACATCAGGCAGGGGACATACAAATAAATCTGAGGGAGGTGAATGGGAACATGTGAACAAACATTTCTCATGCTCTAAAAGAATCTGCAACTTGAAAGGGTTTAAAAAAAAAATTATTTTATTTGTGGCTTAAAATTTTAGCTTAAAATTTGTATTTCATTTGTTTGAAAGGCCTTTTGGTTTATATGATACAGTGTGTTATTAAACATGCTGAGAAAGGTAAACTGCTGATGTAAAGGCGTCTCTGGAAAAAGTCTGTGCCAAGAGAAAATGGCAGAAGGTGTCTGAGGAAGCGCTGAGAGGGATTAAATCAAGTGATTCCAGGGGGTTTGGGAGGAGCAGGATAAGAGCAGAGAAGGAAGGAATGCCTGACATTTCTCTGGGAAACAGAGGGATGCTGTGTGTGCTGCGCTGGCCCTGCATGAGGCTCAATGCTGCCATGAAGAACCATCACACACAGTGTAATATCTTATGTCTCTTTCTCTTGACCTGACCCATGACTGTGAGCCTTAAAGATAATGAGATCTGAGATAAGGAGGTCTTTTGCCTCATATCTGTCTCTTCTCATCTCTCAGAGTCCTGCTCAAAAGGTCACAACACAGATAACAGCCTCTGCAGGAAGACCTGAACTGTTCATTTGGGCTCCTCTTATTTCTCGTCTTGCTGACATCTTTATCAATCCATAATGTCCTCTGCAAGTAATGTCCTCCTTTAAATCAGCATATTCAAATAAAAATTGTTTTTTTCTTTGTCTGAAGATGCTGTATTCTGATTTAATCTGATTTGTATTCAAATTCATGTTCACTCTATGTATGCTTTTGGATTTTCTTTTTACATGACCAGTGTCTGGGTCACCAGTCTTATGCACCAAATGGTGCTGTCAAACAGGAGAGGATGGAAAAATAAGTTCAGTGAACACCTCCAGAATAATCTTTGCAATGAAAAATAATCAGGGAAAAACATATCTTAAACCATCTAAGTTTTAAGTGTTTTTCTATCAACATTAAAGTGAATTAAATTAATTGCAGGAATGATTTCACTTGACTGAGGTATGTTGGGAAGGGTTTGGTCATGGAAGCACCTTGATCCACCTGAGGAAGATGAATGCCTGGCACAGAGGGGTGCTGGAAACAAACCAAACTTCCAAACCAAGCAATTCTTTGCCAGCCTTTCCAAGCTGGGAGCCCCAAGGGGCTGTCACACACTTTGGTCCATCACCTATGTGATGCCACTAGGGCCCAGTTTCCAGACATGGAGCTGAGGGAGTTTCCATAGATTTTGTCACATGGCTGTGAGGTGACAGCTGAGGAATGGCAGGAACACACTTCCTCAGCTTTGTGTGTCTCTCTCTCACAAGTAGCCTTCTTAATCTTCTCCCTTTTTATCACCCCACTCAATAATTTCAGTCGAGAGCACAGGTGTCTGCCTTGTCCTTTAATGATGTGTCCAAATGGGGAAATCAATGGCATTAAATACTCATGGAATGGGATGTAAATAAGCAGCTATAAACTTACATATGGAGCTTTTAAACAGCTTTTCAGCCAAAGGTGCACCACAGGAAGTGGGATTTTTTTATACATAGATTATTCTTCTAATTTACAGAGCACTTTGGAAAATCTTATTGCTTTTCTCTGTATTTCAGGAATGTGTTTAATTGCAGTTTGCTTGCAGAAAATAAAAGCAAAGGACAAACAGGAAAAAAAATACATTTAAGGAAATCGAATTAAAATTCTGCTCTTATAAAATCTTATAGAATAGTTTGTGTTGGGAGGGACCTTAAAGCCCATTCAGTGCCACTCCTTGCCATGGGCAGGGACACCTTCCACTGTCCCAGGTTGCTCCAAGCCCCGTCCAAACCTGGTCTTGGACACTTCCAGGGATCCAGGGGCAGCCACAGCTTCTCTGGGCACCCTGTGCCAGGGCCTGCCCACCCTCACAGGAGAAATTTATTCCCAAAATCCCATCTAACCCTGCCCTCCTTCAGCTAAAAGCCATTCCTCCTTGTCCTGTCACGCTCACTTAATTTCATTTTGTTAGAACAGTTGGAACCAAACTTTAAAACAAATCCAGACTCAAAGATGACAAATTAATAAACCAAGTAATTGGCAATATTATCATATTTTGCCAGGTCTTGCCTTCCTGCTAGGCAAAAAAAATTCCAAGCAGGGGCACCTGGTGATGAAAGAGACCCGTGTCACATTCTATTTGTAGTTTATGTGGTTTTGCTATTTTAAACACAAGCATTTAATTGCTTCAAACAGTGGGACTCCAACATTATTCTGGTGCCTACTGAACAGTTAAATTGATCAGAGCACTGAGAATTTGTATATGTTTTTAAATCAACCTCCTGGCAAAATTTGCCTTAATGCTTCCCCATTACCCTTAATTAAATCTTTTTCTTATCCATTGCCTCCCAAATTACATCACTAACCCTTCTCCTTCTCATGTTGGTAGGGCCTCCAAAATTTACAAAAATTAATGGCTTCTCAGGCTTTTAACCACTTTGGGCAAAATTCAGCACACATAATTTCATGGGGAACAAATGGAGCTGCACCAGGAATGAGTTTGGCTGCGAGCAGTTACTGAACAACCTGAGGACTAAACCGATTCTGCACTGTGGTTTTGCAAATCTGATTTCTCCAGCAGTGCTGAGGAAGATAAAGCAGCAAACCCCAAATGCTGAGGGTGTTGTGATGTCTTTGAGGCAGAGCCTGCCCTCAGCTCACATCCACCACTCCCAGGGACAAGGGTGAAGTCTGCCATGGACCAGGAATAGTCCAAAACCTCTGTGTGTTGGGTGGTTGAAGCATCTATTTATCTAAATGTATTTGAAGCTCTTCCTCTACAGACGTTTTTACTACCTGGGATGTGTGTTGGAATTGAATTACTACTGCCTTATTTTAGTTTTATGCTTTTGTAATGGCATTAAAAGCAACACTTACTCCACATAAACCCAGAGAAAATTATGGTGAATCAGGCCAGATTCAATTTCTGTTAATTGTGCTCTTTTAAATGTGGGAAGAATCTGAGTATGAATGAAGCAAACTGTAAAAATTAAGCTTCTCCTTAAAAATTACTCTTTTTTTTATTATTTTATTTATTTTTTAAACTCCATAGCATTTTGAAAAATACTGGATTGGAAACACAAAACCAATCATACTGAAAGCTTTACTTGGACACTGAAATACATGCATAACACAATAGTTGGGAAAGCAAAATGCCCAGGAAGCAACACGCCCAATTAATTCTGAAATATTTCAAGCAATCAATTAAAAACCTTTTAAAGGCAACACCTTTGGATGCAGCAGAGCACTTCAAACATCAAAATTGCCTGTAGATAGATTTTTCTGAAGCAGAAACCTGGAAATAGTCTTGCTAAACTACAAACAAATTGCTTGAGGTTCTGGTAACCCAGATTGACACTGGGGATAGGAGGGACTGCGTGACACAGTCCAAGAGCAGGGCAGGAAGTGTGACAGCTGGATTTGGGGGCACTTGGGCACAATTTCCTCCACCAGGCTGCCAGGAAAACCAACCTCCTTTCTGGAATTAAATTACATGAAATACGTTGTGAATGAGTTGTCTCCACTGGTTCTTAAATGTAATGAAGGGTTTTGGGGGTCTGAAATGCTGGTTTTTTTACGAAATTCTATGTTTTCCACTTTGGAATTTGCTGTTATTTGAAAAATTATTCCTTGGGAGGATTCCACCTTCACTGTGTCACACACAAAAACCTGTCATTGAAGCAAATGGCTTGCTGGGATTGATTTATAGATACTATATAATATAACATAATGACACGTAACAAAATTTCATTACACAGCGAGGTTAATTTGAATTATGATTTGTTCTCCCTGCCAGGCAAAGGGAGATGCTGGTGTTCAGTAACTGCTGCAGTATGTTACCCCAGATTTCAATGGACTGCAGCATCCTGAAAAAGCAGCAATTGACTATCCTGAAGAGAGAAAGCCTAAGTGATCTCCAAGGTTTTATGGGCATGGGTTGTTTAAAGGTAATTGCTGCAGTATAAGCTGGCAATCTGCTACTTCAGAGCCATTAAAGAGGCAGCAGTGCATAGAGGGAATTGAAGAAGTTCCTGATTTGAATGTGCACCCCATTCCTGGAAGTGTCCAAGGCCAGGTTGGATGGGGCTTGGAGAAACCTGGGATAGTGGAAGGTGTCCCTGCCCATGGCAGGGGGGATGGCACTGGATGGGCTTTGAGGTCCCTTCCAACCCAAACCATTCCAGGTTGGTGATTCCAAGAACAGTGGAGTGGAGCAAGGATCATGTTTGGCATTTGGTAACTTATTTAACTGTGGGGAAAGAAAGTGGTTGGGAGACAAGAGCCCCAGTGCAGGAGGGCAAAATCTCATGGGAGACCCCAGTGGCTTCCTGCACACAAGACTTTTTGTCCCTGCAAGTACAAGAGTACTCTTCTGTCCTGTTGGGAGTTAAATCATGGAACCATGGAATACTGGAAAGAATGTCAAGGGTCGTCTTTGTCTGGACAGAATGGCCCAGCACCCCAGCCAGACAAAAGTTAAAAGTGCCCAGTGTTGGAGAATCCACTGCTTCCACGGGGAGATCATTCCAATGGCTGACTGTTCTCACTGTGAAACATTTTCCTTTGGTATCCAGTCAGAATCTCCCCAGCAGTAACTTGTACCCATTTCCCCTCATCTTTTCCATGGAGCTTCTTGTGAAAAGGGAGTCTCCATCTGGCATTTTCATACTCTGATTGAATTATTTGTCAGTTTTTTCATTTCCACAATATCTGTGGCTTAAAAAATACAGAGCCATGAGCAGTTGGGGTGGATCTGATTCCTAAAAAAATAAATTTTTAGTAGATCATAGAAAAAGTCATGATTTGGAAAAGTAATTAAATAAGCCTTT
>VYXD01007974.1:2721-26089 GCA_013397195.1 Hylia prasina
TGTCCCACTCAGGACAGAGGACAGAAGGTTGTGTCCCACTCAGGACAGAGAGCTGTGTCCCACTCAGGACAGAGGGCTGTGTCCCACTCAGGACCATCAGTGGCACCTGCCAGCCCCGTGGTCTCTCCCCCTGTGCCATCCAGGACCTTGTGCTGATCTCCCCCTGCACACCCTCCTGTCCCCTCCTGCTCAGGGTGCAGCAGGCACCAGACCTGCCCACGGCCTTCCTCACTTGGGCTTCTGCCGTCAATAAAAAACAACCATTAATAAAAACCAACCCGCTCAAACATTTGTTTCTTCCTGGTTTATTTTCTCTTCCCTCGTTCAGATTCCTTAGCAGTTCCTGAGAAGTCTGGGCTTAACAACACACCTCCCCAGGATGATGGATCTGGTTTATCAGGGACAAGTTCACGAGCTGTCCTGGCAAGAGAGTTCAGCTCAAAACAATTTGCAAACACAGGTAAAGAGCCCAAAAGCATCCACTTTGCCCAAACGTTTGCAGTTTATTTTAAACAAGCACATTAATTTACAGTTTAGTACAAAACAGTCACTTTTCCTTCTGAGAGAGGAATGAGACAGTAAAAACCCAACCCAACCAGAACACGCTTGGAAATGTCAAGTTACTGACTTCAAATAAATAGAACATTTAAATTACTGAAATGGTATCGTCACTATTTTCAACACCTTGTGTGCAACACCACACCTGGGACCTTTGTTCCCATCCAGCTCTGTGCAGGAACAGCAGGATGGATGCACTGCTGGAAACAGAAAATCAGGAGTTCTCACAAATAACTTCATCAGCTTTATTTAACACTTGCAGATTTTGTCTCTCCTGGCACATTCTACTCTTTTTATTTTAATATTTCCTATTTGAAAACACCCCAAGAGCAGAGAAAGCTCCATGAATTACAAAGGGCCAAGTGACTGCCCCCAGCACAGCACGATTCCCACAGGGAAGTGGAGCTGCAGGAACCTCTGTGGACAGCACACCACACAAATAAACCCTCCCAGATCGAGGAGCTGGGGCTTGGAGGTGATTTTTAAGCCAGAAACATTTTCCTGGCAGCATCACCCATGTCCCAGCACAGACTGTATCGTTGTAGAGACGTAAAATGGAATAATTTGTCATTAGAAAGACAGAAAACAAACCCAAGCAAACCGAGATTTACTCAAGTGAATTCAAAGTCTAGAAAACCTTCCCAGATGAGGACATTGAAGTGAAAGCCTTGGCTGGTTCACTGGCAAGAGCTGGAGCACCAACATGGACAAGCATCACCCTGATTTCATTAATTTCATACTTTTATACTCTGAAGAGACCAAAAAAAAAAAAAAAAAGCCACAGAAGTTTGATTCATTTTGTTGTGTTTGCAGCAGGGTCACAGCAATGTGGAAGTCGTGTGCAGCAAAACCCCCAAGCTTTATTCCAAACCCACATTTGCTGGTTTTTAATGTCAAAATCATCCCTACAAACCTCCAAGGCCTTTTGCTTTCATGTGCAGACAAAATGAGCAGAACGAGTCAAAGCTCACAAAACCAGGTCTGTGTGTTTGTTGGAATTCTGAACAACAGCCCTAATGACTGAATTTCAACTTGAGAATGTGCAACACTGACAGCAGGAATTAACTGGCCCAGTTTTCCAGACCCAACACTGCTGTGCTGGGTTAGGTTTTCCTGGCGTTTGGATTTTATTTTAAAGCTAAGTGTCCTTTGCTGGTGGGCTGAGAACATCTGCCCACATTGGGCCACCCCAGAGTTACCTGATTGACAAAAGTCACAAAGGTAGGTTTTGGTTTTCCTCTGAATGAGCCTGGCCCTGGGATGTCTCACTGGATTCCAGCCCAAAGCAAAGGGCCCTGATGAGCCTAGATCACTCCTGTGCTTACAGGCTGTTTGAGTGTCCAAGCCCAGCTGCTCTGAGGATGGGAATCATAAATTCCTAAAGAGGGAAGACCCAGGATGGCTCCTTGTGCCAGAACTCTGGAATTCTGAGGGTCCTCAACAAGCACAGGCCCAGCCCCTCTGCAGGAATGCTGGACTAGGGCCATGGGAACAGATTTATTCCTCTGACATGTTCACAGCAACCCCAGAAAGCTGCTCCTCTATGTGGGTGTTATTTTGATTAACTTAAGCTACAAGGGACAGTGAATCTTTGCAGCTCAGTTTTGTTATTCCTATTGGATGCTGCAGAGACACGTCAGAAATATTCAATTTCGTGATCAGGCAACATTCGATTATGAAAAAACAACCCTGTGGAGGTTTTGTGCTTTTTTGTTGCCAGGCTTCAAACTTTCTGTGCTGGGGCTTCAGAGGGAAATCAGAGGACACACCACTGGTATAAATCCAGGGAATTGGCCAGGGACCCTCATTCCTTCTCGTGTAACAGAGGAGCCAGCAAACATCGAATTAAATTAGAAGTTGCAAATGTAGAATTGAAAGGAAAAGCCTTTTTATATAACATAATTAATCTGGAGAACTCACTGCCACGAGAAAACATTGAGGCCAAAACCTATTAGGATTAACTAAAGATTAGGTAATGGATAACTAGAACATGCTCAATTACATTGGATAGGATTATAAACTTCACTACCCAGGACGTGAATTATCCCCCCTGGCCAGGATCACAGCAACTCCTACTCCCAAGGATGATTTTTGTGATGTTTTCATGGTTTCTTCTCACTGCTGCTCCAAGGACCCCACACTGGCCTGTAGAGGGAACTGCCCCATCCCAGAATGGGGCAGCTCTGGGCCTCACCCATTAGGGAGCTGGAAATACCAAGGGAAGTGTTAATTGCTCTCTTGTGCTGGAGAAATTCAACAGAAGAAACTCAGTTTTTGCACATTTTCCAATCTGTTCTGCCATGGTAACACAAACCTTGCTGTTCTTCACTAAAAACTTTGTTTTCCTCTCCTAGCATCCATCAGGATTGGTTTCCACCTGGGTAACACCATAATTCCTTAGCAATCAGAATCAGGCTGCTAATTGTGCCCCCAAACTCTCATCCTAGTGACGACACACACAGACCCTTGGCTGGAACGCACCAGAGCATGGATGAACGGCCTGAACATGGACTGCTTCCCACTTTAAACATGTGAATAATACTTTAGAAAGTCACAGAGGTTTGGAATTGATTTAATCAGAAGAGAACTCTTGTTTCCTTAAAAAAAAAAAACCCATCAGAATTCCTGCTTCTCCCAGTGAAGCAGCCAAGGTACCATTCAGAGGAATCGTTCAGCACTCGGGGAGGTGAAATCAGCTCTGGATGAATTTGAAAAAAAATAACACCTGACTTGAAAGTACACAAAACAATATCCAATTTCCTTCTCCAGCAGGCACAGTGGATTGCATAATGCAATGTTTACTCTGGAAATGAGCAAAGGATGTTGGTGGGAAGTCATGGAAAAATCTTAACTGCCAAACACAACACTCCCGTGCGAGGACATTGACGTGGCCTCGGGCAAAGCTTGGGGATCTCAAGGCCGGCTCCACCTGTTCAGCTGAACACCTGGGAAATGCCTGGGGAAGAAAGGGGTCTGAAACCAAGGAATACTGCATATAAAATCCCTGATCATAAATATTAAAGCTGTGTCTGGGACCGAGCAGCCACGTACAGCGAGGACTCCTACACCGAGGAACGGTAATACTTCACTTTCCAGCGCTTGGATCTCATCCGGAAAAAAAAGTACATGATCATTAAAAACAAGGAGGATGCCACATAGAGGATGACACACAGACTCATGTCTAGGTTGGAAAATCCAATCCCTAGGAAGGACACAGCCTGCCTGGTCCCTTTGAGGTTCACGGATGCAGCGGCGTTTTTGCCGCTACCTTGGACAGCTCCGGGATTTCCCACCGGTTTCTCCAACACCTTGGAGCCTGGATCTGCTGGGTTTTCCTTGTCCTGGAGCTTATTCTGTCCATCTCCCCCCGAGTTCTTCAGCTGGTTTTTGTCTTTCAGCTCCCTCGTGTCTCCCTGCTCGTTGTCACTGGGGTCAGTCTGGCTCTCGGTGTATTTATAGAGAATATTTTCACTGCTGTAGTGGGACTTCAGGAATCGCAGGACTTGGTCTTCATTCCAGCTGTGCAGCCCTTTGATTTCTTCATGACATGCAGGACAAATGTCTGGAGTTGGCCACTGAACTTTGGGGAATTTTGGATCTTCAGTCAAATCACCTGATTGGGAGGAGAAAAATGTAAATGGAAAAAAAGTCAGGAGGGATGAACTGGGAAAGCTGCAGCATCAGTCACTGCCCAGGGAGCATTTTCCACTTCAGGGAGGTTGGCATAAAAAGCTACAGCACAACAATTGAATTAAACAAAGACAATCACAAATCTGGGAGTTTTCTCATCAATTCTGACCCCGAAACATTTCAAAATACAAACACTAAATCTCAATTATTTCCCTTTTCTCACAGGAAAAGCTGCAGCATTTCAATCCCGACCCCAAATGCTGCAATTGCTGCTTTTCAAAGGCAGGGACACACAACTGCCTGGGCCCTGCAGGGTTAACCTGAATTATGGTGCAAAACAAACTGCTCTTTTCTCTCCTTAATCCCTCTTTTCTGCCTGGTTTGCAAGAGCAGCTCCAAGGCCAGACACTTGGGATTTTCATGTTTCTGTGCTGTGAACCATTCCACCCCAAGCTTGCTCTCCCACAGCTCTGCATCATTACCAGAACAAACTGTTGGCAGTATTTTAAAAGCCATGTTCGTGTTTAAGATGTAATTTTTTTTTTTCAGCTAAAACCCAAGTCTTTAAATGTGTAACACTGTCTTGAATTAACATTTCAGGTGCTCACAGCTCTGGCCACATTTCTGAGCTGAACGCTGCAGCTGGTCTCACACTTTGCTCTAAAAACCAGTATTTTAAAATGCAAATAATCTCTATAAAAAAAAAATCTCCACCTGGTAAAACCCCTAATTTATTTACCTCATTAGTACACTAGCACTTAAAATATTTTAGAAATAATCATTTCGCATTTTATTCTCATTTTATAATTTTTATTCTTTTTAGAAGCAGGAAACTTCCCCACGATTTTTGGGTAAAATAGGGATTCAAAAGACATGTAAAAATATTTGCCTCCTTGATATTTACGAGCGAGAGAGGAAATTTGCTTTTTTTATCCTACAGATCACTCAGCAATCAATTTGTTTCAATAGAAAAGGCAGAAAGAAAACAGGGTTACAAACAGAAAACTCCCTGTACTCTGTGTTTTCCTGCCAAAGAGGGAAATGCTGTAAATCCTGGGCATTCCAAAGGAACAGGCAATAATTCAACGGGGCAGAGCCACATCCAGCCACCTCCTGACCCCCACCCCAAGGTGTTTTCATTGACCAAACATCATTTCTCACGCAGCACCACAAATACAGATGCAGCTTTTAAGGGTGAAAATACATCATTGTCCCACAGAGAAATTTTAGCAAACTGAAAAAGCATAATTTAACATTATTATTTATTCCAGTGTGTTTATACTTCTTACTAAAAGGGTATTTTAGCTGGCTGCTGCATCACCTAAATCAATATCCATGTGAGTTTTCCAATACCTTAATGTTCTAAATAAGTGCATTGCTCCACCACTTAGCAACTCCAAGTCCACAGGAGCTGCCTGTTACAGGAACCAAAATTAGGGGATGTTTTTATTTAATCTCTTACTATTTACTTCTTTTCTCCTCAAAGAAAGGAGACAAACTGTTTGTACTCACAATAGCATTTAATTCTTCATAAATCTTGGGAATGCAGCAGGAGCATAATATGAACACAATGTAGCATATTTAAATTGTAACTAATGCTGCATTACCCAGATCCATAACAGCAGACAGGGATTTAGTGCAAAGAGAAACCAATTTTCTTTAGTGCTTTAGTTACTTGATACCTCCATAGCAGAATGGATTAAACACAACCAGTATTTTAACAGCACTTTCAGTCTAACTGAAAACACAGGGAGTTGGAGGGGGCACAGATTTCCTTTGTACAGTAATTTTCTTTTATTCAGCTGCTGATCTGCCAAGAGTCGAGGTTCTTTTATCCTGAGGAAGCCTCTTGTTCAACTGCCATCATTTCCCAAAACAAAACAAAGGTAGGTTTTAACCCTAAACTGGAACAGAAAGAAATGCAATTACTGTTCATCCACTGCTCAGCAGCTGAATTGCTCCTTTGATTCGTGCTCCAGAAAGAGCCTCACCAAGCAACAGGTGAAATCTCAGAAGAAACCAGCTCTGAGAATGATGTTTTCCATTCCCCTGTCTCAGGGGGCTCTCTCCCCTACCTGCCAGCCTGTTGTTCACCACGTTGTGCTTCTCCCAGAGCCACAGAACAGCCCGGTCCAAGCTTTTCACAGAGTCCATGGATTCTTTGGCCATCTCCTCAAAGTGCTGAGCACAAGCCTTGCACCCAAAGAAATGCTGGATGTATCTCCTCATGACCTGCAGCACGATTTGGGGGTTGTCCTCAAGGCCTACAAGACAAGGGACAGGCACAGCTCCAGCAGCAGGAAAGGGAAGTGGGGGAGGAGGAAAGGAAAAGCTGCTCCACTCCTGCTCCACAGAATTGACACCTGACCTGAAAGGAATCACCTCTGCAATTTAAAGTGGCTGTTTATAACAACACATACAACACACTCTGTACAACTGTGCTCAAAGTTACCCTGAATCAAATAAAAGTCAAGTGGTCTCTGCAGCAGAATTCCTCCTTTCAGACTGTCTTGGGGAAAACCAAACTTAGTTAATGAAAACCAGTAATTACTTTTACCAGAGAACGTTGTGAAATGGTTAAAACGTGCAAAACTCCCACTTTCTGTATGTCACAACTCCTGTGGAGTTAGAGACTTTTCCCATGCTCTTTGCCCAATAACTAAATGAAAGTTTATATTCTGCATTCACCTCTACATTCATGCCCAGGTACTGAAGTTATGGTGACTTTGCTGCTGAAAAATCAAGAGTGAATCTCCCTCTGGTGAGTCCTGCACAAGGTGCCTGTGAGGGCTGATTGTTACTCCACAATTCTGAGGAATTAAGAGAGCACCACAATCTCATTAGAGTTATTAATTCCACGGCTTTTCTGGCAGGCTCTGAATGCACAGAGCAGCTGCTGAGCAACGCTTTGGACAATAAATCAGGAATTCCTACCAAAATAAACACAAACACGTGGTTCTTCCTATAACATTCACACTCTCACACTAAAGATAATGCAAAAGAGTAATGTTCAGCAGGAAAATAAGGCCTGCACAGGCTGAGAACTTTGTGGCCTTTCTTGTGTCAGCAGGTAGCTCCTCACATCTCTAAGTGCCTTGAAAACCTGATATAATTTGTTGAAATCCTAATGGTTTCATCTCTGTCTCACAGAATTCCTGATTCATGCTTAATTGACCCAGTAAATTATGTCAAAATGTATTTAAAAATGTCCTGTGTGTTACCACCAGCACACACTTGTCAAATTAAACACATTTTATGGTGCAGATTGATCAAATTACAGACTCCTGCTGCTCAACACCACGAGTAATTTACTATTGCTTTGTTTTCCTGAAAAAAAAAATCAACAAAACCTGCTCAAACTATCAGGGCACTCATCTGCTATAGATATGGGAAATATAGAAAGACTGTCATCAATACCTTTATTTAGAACAACAACAGGATATTCTTATACATAGCAGCAAAAACAAGTCTTTAAAGCCCCAAAGAAATCCTAAAAAACAAATGATTTCTCCTCAGCCATTCAATATCTGTGATTGAACAGACATGTATAAATAAAAGCTATGAGATTAAAGCAGATTAAATTACTACATTAAAAGAAAGGCTGGAAAACTATTTGGGAAGCTGAAACGAATTTCAGGCAGAATAGTTTTGCCATTTATACTGAAATATGTATTTAGGAAAAAAAAACAACAACAAACACAAGGAGCAAATTATCTCTTTATGGAGAAACAAGAGATTCAAACACAAATTTAATTTCATCTTTTCTCCTGTGCAACGGCACACCCTGGAAAATTAACTCTGTGGGGAAATCTGTCAAATTCAGCAACAGATTTAAAAATGCCAGATAATTTATTATAAAATCCACAAGCCTGTCTTATTCACACCAACACATCCTGTTAACCTGAAACCACATTTCTTGTAATTAGTGTGCTCAGGAACTGATTTCTGCAGTGATTTTACACATCCTTGGCTGTGAGCAGTTCTGTCCTGAGTTCCTTTGGATCCCCCCTGCTCTATTCCCACTGCAGGTTCAAATTTCCCCCTTCAGCATTGAAATGCATCAAATAAAACCCAATAAAATCATTTTATCAAGGAAGCCACAGGGAGTTCACCCAGAGTGCCAGGTCCTCGAGCAGAGGGGATGATCAAGAGAAATGCATCAGCTCCAGAAAGACAACAATTGCAAAATGGCTCATTTTGCTTGTTTTTCTTTTTTCAGCCCCGAGATGAATCTTCTATTAACATCTGCCATGTATCACTGTGTAATCCTCCTTTTCTCTTTCCTCCCAAACTACTGCAATTCAGGGTAACCCTAATCTTTAAAGTGGACAAGAACCATAAAACCCTACCTGTGGTGGGAAGGATTAGGGAGTACATCATGCTTTTTAGTAGATGGGATTTAAACAAGCAATAAGGAGAGGAAAACCTCCCAAGACATAATCCCACAGTCTCAGACTGACCCAATTCTTTCACCATAAGAAGTGATCATCACATATCTGGCCCGATTTACAGCCAGGGTTAACTGTGCCAAAGAGTTCTCAGGTTCTAAAATGTATTTTTAACTTGAGGCTCGTGCTTGAAACACACAATTTGAGGTGTAAATTTTGTAGTTAAATACTAAGAATTTTTTTTTTTTTAGATTTAATCAGAACACTTTGGGACTGAAAGAGGAAATTTAAGTTGTGCAGGATCCTGCTGAACAGCTTGAAATCATCCACCCACAAACCCCTCAAACTCACAGGGCAGTGAATGCACTAAACTGAAGAAATTCAATCTATTGCCCCCTGAACAACAAACAAAACAAAGAGAGAAACAAAAATCAACAACAGAAAGATTTTCTATCAAAAAAATGCCTGTTCTGCAGGAGAATTATTCAGGTTTGAAGGGTTTTCCCTCTGACTGCAAATAATGCTGGACAAATGTATGGATCTATAATGTGAATTAATAAAATCCTTTTTAACATACAATCAACAACTGGTAAATTGAAAATTTCTGAATTTTATGATGTCCACGTGGAATTTTCATATTCCTTGGAAAAGACATTTAAAAGGCCTTAAATGAAAAGCAAATAGAACTGTAACCAAACAAAGCACTGTCCTGGCAAGAATAAAACCCAAAATTTCAGCATTAGTGATTCTATTTTCATTGGGTGAGGAAAATAGATTTTATAACCAGTGTGTTTCTTAAACAGGAATCATCACCAGAATATTAACACTGAGCTTCACAAGATGCTGCAAGTCTAAAAATGAGCAATTTTACAAAGTGCTGGCAAAGTAGTAAATCACTGCAGGGATTAATGACAGGTACATTCAGCTGAAAAAAAACCAAACAACTCAACCAAAGAGTCCAAACATTCAGTATTAAAGAAACAACATTACAGAAGGATCAACTAATGGCTGTACATCTTTTATAGCTACTGAATTTTATGGTTAAACCTCATTTTCCTCAAATTTCGTTCCCAGCGCAACCTCAGGTAACCTGAATCATTTTCCTCTCTTTTCAGGGTGCTCAAAATTTCTTTTGTTTGAAATTCTCCCTTTTTTTTTTTTTCTTTTTACCTTTTTCTGCTTTATTACTCCCAGCTTTAGGGCCACACACTTTATTTAGCACGTTTCCAAACCTTCCTGCTGCAGCCAAGCTCTGACCCCTGCTGGTGCAGCCCTGCAGCCACTCTCCTCCACAAATTGATTCCTCGAGGATTTACAGCCCAAAATAAAATTAAAAAATAAATTGCTGCTCACCTGTGTTTATCAAAGCTTTTGGTCTCAGTGCAGCCTGAACAGTGAGGGTATGGAACAGCTTCCAGAGGGAGCAGCTGTAGCCCCTCAGCTCTGGTCTGCTGCCCTGGCAGCCAACCCACTGGACTTTCCTGGGGAGAAATATCCCAGAAATCTGCAAAAAAAAAAAAAAAAAGAGATTTTTCTAAGGTCTGTGCTGCTCTGGGGGATAAATGTACCACTGAGTGTGGCAGCACAGTTGATCCCACATGGAACTGAGGTGATCCAGGGTAAAGAACAATAAAATGACTTTCTGCACTTGTTGTTAATGAATCCATGCTTCAGGGAAACAAACTTAAAAATCCTCATGTTTCAGATCTTCTGAAACATAAAACTCATCCCTTTTGGAGCAGATACAAATTGTTCAGTCTTTGACACCAAACCTACTAAAATCAGTCTGACAGAACACACAAAGTAGTTAAACCTGTGAAGATGGGTTTTTTTTAAGAACACAGCACACAGAAATATTCCTGTACACTGACAGAGCTCCAGCTTCCCTGGGCACATTCAAAATTCCCTATTTCTCCACAAGGTGTACATGATTTACAGTGCAAAGCCTTAACTGGCTGTAAAATTCAGTATTATTTAGAACAAATCCACTCCTTACTCACTGCACCTGAAATCCAGTGCAAGATTTTCTTTTCTGAGACCTCTCTCTCCTCTTCCTAAAGCACACAGGAGGTTTCCAAATTTCAGACAGAAATAGGGAAGAATTTGTTAAATTCTGTGCAAAGACAACCCTGTCACAGGGCTTTGCCAAAGTGGGATGGGATTCCAGCAGGGAAATTAGGGAGAATTTGGGGAAACTCTTCAGGAATAATGCACATTTCAGTGGATGAATTTCCCATCACTTAAACTCTGACCTCCAAGAGAATCCTGCTGAGAGCAGGCTCAGCAAACTCAGAAATATCCTCTGGGAATCTTGCATCCCTGGGGATGACATTAGGGAACAAGTATTGCTTGCTCATTACAAAACCCAGCCAGGATTGTGTGTTTCAACTCTCTCATTTCAATTTCTCCGCGTGGATGTGTGTGGCTGTTTTTTCTGCTAATGATTTCACTCTTTTTTTTTTTCATTTTAACCTTCTTATAACTCCATTATGACTGGGGGGAGCAGCAGTAAGTGATGTCTTAGATTGATATGGAATCTTATCCTTTCCTAATGCCCTGTTTTATGCTGGAACAGGGAACAGCTTACCCGCATTTTGTTGTTGACCAGATCCAGGATAGCATCATAAGGGATTTTGTCTAATGGAAGGCTCACCAGCCACTCCTGCAAGGTCTCTAACAACTTCACCACAGGCTGACGGCCAGGAAAAAGCTGGGAAAAATAAGAATAAATTTAAAAAAACCCAAACAAACAAGGAAGAAAACATTTTCAAGCACAAATCTCATTAGCAGCGAGGCGCTTTGGGCTTTATCCAAATGTTTTTGCCGTCTGCAAAATGCTTCTTTTTGTCTTCTGATGAGCAAATTAATTACTTGTTCTGCTTTCAGTAAAAAAAGCCATCTTGCAGCAGCATTTGCTCACAAAATCCAACAAGTGTTTTTGTGCAAAATGTTAAAAAAGAAGCAGGCAGGAATGCTACAGAACAACCTGACATTATCTAGGACTTCACATTAAGATAATTCAGTTCAGAATGTTGCTCGAAACAGAGTAAAACACCTCAGTGAAAAAGAAAGGCTGAAATCCTCCTAATTTTTGAAAGATCAATCAAAAATAGTTCTTTTTAGTCAGATTTCTGTAAGTTCAGGAGTTGTTATCCAGAAGAACATTTTCCTTTACATGTGTAACAGTGATTTCCAAAGTGATCTGGAATCAGGGACTTCCTGAACTCGGAACTTACAGGAGCCACAGCCTGGCTGTGAGTGTGAGGAGCTGTAAATCAGTGGTCAGGCCATAATTCCGCAGCAGAAATGGTATTTTGCTTTAATGAGGGTTGGAATTATTACAGAATTAAATCAAGTATCTGCCATTCTTCAGGACCCTTCCAGAGGGAGCAGGATTTCAGCCACAAAAATTCCCCAAGCAGGGAACCAGCGACCTCTGTGCCTTTGGATTGACCATCACTATAAACAGGAGAAGAATATAAAACAATTCCTAACAGAAACACCTGGAAATATGAATGACAGCAGCAAGGAAAGTGTTACATGGCCAAAAAAAAAAGGGAAATAAAGGACAGCAACCCCTGGTGGGAGAGGGCAGGTGGAGGTGAGCGGGCACCAAAAGAGAACATTCCCCATTTATCACCAAAACCAGGGAATCAAATGGCATCAGCTGGATGGGAGCCACAGGAAAGAACTGAGGATGTTTTAGGGATAATATGATGGAAAGATTACCACCACACTTTCTTAAAGAAATGAGGCCAGCTGGAGATTTCTGACCTCTGAGGGCTGCAGGGGGGAGCTGGCTGGGTAAGGAACTGTCTGTCTGATTTTCAGATAAACCCAGATATTTGGAAATGCTTCATACGGGCCTTGTTATTCCCTTAAGAGTTAATGATTCACTTTTTAAAAATAAAACATAGTGTTAGCTACACAGTGAGTAAAAATAAAGATCAATTGGTCATTTCAGGAGGCTGGCATTATAAAGCAAAATTATTTTAATTTTTTTCAAGTCGTATCACGTTATATTATATATTTTCTTTTCATTCAAATGTAACACGTAAGCATTTTTAATTTTTAAATACTCAATTATATTCAATAGCTCAGTTATTTTTAAATACCTATTCATTAAAATCAGTACCTCAATTATATTCAAAATTCAGACAGAAGCTACTAACATCTCTAAATAGAACAGCATTTGCCAAGTATGCATTAATAAAATCCAGAAGTCAAGAATGAAAAACAAAGGTTGGTTTAATCCCACTTGAGTTACAATAGCTACTTATCCTGAAAATCTGATAAATGGACTATATTTACAGTGTTTGTTCAATATGTTGCAGACTACTTAAGCTTTATTTAATTTTGAGCCCCCTAAGGTGAAATTAAATTGCATTTTAACCCTGCAAGTACGTCAGAGCAGCAAGCAATCCCTCAAAAATAGCCTTTAAATAAACCCACCAAACTCTTTTCCAGCCCCTGAGGCTGCGCACACTCCAACACTGCGTGAAACGTTCCCAGAGACTTATGTCCCACCATAAATTTCCTGGTGGAGCCTCCTCATCCTCACAAATAATCAAAGGCCAGAAGTGCCTACCTTGGCAGAGACGGTGACAAAGTCCTTGAAGGTTTTTAGCTCGGCTCCCTGGAGCGCCTTGTGCGTGGCCAGCTCCACCCGGAGCAGGAAATGCAATCCCGACTCAAGGTCAGCCATGTAGAGCCTGGACCTGGAACACACATCAATCCTGGGATGCTCTGGCAGCCTCTGCCACTCCTTTCCTCAGCACTCACAGAGGGAGAAGGGATGAGAGGAGGTGGCATTGAAGCTCCCCCCAGCACTGGCCACCCCACTGTGATTGCTGAGTCCTGCCCGGTCTGAGGCAGAGCTGGGACAACCACGGGTGAGAAAGTTCTTTTTTATGTTTGGCTGAACTCCTTGCCTGCCAGCCAGCTTTACCTTGTCATGGAATTACAGCCCTGGGGTAAGGAAATTACAGCTTCTCTGCTGGGCTGACCACAAACAGAATCAGGACATGCTCTGAACAGGGCAGGGGTGTGAACAAAGACTGAAAATGTCAGTGCTGGAAAGGACTGAATTAGAAATCCTCTCCCAAATGCAGCAGTTTTACTGCAGCTCCTTCACCTCCGAGTTCAAACACAGCAGCTCTTAAAGACAAGAATGGTGACAGGTACAAGTAAAGCATATAAACCAAATAAAAACATTTTCAAGGTTCCTTCTCACAGCCAAATATCTCCATAACCAAACCCACTTTACAAAGTACAACTGCATCAGGCACACAGCCCCAGCTTTCAATGCTTTCAGGCAGTGTGAGACAGAGCAATGCAACTGAACAAACAGGATTTCACAGAGTTAACACTTCTTGTAAGAGTTTAGCAGCACTACTCTTGCTAAAAAACAGAATTAAAAAACAATCATTGAAAAACCTGGCTGCTCCCACCTTCTAAATAACATGCAGGAAAGAACATACTAAAAGACAGAGTCATCTATAATCATATATGCTACGTCTATAATTTAATTTAAGCCACAGATTTATTCTGACTTTATCTCCTTAATTAATAAAGTACTCACTTAAATTATAAAAACCAGCAAAATTCTGCTTCAAATTCCTTAAATAAAGAGACATCCACATGAATGCAGGAGGTTCTCCAAAAGGATCTTATTTAGAAGATACTTGGAGTGGAGATTCATGTCAACAAGATTTTGCCTTGCAGGAAAGCAGCTCAATTTAACTAAGTTGCTTTGCTAACAGAATGTTCCATATGAAGTATTTTATAACAGTCACTGAAAGAAGATGACACTAATAGTGTCCATGAAAGGAAAATAAGTATTATATTAAAGCACTCAGTCCCACATCTTTCCCATCTAAAGATGCTGAGGGATTATCTCTCTGCAAAGGCTTTGCATCCTTCTCTCAAAGAGGGAAAGAGGGTGAAGATAAACCCCAGAGGATTTGGGGTGATAAACATCTTTTACAGTGACTTTAGTATTTTTTGTTACACTTGCATTTGACAAGCCCTTTTCAGTGGGCACTGTTTCAGTATTGCACACACAAGAGAATTTCCTACGGGAATGTTACAGCTTGGTATTTTATAATTTATTTTTTCAGGGACACTGATCACTTCTTTCAGGTGGTGGGTGGTAAGTCCTTGGTATTTTCAAGGCAATTGAATATTTCACAACACTTCTGGTAAAAACATTCCTTCTGGAGCAGTGCAGACATTCGTTGCTAAAACCAAAATAATGGAACTGCACTAGGATTTTATAATGAATTACAGCACAGCTTCCCAAGTGGCAGGAAAAAGCTGCAGGTAATTTTTAATAACCAAATTTATTAAAATCAAGGGCATCACTTACTTATCAAACTCTTTCCACACCTTGATTTCTGTGCTCTCCTCTTTGTTTTCTGGAGCAGGCAGCTGCAGTGGCAAAAGGAGTTTTTTCCTTACTCCTGGCAGTGACTTTAAATATGAAGAAAAGAAAGACCGTAGAGGCTTCAAACTGCAAATGGACAAAGAGAGATCACTTTTAATCTCAGACTAAGTGAATGCCCAAAGCAAATATCTGTATTTACAAAATAAGATATTGCCTTTGGTTTATGCTTTACAGTGCTAGAGCAGCATGACCTGGTTTGATACCAAGTGAAAAGAAATAATGTTCAGTTTATGAATAACAAATCACTTGGATTAGGGGTGTGAAATTCTGTTCAAAATAAGAACAAATAATGTTTATCCAAATGTCACTTCACATTACACAAGAAATGGGTTTTTTTAAGAACTTTGACGCTTCATTTATTTTTTCCACTTATATTCCAAAGTTTTTTTTTCCTTTCAGAAGTATCAGAGTAATAAATGAAAGCTGAAAATAGGCAAGAGTGGTAAGTAAAAGCAGCATTAAGTCTTTTATTGGTAATATAGGGAACACACAACTTCACTCAGTACAGTGCATTGATGAGGTGCCAGGACATCAAATCCTGACATTTTTATAAGCTAAGTGAACCTCCCCATAACCCTCTGACAGATAATTACTTACTTGTTAATTAACCCATGGCTGCCATTGGGCTGTATCAGGTAGCAGGAGGGGACTGAGGTGACCCCCAGTTTCTCCAGGAAAGGCTTATCAAAATTCAACGCTCTCCTCACCACGATGTTTTCATACTGGACCAAGTCTAAGATAACCTGGGAAATGAAAGGATGCCATGAATTACACATTGTTCAAGGAATATCCAATCTTGCAGGACAAGACACATAAACAGGTGAAGTGCATCATCCTTTAAGGGCATCATTAAGCTGTTTGCAGGAAGTGCAGCTATGGCTGCTCCGTGCACACAAACAATTTCACTTAAAGAAGATTTACTCTTCTCTAGAAATTGTTACTCCTGTCTGCCTTTTATTTATTTTATTTTTTCGTGGCCTATCCTGGTCTTTTCCTCCTTCCTTCCATCAGTGATGACACATGGCCTCCTCTTCTTCAGCAGTATGTCCATTTTGTCTCGTGTTGTAAACATGAAGACAATGCTATTTTCTGTTTCACTAACCTATTCTATAAAGCTCAAACACTACATAACACTAGCAAACAGTTTTTTTTATTCTGAAAGCAGACTCCACTTTGTGCTAATCAAATGACTCTGTCTTCCCCTCTAACTGTAGATAATAAAAACAGAATGTGATAAAAAGCTGAAGAACTTTATAACCTTCACATTTCTTCAGTAATGCCCACTTGCATCACCACAGCAGCTTCCAGAGAACAAATGCCTGGAAGCAGCTTGATCCCAAAGTGATTCCCACTTTTGGCAGCACAATCTCCTCCACTCATGACACTGGGCCATCTCAGCATCAAATCTAATCAGAAACATTTTGCAGACACTGGATGTTTCCACAGAGATTATGCTTGGATTATTATGCATTTTTTTTTTCTTCATTTATCCTAGATCTTAAGAGGAAGAGAAAAGTAACAATTGTCTGAGCTAACAGCAGGCTCATTAGGTGGGGGAAATGATGCCCAATTAAATATTTTATTGGGAAGCCAAACCTAAAGACTTCCACTTGCTCTGTGTGTCTGAACTGGGTAAATAATTTTATGCTACCATCTTAATTGCCCAAAAATTTACATGTGAAGAAAGGGAACTGGAGACTTTAGATTATTACAAACAGTTGGCCAGAAGAATGAGTGCTAAAAATGGTTCTCTAGTAGTAACAAAACAATAATGTAATGTGGCAATATTTCTGTTGTGTTCTTTCAAATTCTTGAAAGAAAACTGTGCTGAGAATGAAATTGATAAATTAACCTCCTGCTAAAATAAGAATGGAAGACGTTAATGTGACATCACATTCTTTTTGTCAGCCAGTTCCTGTGTGTGAGTGAACACCACAGCCCCATAAAACCCCTGGGTTTTATGACCCCCCAAACATGTGAGAGCTGCTCTAGTGCTGCAGTCAGAGCTGTTGCTTGGCTAAAGCAGCTCAGATCCAGCTGGTTTATGGTGACATCCACTCACAGTCACTCTGTCCCTCACAAGTCCCACCTTACCTCTCGGCCCACGTAGGAGCTGTTGCTCTCAAACACGATGGCTGTGTAGTGGTGGCTGCTCTTGTCAAAAAGAGATGGGAGATCACTGGATCTGTGAAGAAAAGAAAAGCAATTCAGCACAGAATGCAATACTGTTACTCATGGAATTTCCTTTTACAATCTCATAGCAGAACTGGTAGGAAAAAAACCGCCTCACTTCATTTTTTGATTCTCTACAGTTTATTTCGTTAAGTGAGTGAACAGAGAGCAGCTACATTTGAAAACAAGGAACTTACAACACTGGATCCAGTGGTGGGCAAGCAGGAGGCCTCACCTCCTGGGAATGGTTCTGGAGGAAGTCAATCATCATCTGACGAAGTGTTTGCAGCTCTCGATCTGCTCCTGCTGGGAACAGGGTCCCAAAAAACACAACCCTTCAGAAAACTGGGAAAAAATGACTCACATGAAAGTTTGCTGTGCATGTGGGTTTTCTCATGCTTTTCTGGGTCAGGTTTTCGCTTTAAATTCAGACCTAAAACCCAACATGCTATTTGGCTGAAGAAAAGGAACAAAGGATTTAGTTGTAGGATTTCATTTTAATGTTGCTGCGAGATCCTATTTAAAAGCTGTCACCCCACCCCAAAATTAATAAAACCTCAAGACTTTTCCAAATGTATCCATCTGCCTGCCTTGCTGATTTTCTCTTCAAACAATGCTTGATTCTCAGTGTGAACATTTGCACAGCAGTTGCTGTGGGCAACTTCAGCAGCACATAAACCACAAATTAAAATCTGCCAAGGTGCATCATTCCTACCAAATGGAGAGGCCACAAAGCCATGGAACATGAGGAGGAAATAACTGAAGTGTGAGAATATTTTATCTGCTTTAAAAGAACCACATTAAAAGGCAGAAAACACTTCCAATGTCCAAAAGGTAAAACCAAGGTTCTCTTGTACAGGAAGGGTTAATGGTGCAGGTGGTCTCTCCTCTGACCTCTGCCCTTTTAAATGTTCATCCACAGAAAGGGACAACATTACTTTTGTCCCAGACAAACCACCTCAAGCTGTGATCCTGTCAAACCCTGGGATAAGCCTATTTTCAGGGAGTCACCATCTGAATAGGGGCTCTCCCAACTCAGGATGCCTGGGAAGTGGCTGAGGGATCAAAAGGCACCCGAGTCAGGATTGAGCAAATTGGATCTCATGCTGATGAGGAGTGTGCTGGGAATAAAAGGGATTAAAAAAAAAAAAAATTTAACAAGCCATTTGTGAAAATTAAGAGCTACATTAAAAAAAAAACTAAAAGGAACCTGATCCCTAAGTTTCTTGAAGAAATGTTTTGCCTGCCTAAAATTCTGATTAACACTTCATAGAGTACTTGAAATATTTAGTGTCCACCCCATCCCTGTCCAAAGGAATTGACAGGCAAAGGGATTTTGGTTGTATGACACAGCCCTGGCTGACAGGAAACCTGCTCTGGAAATTCCTTACAGTAAAATGTTCTTACCTTGGTAATTTTCTCCAGTTGTGAACTGCTTTGTAAATGCTTTGAAGTACTGCGTGGGAGAAAAGAAAAGTCACTGTATCAGACAAAAAAGCCCAGTGTAGGAACAAAAATGGCTTTCAAGAGTTTTTACTTTTACAGCTCTAACTACAAAACATTTTTATTTATCTGGTCAGGAGACAGTTTTCCCTCTTAGCCTATGAGTTCCAAAAAGCTGCTTCTCACCTATCTGAGGGCAAGAGGAAAAATACCTTTATGCATAATTCAGTGGTGTGTATTGATCCTGTACTGCAAACATTAACCCAAACACAAATGAACTCATCAGCAAATCAGTGCTACCAACTGTCTGTGTATACTTGGAACACTCTTCACATTTTCCCAACTCCCTCCAGTGGTTAAACAGGAGATCTGAGGGAGCTTGGCTGCTTTCTGCTACAGAAAATAAAATGGGAAAGATTCACCGCTTAATAAAGAGGATATCACAATTTACACCTAAAACTTTGGTGAGTAAAAGAAAATTAAAATATTGGTTTTACTATCAGGGTAAAAGATCACAAATCCTACATTGAAATGTCTCCTGTTCCCTCTCCTGTTATCACAGACAGTTTATTCAACCCTCTCCAACCACCACATTCTGCTCATACATAATGATGTGATTAATACAGACTGACTGAGAAAGTAAAAATTGCAGTTACACTTAAAAAGAACAATGGCAGATACTTTTGGCTAACGTGTTACCCTCTTTAAAAGGCAGCTTTAGCCTTTTACTATAAAAATAATATTAAATTAATCACAAAAATAGTGAAGGATCCATCAAGGGTAAATCGTTAATTGGTCATGCAATCAGCTGTTTTCATGAGGCAATTTCAATGTGTTCTCTTTACTGTCACACACCAAAACTAAAAACATTATTAATAATCCTGTAACACCCGAATTTGAAAAATATTTATACAAATGGTTATTATCCAATAATTCTATTGAAACTAGGGGTTATATACATATGGTAACATAATACTTTACAGAATGATATCTTCTTTCAATAAGAATTCTTCTGATTCAGAACTGAATTACTGCTCAAAACAGTTGCATCAGCTCTTGCTTTCAGAAAAAGACCCCTCAAATTAATCTTTTATCAACTCTGCAGTTTTCTCAGCAAAGCAAAGCAAAACCCCAGCTACAGAACAACGAGTTACACCGTTGAATTAGTATAAAACATTTGCCTAAGGCAGGATGTTCTGCCACTTACCCGTAAAGTTGGGTAATAGTGAATCCCATATTCTTTGCACGTCTCATAGTTCCCTTCTTCCCCACAGTCCAGCACTCCAACTCTAATTGCAGATTCCCAGTCTGCAAACAAAGATACCTTTCAATTTTCAGCAGGAGTGCCCACAGATCCCAGCTGATGAATTACCTTGCTTCCCATGGAAACCAGCAACAGGACTCTGAGAGATTCCAGTGGCATAAAAATCCAGCCCCGGGTCGATTCTCATTTGCCATTCACTTCCATCCCCCGGTGTAATACAATCCACTGATTTTTAAAATAACTAAAACCTCCCTGTTTTTCTTGGCTGCATCAGTGTTTTCCATGCACCTAAACAAGAGGAATCCCAGCACACAATGAATGCAGCAGTTCCAGGGATGAATCCAGGAAGATGAAATCGGGGCCAACCCAACACTTGCAAGGAGCTGGATTGAATTCCTCAGCTTTTCCCATTAGCTGTGCTCATAAAATAGAGCATGCAGAATGTATACAACTGAATAAAATTCATCCAACAGTTACTCATCCACCTGGCTGACAATTACAAACCCATAAATTTGATGCACCTTGTATTAGAGCTTTTTAAACAAGCTGCTTTTTCTCCAAGTTACGATTTTCCGAGAGGCCTCAGAATTACACACAACCCCCTGCTCAAGCAGTGTCTGCTGAAAGCTGTATTTATCTGGCAGTGTTGTTCAGAAACACATTAGTTACACCCCAAAAATACCTGAGTTTTAAGCAGAGTGTTTAGTGGTTGAGTTTGAGCATCACTCTGACTTTCCTTTACAGCAATAATCATGAGAGTTCAAGTATTTCCATAAATATGCTTATATAACTTCAATAAAAGCTTTCAACTATCTTACAGATTTTTTCCTTCTCTTTTTGCTGGGAATTTATCTTTTTCGAGCCAGGCTCTATTGCAGCAACCACTTTAAGGAAGAACCACTCCAAGGAAATCCTTAGACAGTGGCTTTTTAAAGCAAAGTTAAATCAAACCAGCCGTGGGCAGAATTTGAAGGTCCCCTACAATTCCCAATAACATTTAAAAAGCACTAAAATTAAACCTCCTTTTCCAGCAAAGAGCATGAAAGCTTCATCAAGTTCAAGAGCTGATGGACAGTTCTGGTCTCTGAAATTTCTCTTGACCTTTACTTGTGTTTGGAGGAGGCTGGGGCAGCTGATGGAGAGGTTTGTGCTGGACGTGCCAAGAGCTGAGCAGGCACCAGGAGAGCCCTCAAACACGCTGGAGCAGATGGGCACCCATTCACAGCAGCACAAAGGACACAACAGCCCATTTCATCACATAAAATGCAAAATACAAAAGAGAAGTTTGGCTTCTGGTTATCTCCTTCATTCAACTTCCACCACTCCTCCTCCTTTTTCCACCTGTCTGGATCCTCCTCCAGGCCATGAATAGGAGCTCTCTGAGCACAATGCAAATAACCCCGCACAAAAAAAAAAAGCAGCCCCACCCCAGCTAAACGGGTTAAAGAGCACCAGCTGGGATGTGCTGCTTAGCATTCCTGCTGCTGGAAACGGAGCTTTTTCCTTTCCAAGGGATGCCAGAGATGCTGGAGTGCACAGCTGACACTCGGGAGTTACCGTGGCACTGTAGCCTGGGCTGGCTTTTCCTTAAAATGCTGATTAATTTTAAATGAGCATTAGTGGTTTGGAAATACTGACTCACAAACGACGGGAAAGAGGCAGATGAGGGATGCATTAACCAACAGGATCTCTGTTTATGCTAAACAAGCTCAGGTGAATGACAGGACTGTGCTGGACAAACTGGAATCCTGCAGGTGGGTCAAACCTCCCACATGAGAAATGCCACAGCATCAACCTTGAATTACACTTCCTTTTCATAAACCTGGGTGTTTTCCATCAGGATGTTTGAGTCAGAGAAGCAAAAGGCTCATCACAGGCACCTCTCTCTCACAGCTACTTGCCTGTTTTGACACTTGGCTGTTTCCTGAAGGAGGTGACTGCAGTTCCCCACCAAATGTGTTCAAAGAACAATTGCCAGCAGGAAATCATTATTGCAGGATTTGAAACAAAACCTGCTAAATTTGGACAGCTACGCCAAATCCTGAGGAGTGAATTGATTCTGTGGATAATTTACAGGTTGTCCTATGTGGCATTTCCAAGGGTTTGTTACTACACATAATTTCAGCCCGTGGATATTTTGCTGGATAGACTTAATCATCTTTTAGACAGAAAAAGGATAATTAACTCTAATGGCCACTTTGGCCGCTTCTGTAATAAAATGAAATGTGTGATTAGGAAAGTAGCTCCACTGACTGAGCTTAAAGCCTGTTCTGAGAGGGAGTACCAAAATAAAAACATAAATTACGCAGAAGCAAACACTGATCCTATTTTTCAGGAGGATTATGTTCTGCTGTGAAGTCTGCAATGGTAGTATTGCCAAGATTAAACAAATGAGCAACAAAATAAAAATTAAGTCTATTAGTACAGGCCTTTTTTGGACAAAGCTGTTGCGCTAATTTAACTGGATTTTATCTGGACACCAAATCAGCAAACATAACCCCAGTGATCTAGGAGTTCCCTAATGCAAAGTCTGCATCCTTAAGGATATCCTTTAATGTCCTAGCAGATGAGTAAATATTTCTGAAAGAGAAATATTGAGACAGATTAAGTGGGCAAAATGTTTTGGGTTTGGTTTCTTTGATGAAGCTATCAATGGAAAGTGTTACTGTTCTCCTAAAATCCATTCATCCAACTTGAAAATGGAAACATTTGGCTGACAAGTAACACCAGAAGCCAATAGCATTTGCTGGTTGTGCCAATGTCCACAAACATTCAAAATCCACTTTCTAAATGGAAAGTTTTCATAAAACCTCAATGGATTAAAGGAGAGAGAGGCCTTTAACTGATTGCAGTGATACAAGTGGATGACAGCATCTGCAGTTACCATGTCTGCAGATGAGAAAGAAAATAGGTATCTGAAGAAGCCTTTTCAAGTTACAAATGTATCACACTGCCCTAATCCTACATAAATCTCGGTCTTATTTTGACCACTTACATGTAAACCCACAGCTGGACTGCTGTGTGTGTGCAAGGTGATGTTTTGTTCCTGGATTCCTTCAAAACCTTTAATTTGGAGGTGTGCTTCCACCACTCATCCTTTGTTCTGTCCCATGTGCTATTCTGGCTGTGTGGCACCACCAGAGCAGGGGATGAAGGTGATGCTCACACACCAAAGCACCATTAGAGCAGGGGATGAAGGTGATGCTCACACACCAGGCATCACCTGAGCAGGGGATGAAGGTGATGCTCACACACCAAAGCATCACCAGAGCAGGGGATAAAGGTGATGCTCACACACCAAAGCACCACCAGAGCAGGGGATGAAGGTGATGCTCACACACCAGGCACCACCAGAGCAGGGGATGAAGGTGATGCTCACACACCAAAGCATCACCAGAGCAGGGGATGAAGGTGATGCTCACACACCAAAGCACCACCAGAGCAGGGGATGAAGGTGATGCTCACACA
>VYXD01007974.1:26482-165464 GCA_013397195.1 Hylia prasina
CGCGGGGAGCGGGGTCTGTCCCGTGTCCCTCAGGGGAACGGGGGCTGTCCCGTGTTGCTGCGAGGAGCTGGGATTGTCCGTGGTCCTGAGGGGACCGTCCGGTGTCCTCTGAGGGGATCGGGAAGCGTCCTGTGTCCCCTGTGGGGAGCGGGGATTGCCCGTGTCCCTGACGGGACCGTCCGGTGTACAGGAGGGGAGCAAGGACTCCCTGTGTCCCCTGAACATTGCGAAATACAGAATATGTATAATTTTTTATTTAAAAAAGAATGTTCTTCGATCTTTGCTTCAATCCGTGAAACAGAGAGCAGCCAACAAGCTGCAAGTGATAGAAAAGCGCTTGTCACTCAAGTGGCCATGCACAGGAAGAGGTTGCTCAGAGAGGGTGTGGAGTCTCCCTCATATGAGGGAGATATATAGATACGTAGATATATAGATGTGTAGATCTATCTATCTATCTATCTGTCTAGATAGATAGATAGATAGATAGATAGATAGATAGATAGATAGATAGATAGATAGATAGATAGATAGATAGATAGATAGCACCTGTGCCAGGTGCTCCAGGATAACCCTGCTGGACCAGGAGGTTGCACTCCCGGACCCACTGTGGTCTCTTCCAGTCTTACCCGTTCTGGCCTTCTGTGAGATCGCTCGGTGGCCAAATTTATGTGATAATTGGTATAGAAAGAGAAGTTTTAACTTCACGAATCTTCTCGCTGAGCAGAGATGAAAGCAGGGCCGCCTTTGGGTCGAGAGCTCTTTCATCCCAGAAGTCCCTCTCTCGGCGGGGAAGAGCCATCTCTCCTCGAACTGAAGCTCCGATAAAAGGCTGTGTGTAGGCGGTTTGATAGAAGTCCTGTCCTTTCCATAAATTCAGGATGTTCACTGGTAATGGATTTTAGTACCTTTTATAGTTCTAGCCCAGTATGGAAGTCTTTCATTTCTAAATGTGGGCTCAAGAATTTTCGTTATGTTAATGAGAAGCAGAAACCCAACAACATCCCCAGAGAAGGGTTTCAGAGGAGTTTAAAACCCAGATAATGAAAGACTGAGGTCTCTGAAAAGATAATTCCTGCTTCTGTTGCTCACACTTATTTAAATCCTTGAAGAACAAGTGGGAAACAAAGGGTGTCAAATTCTTACTTCAAGCCCATCAGGGGAGTTCAGGGTTAGAACTTAATTTATCATTGTTTGTGGCCAGCAACCCACAAACAGTACAAGAGTAAAATTCTGCTACTTTTGCCTTTCCCTGACCCTTTCTTTTATTTGACCGTTAAATCGAAAGTGATTCAGACACATATCTTTTGATCCATATCCACAGCTACAACCTAAATGATTTCTCATACCACATCCCAGCTTTGGGGTTTTCTGTCTCTATTTTTCCTGGGTACAGCCAGCAACAAAATAAACGGTTACAACAGCAGAGCCCAACAGCTTCCAAGAATTGAAAAACCTCGTAGCAGCTGCTAATTAGGATTTTAAAAATCTGCAGTGCCTAAGATATTTTAGAGCACATTTTATTCAAAAGAATTGTTAAATGTATGAAGATGAAAGAGATGGATTACAGGAGAATTAAATGTAGGGTTTAACTGAGAAATAATCATTTTCTATGAAAGATAATGACTCCTCTTGAGGCTAGTATCAAGATTTATTGACCCAGGAGGTTAATATTGATCAAACCCAAGGCAAACAAAATATTAGACCTTGAAGGAGAGTAATCTTGATATTGAAGCCTTGCCACTGAGTGAACAGGTCAATATATCTGGGTGCCAGAATCTCAGGTTTTGAACACAGAATGGGGGTGGATATTAAACATGTCTGACATGTTCTGTGTACACACTTTTTATTCTCATCAGCAGGAGGGAACTTTATAGCTGTGTCCTTCCCTGCAGAGCACTGTGTGAGGGTTCAGGCGTCACTCACAGCCCTCCTTGCAAAGCTGATGGGTCTCTGCCTCACGTGTGACATAAGGCTAAAATCAAACAAGCCCTTCAGCTATTTATTCATCTCTAAGCAATATTTGTCATGGATTTCATTCCAAACACAAGGATGCTGCTGCTGCAAAACCAGAGTGAGAATAAACTGAAAAACCGGAGTGTGCTGCAATTTATGGATTTGTCTTTATATCCAACACTCCAGTCCAGGAGGAAAAAAAAATTGAGTTAAATTCTGCTATAAACTGACAACAAGGAAACAAGTCACTCATGTGGATTAACTAATCAATGAGGATAAAGTCAGAGACAAGGAAATGTACCACTAGAGACACGAAAATAGTTTATAGGATAAGATCAGCAGTTAAGACGCTGGGGGCAGAAGTTGCCTTTTTATTTCTGTTCATATGGCAACAAGCAGGGGAGGGTTTAATGTGCCCAGCAAAACAAAACAAAAGAGCAGTGTGTACAAGATAATCTGTAATTCTAATTGATTTCCATGAACACAAATAACCAAAATAAGCCATGTATATCATATTTTATTCAGAAAACAAGTACAAAAACAGTTAAGCCAACAGTATTTAAAAATACAAACATAAAATGTCTTTCTCTTCCCCAACCAGATTTTAAGTATTGCATTTTAAAATCTTAAGTTTATATATAATTTATCTTTATTGATCCTGATTTAAATTTTATTTGAAAGACACTCTGAATAGGGTTGGAGAAAATCTGATCTCTTTACAAGCAATTAATCAATAATGAACAGTTTTGGAATTCCAGTAAGAAATATTTGCACAGTATTTATTTTAAAAAGAACTAACAAAAATTGATGCAATTAGCATAGTCAACAATTACCATGCCAAGGAAATGCTTCTATTTCCTTGTCAAAATCTTGGTTTTTTCCAGTTCTGCCAATACCAAAGGAGTATTGATTTCCTCTCTTTTGTCTATTAAAATCCATTCTCAGCGCCCCACATTTGGAAGTTGTAAAAATTCAACGTGCTCCTGTGAATTGCATGATAAATAACCCAATTGCAGGCACACATCTAGTTGTCAGGAATTGAAAGTGCTGATAGCAAAGTCTCCAATTTAAAGTGCATCACATAAAATTTGCATAAAATTATAGACATTTAACCTGAATGTCTGGCTCCAGGTCCTGCCATTCCCTGTGCCACCTCTCTGAAGCCATCTCCAGGCTCCTTTTAACCACTTATTAAAAGTGTATTAAAAGAAAAAAGACTGGGCACAGTCACCTTTAAAACAGGCTTTTTTTCAGATAAATCTTATTAAGAACTCTGATTGTATCAAGGATCAAACTCTCAAATATGGCTTCAGTCATCCTCATCTTCACTGTTAATTCATCATCACCATAGGAAGTCCACTGAGATTCTTCTTTGCGAAGCTCCTGGATCTAAAATATGACATGGAAATTAATTTTTACTTCAAAAATAAGAGCTTCACAAAAGTACTGAGACACTGCACCTAATCCAACAACTTTACATCTATCATTAATATATTTAATTTAAACCACTTACAAGAACAGGAAATACTGGATTATTAATTCAGGTTTAGAAAGGCAGTAATTTGAAGTTCTGAAGTTAATTTAAGTAAATGTGATTCTCACAAAAGGATGAGAATTTCTAATTTAAATCTAGAAGAAATAAACAAATTCCCATTGGAAAGTCTGCTTACCAGAATAAGGTCCACTCTGTCTCTCTTAGAGTTTCCATACTTGGTCATATTTAGGAATTTTCTTTTCATTTCTAAATCATTCTTTTCCAGGTTCATTATTTTAATAATTTCACCCTGAACAAACGTCTACAAAATAAAGAAGGCTGAAAAGAACTCTCCTCATAAGAATTCTGGTGCTGTGAAGGTTCCAGGTGAGTGACAGGTGCCAGTGTGAAGATCCAGCTTTAAGTCCAGAACCATCCCAAGGTTTAAGGGACTGATCTAGAGGCAGCTGATCAATACTGGCCAACCTACACATTTTAATCATAGTATTATTTTAGAGGTTACAGACAAAATAGTCATAATTAGGAGAGTTTAAAGGCCCATTCCCATTCTTAACTCCGTGCATCTGGAATATTCTGACTAATCAGCTCAGTTCGTATTTATTCAGGCATTTCAGCATAATGCTGTTTCTTCTCCCATCACCTCAGTTACACTGCCATAATCCTCACAAATTTCACATTTCTTTTTGCCACTGCAATCTCTGCTCTTTTCACTCTTGTTCCTGTGCTTTACACATTGCCAGAACGTACCTTGACATCACTGACATCCGTCCTTCTGCAGAGAGGCCTGGAACAGTGAGATCCCACTTTGTTTTTCATCCATGGGAACGTACTTGGCTTTGCAGTCACTCGATGTTCTGCACGCAGCAACTCACGGCTCAAATCAAATATAACCTGTAACAAACTCAGCAGGGCACTGAAGTCAGGAGAGCTTTCCATGGAACTCGGCTTTTCCTGGACAGACCCAAACCAGACACTGGGTCAGGTGTCCAAGGTCTTATGGTGGAACTCTGGCAAAACCCTGGATTCTCTGCAAGGACATTTATTCTACTGGAATTATTCTGCAGCAAATTGCAAAATACTCCTGATAGTACCTTTTGGTGTCCCTTTAGCTATATTTAGTGTTAGCTAACAGTTGGTGCTTTAAACATACCTGATTATACATCCTCTTGCTTTCTGCTCCCAAATCATTCCCTGGGACATCATTGTATTCCACGTACTTTGGCATGTTGATATTCCTGAAATTTGAATTTATGTTCTCTGGGGTCCATAATTCTTCCACAGCATATGCAGAAAAATTTTTAACGTAAGAACTGTTATGTGGTACCACAAGAGGAACTTCCACAGTTTTCTTCCAAGGAGCTGAGTGCCACTGGTCTAATTTGTACAAATAAGGCTTTTGTGTCTGTGTCACCAGCAGGGTTTGGTCAGAATTAGGCTGATCAAAATCTTCAGAGCTTCCAAAAACACCAGCATCAAGGATTTTTAAAAGGAGCTTCAAGAGAGAAAGAGAAAGATGGTATATTCCATATTTTCAGATGTATTGAGGTATCAGCACCAGATCAAGGTTACACTTTAAACCATCTTATTCATGGATTCAAAGAAAGGCTTACTGATGTATTATTAAAAAACCCCAAACCTATTTTAGCTGTATTTGGCAGAATTCAGAATTAGAATTACAGTTCTGGAGTTCCAGGAAAATTTTTGACATTTAGCAATATTTTTATTCTAAATGTGGAACTGCTCTCCCCACCACCACCCTCAAAGCAATTTTCTCACAGCCAGGAGCTGGAAAGGAGTCAGGCAGATGAACTAACAGGTGTCCAGGTCTGCTCTGAAGTTAATAAAAATTGATGTTAATACAGATTTAGCAGTTTTGACAACTGACAAATTCCAATAAAGAAGTGACATTTTCTTTGTTTGGACCATACATGTGCTATCCAATGGATACAGGATAATTCCTTAAATAAGGAATGGCTCACATAAAGTGAGCAATCTGGTTCCTAACATTGATATAATTTTTATGGATGATGAAAAACTGGGTCACACAAATTCTTGCCTCTATAGGCTCAGCTTCAGGGCCAGCACTTGAAATAAAAATTCTCACTGTACTTACAGGCAAAGTGGTTGGAGAAGTCTCTGGAGATAAATGAAGTACCTTGTCTGCTTTTGATCTGTGTTTTCTTTTAATCTTCTTATATTCTTTAACTGCATCGTCTATAAATTTAGTTACAATTCTGTCTGTTACTGTGTGACAATCATGAATGCAAAGCGTATCAAAATCACCCAGTAAAACATCAGAAACATTTGCTGATGGTTCAGATAAGGCAGCAACTGAATTTTCTTTGAGGAGAAATGATTTCTGATTGTCTTCTTGCCTCAGGTCTTTGCCATAATTCATCATGTCTTTTTCAAAGGCACTTTTATATTTGTGTTGAGCTGTTTCAGAAAATGCAATTAAAATGTCAAACAGAAGTTTTTTACTGAGTTCACTTGCAATATCATCAGCAAGTTTAATTCTTTTTTGATCTTCTACCAAGCAACAAATATTTTTGCTCGTGTTTACCTCATCTGTCTTGCTTTTCTTTGGAAGAGCATCTGCAAATATTGTTTGTTTTATTTGTGTCAGTTCTGTTTTTTCTTTATCTGATCCCAAGTACATTAAGTTCTTTTGACAGAGGAATTCATTATAGTTACACTGATTGGAATGGGGAAACTTTTGCCCTTTTCCAGACAGCAAGGCATTGTGTAACCCAGACTGCTTTTCTTTCATTTTGGAACCTCCTGCACTGCTTGTGTCTTCTTTTTTCTCCTCTGAAAACCCCACTCTCTGCTTATCATCTTCAGAATATTTGCAGTCTCCTTTGAGGGAGTCATCATCATCATGGAAGGAGTCAGAGTCTTCATTCCCCATGTAGCTGGAATTATTTTTGTTAATCCCCAACAGGTGCGAAATCTCATCAGGCCTGACAAAGACCCCACAGTGCTGAGCACTCTCAAAATACTTCACCCCTTCATAAGTTCCAGCATTGTCACCTTCAGCTTTGTCCAGTGCAACACCAGCCCAGTGGCCACTGCCAAAATGAGTCTGGCCTTTGAACAGCAGAGTTCCAGGCTGGCTCTGCTTTACCAACACTCTGTCCCCAGTTTCAAATGATGATAATGGGTCATCACTGTCCTCCTCAGCATTGGGCAGCTTTTCATCCATTTTGCATTGTTTCATTGGGAATTCAGGACTTTTACTTCCATCAGAAGAATCTGTGTTTGTCACAGGCAGAAACTCCAAATGCTGCAAAGGCATCTCCTGTTCTCCATGCTGGTTTTCTGATAAACAGCTGGAAAGAGCTGGAAATGTAGATTGTTCTGAGAGACGACCATCCTGGGTTGTAAAAGCACCACTTGTCTCTGTACTGAGCAGGGGAAATTCTTCAGGCACGGTGTTATCAGGTAATGGGGGTAATGCATCCATTTCCAGTGATATATCTTCATCCATGCCCTGACTAGACTCTGAGCCCGTCACTTGTTCTGGTGGAGATGGGAAATCATCCGTGCTGGAGGCAGGATCACCATTTTTCATTGCATCTGCACCTAAAGGGGGAGGAGGAAGGTCTCCACTTGGAAATGACAAATCCTTTTTGTTAGAGGATGACAAGTCAGCACTTCCAGAGGACAATACTTCATCCACAGGACGCAGCATTTCTGACAAGGAGTCCTCATCTGTTGGAGGGAGCCCCTTATCACTACTGGAGGTTGCATCAGTGCATGAAGGGCTGGCAGCTGCATCATTCCCCAGTGCTGGGATCTCCTGAGAACAGGGTTTGTTTCTGCTGCAGCTTCTTGAGGCATCCAGGTGTGGCTCGTCCACTCCCTCAGAAGGGTGTTCAGACTGGGAGGAATGTGCTGACTCCATTCTGGAGGCATTTGCTTGGTCTGCTGGCAAGAAAGCAAGCAGGTGATCAGTGCAGACACAATCCAAGACATCTCTGGGGTATTTCTGGGTGAGGGGTGAAGTCTCAGCTCTGTCATCTTCAGGCAGCTCACGTTCATTGTGTTTGTCACTAGGTGATGTTTTCCTTATTGCTATTGGCATCTCTTCTGAGAGATTAGCAGACACATCACCGCTGTCACAGACAAACTCTTCTGGGACACTGACATCTGTGTCCTCTCCATGTTTCAGCTCTAATTCCGGGTCTGAAGTGGAACTTTTCGAGATGTTGATCCAAACTGCAGACACTTTCTGAAATTCTGAGTGAGAAGAGTCTGATTTGGCACTTTCACATTTCAAAAAGAAGTTGTTTGACTTGGACGATGATTCAGTGGAAG
Organism: Hylia prasina; assembly: GCA_013397195.1. NCBI lineage: Eukaryota > Metazoa > Chordata > Aves > Passeriformes > Sylviidae > Hylia > Hylia prasina. The sequence goes on from VYXD01007974.1 coordinate 34,251, forward strand.
TTAATCCTTCAGAAAATGCTTTTAAATTTAGTTCATCAGATGCTTCCTGAGAAATACAGTCCAAATGCTTCAAACATTGACTGGCATCCACCTGATGAATCTCAGAAGGGACAGGCACTTCCACTTCTTTAACTGGAACATTTAAAATATTTTTTTTAAAAAAAATCAGCATTAAAAAACATTTAATAGAAGAGCTTGCTGATAGATCACTTAGGGTACACAAATCTATCTTGCTCCTCACTATGACATCTAGGAATAAATTAGGAGTTGGACTTTATGATCCTTTTGGGTCCCTTCCAAATCAGGGTATTCTATGATTCTATGAAATGCAGAAAGATGGTTCTTTAGAAAAACAACAGAAATAGGAAATATTGCCACAATATATAGATATTTATATTACAGAGATTATGCATACCCAGAACTATATAAATGAGATAACTGACTCATATATAAACAGTTTTGTTTTTTTTTACCTGTCCTACTCAGAGTAAGAAATATGAACTGAGGATAAAACCTAGAAACAAAAATAACTCCAGCATGTCCTGTCCAAGTCTATCTTCAACTGATCTATGTTCTTTTAAAAAGAACAGCCTTAAATTCTTGAAAAACTGTATCAAAGGAGAGCAAATTGTTAATGACACAATCAGAGTAAGTTATGATTTTGTTCTGGGGAAGCAGTATAATCATATCTCTTAATAAACCTCTGAGAGATTCCCACCATCTTGCCCAGCAGGTGATTTATACATTGGCTATAGTGAGCAAGACACTTCAGTAATAAATGAGAAAATTGTCTCTCTTTCTGTCTGGATTAAAATTTGATTGAAGTAGTTGAAACAGATTGGACATAATAGAATTAAATATGATTGACCTGTTCCTTCAAGAGTATTTTCTGCCTGAACCAGGCATAAGTTACACTGAGTAGGAAGTGTCCCCAAGCCTTTCACTGGGTACTTTGTGCCACATGGATTAATATCTTCATTATCTTTAGGACCAGGGCTTGAAAGAAGTGCCTTTTCCTCCAGCACAGATTCCTGGAATGTAAATATTTAGGAGACAGAATTAACGTCTTAAGGAAAAAAGTGCACATAACCAACACACTTATTTTGAATTCATGTTCCTAAGTGCCAAATGAGTCATGTGATGGTTCTATTTTAAGGCAAATATAATCTGGGACACCCTTTCTTTAGGCATTAATGGAATTCCTGAAGTGATCCTTACCAAAAAGACACACTCTTGGCCTTTTCTGGTAATGGGAGTGGCTATAGGTTCCATTCCAGCTGAATTTGTAGGTTCCAGAGGTAAGAAAACATTGTCCTGAGCACTAAGGGACTGCTCCAAACCTGGGAACTCCTCCACCTGTTTCTGGCGTTGTACCAATGACTTCTTGCTCTCAGTAGAAAAGCTGTAAAGAGTTAGACATGGAATGCTTCATTCCTGATCAGTATAAAATATGAACATACCCATGCAGTTGGATAAATAGCCACTCTGCACTGCTACACAGGACAGAGATCTATGGACAGTCAGCCAGAATTTGGGTACATTTGAGTTCCACCAGCCCCTGGCTGCTCCAGACTGACACCAATATTCACTGTTCTCCTACGAGCAGCCTTGTCAGTAATAAGAAGTGAAAGCACAGCCAAGAAACCTTTTAAAGATTTCTCTGACTTGTAATCAATAACACCATGAATTATAGATCAGTTCCATGCAGGGATTTATTTGAAAGCCTTCCCCTGTGGGGACTTAAGTAAATGCACAAACCTGACTCACCACCCTGCTAAAGCTCTGGGTAACACTGAATGAAAGGGGGTTTTAATTCATATAGATAAATATATGTCTTTAACTGCTTTTTCTCTTCCTGAAGCAAACTAGATTTTTGTTCTGAGCAGTGTGGATGCTGTGGGGCTCTCATTCACACTGCTCAGCTCCTCCAGCCCAGCAGGAAGCAGACAGGGATGCAGGGGATACAGCTGGGAACAGCAGGATGGGGATTTCTCAGTCTGACTAAACTCCTGAATTACATCTCACTGTAGGATTTTACATGACACCTCTGTGCTTCAGTTTAAGCCTAAAATTTAGCCCCATGTATTACAAAATCTTTTTGTGGTTAAATCCTGAGTGAAGCACAGACCAGCTCAGAGGGGTTGAGTGATATGGAGGCTCAGAGCCAGAGGGTGACAAAGGAGTGAATTTCACCAATTAAATCAATACATTCCTACTCATTCTATAAGGGTATTGTGAAGCTTAATTAATATATAGTTGCAAAGTGCTTTGGGTTTGTAGTTAAAAGCCACCATGAAAACATGAACTATCATTAGCAGTTGTGTGGCATCATTAAAGGTGCCCTGAGGAACTCACCATTAAGGACAGAATGATAAGCAGTGATCTTGATTTATCAACTGCTTGAACAGAGAAGTTTTAAAAAAATATCATCATAAACTTCCTCTTTGGAGTATCTAAAGCTCACACAATTATCTAGGAGATGCCTGTCTCCATCTTCTCCACTGGATTTGGCCTTACCTTCAGCAGTCACTGAGAAAGGTTTTACTTACCACTCATATTTCTTGCTCTTTTTATGCTTTAGCTGGACACAACTGTCTTTACTCCCTGACTTCATAACCTCCTGCTTCCCAGCCAAACTGTGCAGCTTTTCCTGGAGTTGTGCTGCTGAATGCTGCATCATTAAGATTTCTCTCTGCTGCTTTAATAAAAGTTTCCTTTCTTGATGGGCTGCCCTGTGGATGTTTTGCAGGTGCTGGATTTCTGCCTACGCAAAGCAGAGAAAGAAAGGAGTATAACAGAGTGAAGGTAACAAAGAGCTTACTTAAAAATATGCATAATGTTTCTTAATATAGGACACTTTTCATCCCCAAATACCCCAGAAATTCAATATGTAGGTTTTTTCCTTCTTTATAAAAAAATTTGCAGTTTTATTTTTCAACAGGGGTTTCACCTGTGAAAACTGATGACAGGTAAAGGAATGTTTTCATGGGATGTCCATCAAGTGGTGAGACCTTTAAAAATGAATTGTCTTCACATCATTCAGAACTACAGGGTGCTTGTCATTTGCACTAGGAATTCCTTTACTTAAACGAGAGGCTTGCACTATATAAGGAGCAGGGCAGAAATTTTCTGACTACCAAGTGTAACTATGAACTCTGCATAGTGGAATAACTGAGACTATAAAATTACCTGTCAGATTAATTTAATATATTTCCACATCACAAACATAAATCAGTGGAAATCTACATTATATGACCTGTTTGTTATGGCATAAATAGAAAAATCCACAATAACACTGAGGTAGCAGAAGAAAAAAAAAGATGTTTTCTTTTATCCAAGATTTACAGACTGCTGACTTTGGCACAAAACCCACCTCACTGTGGGTATGTCGGAAACATGCAGAATAATGGATGCAAAGTGATTTTTTTTTCTTTAAACACAAACCCCACTTGCTCCAGCAACTCCAGACACCTCCCTGGGGATATGAGATGAATCCCAGCTCCTCTCACCGCAGCATTACCTGCTCCCATTTCAGCTCCACCAGGATTTTGTGCTGCTTTGCTGCCATGGCAGAGGCTCCAGTGCTCTCCTGCAGGTTTTCCAGAAAGCTGGAGATCACAAGGATGAGAATCAGAGTCAGATCACTAAACGCCTTGAATTTATGGGTGGGATGGGAGCAAAGCTCCTCTTGAAGCAGCTGTAGGTATGGAAGGCTCTGCAGAAAGTTCTGATGCACTCAGAAGACATCTCCCCACCCTGGGCTGTGGTGCCTGGACTTCTCTTGAAGCAACTGAAGTCTCTTGAGCACTGGGGCACTCCTCACAGTGTCTCAGCCTGGTCAGTGCTGAGGGATGCCCCTCACCATCCATCCCTGAGGGACATCCCTCACCATCCATTGTCCCTCACCGAGAGATGTCCCTCACTGTCCCTCAACGAGGGACATCCATCCCTGAGGGACGCCCCTCACCGAGGGATGCCCCTCACCGTCCCTCACCAAGGGATGTCCATCCCTGAGGGATGCCCCTCACCGTCCATCCCTGAGGGACATCCCTCACCATCCATTGTCCCTCACTGAGGGACGCCCCTCACCGAGGGATATCCATCCCTGAGGAACGCCCCTCACCATCCATTGTCCCTCACTGAGGGACGCCCCTCACCGAGGGGACCTCAGCCCAGCTGGTGCCTCACATCACCACGGAGGAGGCTGCAATAGAAGCTCAACTCTGCTCTGGAGACACTAAAACCATGCCGGCTACTTACATCTCCTCATGCTTTACTTGCTACGTGTTTCCTAAGAAGATTTTACGTTTATTGTGTTCCCCTGAAAGGAGGAAAACCAGTCCCGGCCGAGCAGGCCTCCACGGGTGGTGCCCCCGTGCCCTCACCGTCTGCGGTGGCCCAGCCAGGCCAGCTCAGCCCTGGCCCTCTCCCGCAGAGCCTTTCTCCGGAGCTGCAGGAGCACTGCCTGCTGCCGAGCCCGCAGCTCCTCTCCCCTCAGGCACCGCTCCACCACGGCCAGGCTGGAACCACGGAAAGTGCTGGAGCCTCCAAAGGGTGGAATGGCTGCGCTCCGCTGGGGACAGAGCAGAGTGTTGGCGTCATGGGGTGAACCGTTTGATAGAGGGACTAAAATCAAAAAACCAATCAACCCAGAGAAAGAAACACCCCTCAGACTGTTTCGAGACCTGGTGTTACCTGGCTGTCGGAGCTGGCCTGGTCACTGCTCTCTCCACAGTTGTCCCACGTCTCCCCCTGGGGCAGATTCACCCAAGGTGACAACAGATTCAAGGTGTGATGGCTGTGCAATGACTGCCCATGACCTGCTGGCAGAGACCCCAAGGCAAAGAGTGTCACCAAAAAACAAAACATCTGAAAGAAAGGGACCCAAAACCCAACTCTCCCAGTACAAGTCAACATCCATTCCTGAACTCAAGGTGCCTTTGGCAAATACGTGCCAGTCAGGCCTGTGCACTGCCCTCACTAAAAGCAGGAAAAGTCAACCCACAGCTGTTCACTTCCAGGACCAAAGTATGGACATCCACCTCCCTTACAAGTGAAATCATGGTAAAAAGGTAAGAATTTAAAAAGGGACCCATCAGTAGGGTAAATAACTCTCAGCTCCCAACGTGATTGTCTTAGAAGGGCCATACAATGGAAGATGGCCACGGTTTAAATATGCACAATGAATATAAATTTTTAGGTCAAAATTTTCAAAATTAGTCAAAAAATTATGTTCCAGGCCAGGTTGAATGTGGCATTTTCCCAATACCACTAAATCCTTTGGCTTCATGTTCACCTCCTTGAAGCACTGAGCAATATGAACCTCCTCCTCCTAGAGGTTTTCTTTCTCTCAATATTTTGGGATCCACTGGACTGGGATCTCTTTCTATCTTCAATGCAGAGTGTCTCAGTGAACCCATCTCTTGATTACTAAAGGTAAAAAAAAGGAAATATTATTGCAGTCAGAGATATTATTTCAATTCCTTGCTTTCACAGCCAAGTCCTCTGTGGAGATTGAATATTTTCAAACCAGAATGCTGCTCATTTTTATGTGATACTCAAAGTTTTACCTGTGCAAAGGTGCCTTTCTGGTAATTGCATCCATAAGACCCTGGAAGCAATTCTCAAGTCTTTATGCCACTTTAAATGAACATAATAAAAGTGCACATACAATATTCTAATTTACATCAAGGGTATGATAGTAAAGCAAAATGAAGAAAATTATACTTTTCACACAAGTTTCAGAGGGGTTTCTATTTTTTTTAAAGTGCAAGACCTCCCACAACATTGGAAAGATGCTAATATTGTAGTATGGGCATAAATCAGAGTAAAAATCAGAGTATATAGCAATTACTTTAGTGCCCCAAAGTGTGAATACAGTCAAACCACAGGCTAAATCTTTGGAGTGCCTCTCTGTATCCTGCCTCGTGTACCTGCCAGCAGCAAGGTCACCTTCCAGCCATTGTCTTCTCCGTGTCTGCTCTGCGTGGTACAGTCTTGTCACAGGAGGATCACTGCCTTTGGAATTCCTGTTGTCCTGCACACACAGAAGTTGTCACACACCTCAATTATCTAGTTGAAAAGCAAAACATTTAACCCCTTTTTCCTCATCTTCATTGGGAAGCCCCTGGTTGTAGATAATGCTTTTCCTATGCCAACAATTCCTAAAGAGTTGGTTTATTTATGGGCTGGGAGAAAACTCTGTGGGCACATGAGGGTAAGGTGGTACAGCAGCTCACAGATTGCTGTGTATTTAGAACTGCCCTCATGAGAGCTGGGGCCTAGAGGTATTAACCCAAGATCTGAAATCATAACTTACCTCTGAACTGAGCTGCAGCAGGTCCCTCAAAAACCTGTGGCTTTCCTCAACCTCTTGCTTTGCTTTCTCCCTCAGCACCATAAGCTGATGTTTCTGCTGTTTCTGCTGGAGCTGTGTTAGGAAATGACACATTATAAATGGTATCTTTAACCAGGTGACACAACACCTGAGAGGCAAAGGGCAGGACAGGAGCTGCACAGCCAGCTCCTGCCACATCCTGCTGCCCTGGGAAAGCAACACAGCAACACCTTCTCACCCACCAGAGCTATACTAACAGAAAATTAGGTCTGGCACCTCACTTTTATAGTCCATGGGGTTTATAAACCTGACTGAGATCAGCTGGTGCCAACTGATTATGGCCTGAGCACACCTGAATCAGGGGATAAGGGAGCGCCTTTTTCCCTGGGACAGCAGAACTGGAATTCCCTTTTCTTGTTACACAGATTTCCCACTGACCTTCAGTTTGTGAGCCAGTAGTAGGGAGGTTTGCCTCAAAATGTCCAGGTGGCTCCTGTGTTTGTCTTCCAGCTCTGTGCCACCAAAATCTCCCTCACCTGCGGAAGTTTAGGGGATCATCACAAGGGGAATGTGTCCATTGTTCCAACTGCATTTTCCTTTTGAATCCTCCCTGGGCCTATTTTTGGAAGCCTCCCAAGTCTGACATCTGCCTTTATTCCTGAAATAACTTCTCTGCGTACATTTGCTTCCTTACCGTAACTGTAGAAGGAGAATGTCAGTACCTACATCCTGTCAAGAAATGTGTCAGCATAAAGTCCTGCATGTGTTGGGAACTGGCAGACCTTGAGGGTCAGTTGAGGAACAATTCCTGTTCTAAGCCAGAATTTTAGAGTGGTGGTTGTTGTCACTCTTGGTCCCACTGCTCTTTTGCTGCACCAACAACCAGAGCCACTGGGCACAAAAGAAAAGCTTCCCAACCTTGTGACAAGATTTCCCAAGTGACAAAAAAGTCACTTCATTGGGAACTCAAGCAGCATCCTGCATGTCCCCTCCATCTGTATTGGGATGCAGGCTGGTTCCTCTCTCTTTTCCCACAGGGGCACACAAACCCCTGGAAAAAAGCTTTCATTTTAAAGTGGGGAAGTTTTCCCCCTTGCTCCAGGTGCAGTTTTTTCACTGCTTCTTCCTTATTGCACCTCCCCTGCCTGTGTATGTGACAGTGCAGCTGATATTATGTTTACCAGTGAAATGGTCTTGGCTGCTTGAGCTTCTCAGATGAATTGCTCAGCTTATGCAAACAGGTTGTGTGTTTATTCTGTGCTGTGCCACTGTCACAGCAACCAGAGTCATAAAAGAATTGAAGTGTGGGTCATAAATAGAAATAGGTTTGACTTGGAAACTTGAGATAAAATCTCTGTCTCTATCCAGGTCACCTGAATCCAAATTACCCCATGGTGCAGGATAAGCCCATGACATGCAGAGTCTGTTTTTGCTTGACAGACTGAAGGGTCTGTAGCACAGGAGGAGCAGAGATGTGGGCTTGTTTGCACACCAGGATGAGTTTTGTGTTTATGTGGGTGTGAGCGAAATAAAATATTAAATCTTCGAGCCTGGTGCAGATTTTCTATCAGAATGCTGCTCTGTTTTTATAAACAGCTTGATTGCAGATTTCACTTTCCTCCTACAGTGGTACTATCAGAGGCTTCTCTTAACCCTCTCTGTTTCACAGTCAGCAGACTGGATGAAAATCTCATCCTTTATTTTGGTAATGGGCTTTTCCTGGTTTTGGTGGTTTGAAAAGGCAAAACCATACTGAATTATCTAGACATGCCAAATTAAGAGTTCATCTTTTTAGAAAGAATTTGCGTTTGAGCCAGTGTTTCTAATTTTGAGGACTGAGTCAGACTCTTTAATGCTGATCGTTAACTAGAGATGATTTTGTGCAATGACCTATTTAGGGAAATGCAGTGGATGAAAAAGCTGGGTTTTGTACAGGGAAGTTTTATTAGTGGTTTTAAGCAATGCAATAGAAAAAAAAGACAAGTGAACAATTCTTTAGTGGGCCCACAGATAGCACTTTCAAAAACTCCTTCAATACTAACAAATAAGGTCATTCTATTAAAAAAAAAAATGTTACAGGCTATGTTTGATGCTAACTTGTCTGAGAGCTTTTAATACTAATATCTGGGCCAATCAGAAATATGCTCATCTACTAGGATATAATTTAAAACTTGACAGACATTTTCAATTTGTGCCTCAACGTGAACACTGCTCTTGTTCTTCTGACCAAAGCCCAACCAGTGGTATTGACCTCAAAGTGATTAAAAAGTTTGCTCTGATCTCTTTTCCCTCCTTTTGAATGTAATTTTCCTAATTGTGGCTATTTCCAGATGCATTTCTTGTGTTGCAACATCCTGCATTAAAGAAAATACCATCTGGCTAAACTTCACGTCCTTTTAGGTGATGATGAATGGCATTTACTGCCTACCCAGATAGCTTCAATGTGCATACACTCAGCCTTGTGAAAAAAAAATGCTATTTATTAAATCACTTTCCGCTGCACCTGCAGAATCTCAGCAAAGCCCTGTAGAATCTCCCTGACATATAATTAAAAAAGCCAGGCTAAAAGTCTCATTTTTCTAATCACTTGAAGCAAGGCAGAAGCATTTACTGCTGCTTTACTCAAGGACAGCTTTTTCTCTTTCTGCCCATGTCAGCAATCAGACCAACCCAGTTATTATAAAAGAGACATACTTGCAACTTTAGCTGTAAGCACGACTTTGCCTGCATTATTGCCTGGAGGTGTAGGAATATGGGGTGTAAAATGTCCTGAAATTCTGCTGTGGAGTGGAGCAGCAGATCCAGAAGGAATTGCCCCACTTGCCCCCATTCTTTCAGTCCTTCCCCTTTCAAAAATTACCGTGTTAGCTCAATTGCTTTATTATTTCAGGATGCTCTCCAGGTAAGGTGAAAAACCACCCAGATTTCAGCATTCTCTGTGCAGGAAAGAAGCTGCAGTGATGACAGGTAAAAGGGGAGGAAGAAGAGAGGATTGGTAACTCCAGATCACAGCTGAGAAACACAGCAGCTCCTTCTCTCCTCTCTAAACACGTCTGGTATCCTGCTTGTCACTGAAGAGTGGCTGCTTACCAAACAAGGGGATTAATGTGGCCTGTGCTCTGCATATTTTGTGTTTATATCTAAATCCTCTGGTGTGGAGGGCTGGCCTGAGTTCAGCTCCCAGCCAGATGTTGCAGCACATGGCAGTGCCTCACCCTGCTGCTGCCCCTTCCCCTTGGCTCAGGATAGCAACAGAGCTGGGCCTGAACCTGGACCTAACCAGAATCCTGAATTTCCCTGGAATGGTCCTGCTCTTCCTCATCAATTATTCCAAACTCTCTCAGTCAATGACAGCATCATTGCAGACAACTCCAGAGGTGCTGAAAGGAGCTGGAGCTCACCAGGGCTGTGGGAAATACAAAACCACAGCCTGGGATTTGGGAGGGAACACGAAGAGCTGCCTTGGCTCAACACTTTCCATCAGAGCACAATTAGCTGAAGCCATGCTGATACATTTCTGTGCTTATTCCACTAATTTAATATTTTCTCCCGCTTCTAGAAGCAAGAAGGCAGCTCCCTCTAGTGATACAAGAAAATATGTCAATCAGCAGTTCAGGGGAAAGACGATACCTATAAATACATTTTCCTTGTAGTTCAGGTTGAAATTCTGCATTTCAGGAACAATGGAAAACATTCCATTTGCTTTCCTAATGCAAATTGTTTTAAAGCAGTAGCCATGATTAAATGTCAACATTTAGAAAATACTTTTAAGACAATTAGTAAATGTTGTTATGTCTCAAATTTAAAAAAAAGGGGGTGGGGAGGAAGTGTGGTCTAATGAGATTTCTGGCTCGTAGTCTCTTATTTAATAGAAATACAGAAATTTGGATACTGTGGGCTGTATTCAGAGGACATGCTGGAGTAGCAAGGAAGGTATAGCTCATCTCCTCCGCTCCGTGTGGGAGAGCCCTGGTGGATTGGCAGGAATGACAGAAAGATTTTACATAGTGGTGTAAAAATGCAAAGCCCTTCCTTATCAGCTCAGTGGTTATTGGACAAGTTTTGTGCCTAAACTGATGAGAAATTCATATATAAGTGCAAGGCGAAATACTTCCCAACACTACCTGTGGAGACAATTTTTGTTCATGAGCTTCTAGGATTTGCAATTCTGGGTTTCATACTGGCTGTGTTTAAAAAGAAAATTCAACAATTCAGGACAAGTTCACTGTCTTGCCCCAGGCAGTAAAATGTTTTGTATCTTCTTCTTTCTGCTTTAAGATATTTGAAATTAAATTTGGTATTTTGCCAAGTGTGTTTACTACAGAAAATCTTTCTTTGGCTCAGCAGTGGGTGGCCAGGCGACGCGCGTCCCTCTGAAAGGTAAATCTGTGCGTTTGGCAGCAGTTGTGGAACCACACCTCATTATGTTGCGTGTGCACGGTGACTTCTGTGTCCCGGGAAAGGACAGAGCCAACTGCTGGGCGATGCCTCCGAGCAGACAATGCAGCCTCGAGTCTGAATGCCCCGTCCCTGCTCGGGGTGGGGACAGAGCCGCCTGTGACCCATATTTCAAACCCACATTGTGTTCGGGACAGTTCTGTGCCTCCTGTGCGGCAGCGTGGCCGCGGTGGGAGTGCTGCTGCCCAGTCCAGCCTTGCCTGGCAGCTCCTGCAAATGCTCGCGGAAGGGAAAGGTTTCTCCTGGCAGAGACACGAGGCAGCAGCTCCTATTGTTCCTCTGGTGAATAGTGGATGGTTGGAGCTCGCAGAATTGGGGCCCTCAGTTATTAATAGTAAATAAATGGGTTGTCTCTCGCTTCAGACAACGGCCTTGCTGCCCAATCGTCTGGGATGCCCTCCTGGTCCCAGGGGGGGAGGGAGAAGCACAGTAAACAATGCTGGCTTCTCCACCATCCCAAAATCCAATATGATGTATAAAATGTTGTGAGGAAAACAATGAAGAATCCTTAATAAGAGCAAAGGCTTTTTGTAAGTACCCTCTTTGAGGAAAGGTTATCTGATCTTGTTCTTTTGTCTCGGAAAAGCCCTTAAAACAATGCACCATCTGCTCCTGTTTGGTGGGAGCAGGCAGAGATCTCTTCAGACAGAGCGGTCTGCACGCTACTGGTCGGCTTTTAACCCTTTCCACCGCAAACTTTCCCTTGTTTCCGTGCAAACCTTTGCTCCGGGCAGAAGCGGCCATGCCCTGCACCCCTGCAGCACATCCCTCCATTCCCCCTGCACCCTGCCCATGGCCTGTGCCTTGATGTCTCTTGCTGTCCCAGCAGGACAATATCCCACGCTGCTCGGGTGGGGTAATTATGAAGAGTTAATTGTAGAGGCTCACAGAGACCTTCAGATGAAGGTGTGAGGTGCTGGAGACGTCTCTGAGCTAAATGGGGATTGTTCCACCTGTAGTTGTCACTGTGAGCTGAACTCACCTGTGACAGCACAGCGTGGAGAAGGCAAAGTGCTTCTATTGCATTTTATGCAATTTTAATAATAATGCCATATAATCTTTTAGATTGTGCATGAATTTGAGAGGACGATTTTTCATGCACCCCCTTTTCGCCTTCAAAATCTGAAAGAGAACCATCTACTTGAAACTCCCCCTCACCCCAGAAGATTTTTCAGCTGCAGCCAGAACCATCACCAAGAATTCTGCTGCAAGGAGGGACTGTTCATTCTATTACCACAGCACAAGAAATACTTTGGGAGGCCACGGAGATGAGATCTGGGAGATGCCACCTTACCCAAGTCCTGCTCAAAGCTGTCAGTGCTCAGAGTGGCAGAGGGTTGGAAGCTCAGGCTGTCCCAGATCCTCAGGCTCTCTCCAGGAGAAGGGTTGGCCATTTCCTCTTGGTTCTGAACTTTCAGAACAGTCTCACATCCACACTGATCCCTCCGTGCTGTGAGTTCTCCCTGTGGGCTGTGTCAAGGTAACAACAACAATTACTAAGATTTTGAGATGTGCATAAAGCAATCTTTTGAACTTTTTTTTTTTTTAAGTTATTTCATTTAAACAAAACTATTAGATTTTGTCAAATGGAAACAAAAGCTCCCTGAGAAGTCATACCTGGCAATGAACAAAATCTCCTGTCTTGTACCTTGATGTTGTCAGGAAAGCTAACAACACTCATTTTTACCTACTCCAATTACTTCCTGAAAGAACTGGGTATTTTTCAACCTGGTGGCAAATACAAACAACAACCTCGCAGTGTGGAAGCTTAATTTATGAGGGCTGCATTGGACAGTCCGTGCCATTGTTGGGACTTAGTTGCACAATCCAGCTCTGAACATTGGCAAAGAAATCTGTTTAGAAACACAAAGTCCTGAACTCTGTTCCAGTGTTTCTGGGACTTGTGCTAAGCATGGCTCTGGCCCAGCTAAAATCTGGGAGTGATACACAGACTTTAATATTTCAAATAATGTCAGCACCAAGCCCTCAGCTAACTGATTTTACTTTGTTTTGGTCTGTAACTATCTGAGCTTAGCTAAAAAGATTAAGAAAGAAGGTGTGAAGATGGGCATTTATTGATCAAGCCTCAGCTGAACCACACGCAGGGACACTGAGACACTGAAATGGTGACAGATGTTTTCTTTTTTGTACAGAAAAAATGAATGTGGAAATTTTTTTTGTTGTTGTTGGCAATCAGCTTAGGGAAATCTTATTTCATTTTTCTCGTTAATAAGCTTTTCTTTGTTTTTCATGACCCAGAAACTGCTAAAACGATTAGTACAGCTTCCACTAACGCGTCTTGGATGTAGTCTTTGGAAAGTGGGAGCAAAGGTGGATGAGAGAGAAAGAACAGAGGAAACATGGATTTCTTACAAAACAGTTCTAATATTAATTGGTTAAAGGTGCTGAGTTTTGTCTCTGCAATTGTGTTGTGATGGTTTTTTAGGCACTCTTCTCTTTGGCTCTTGGGAAATGCCTACTCTGTTTGGAGAGACTGATGCCAAGGTTTGTGTCCTGGGGCGGGCATCAGTGGAAATCAATGCAGATTCTACAGAAAACTCTCGTTTTCCGCAGGAGTGGCCAGCAATGCCTGCCCTCCAGACACAGCCAGCTCTGCATAAACCATCACAACTCCCAGATGAGGCTCTTTGGGTTTGCACTAAACAGAAAGCACTGGTGAGTCCCCAGGAGGAGGCAAAGCTGTGCTCCAACAGGTGACTCTCCAGCCACCACCACTCTCTGTCCCAGCCCCTGAAGCGACTCAGAGCACTTTCAAATCAGAACTTACAGCAAAAATGGGATGATTTTTTTTTTGACTCTGAAGAATGTAGCCACTTATAGAGGCAACTGAAACAAAATAAGATGGAATTGCCCACACATTTTCTGGTGGTTTGGAGAATTCCCATCAGTGAGCCATTTGCATCAGCAACAAATCTCTGCCAGCCGCCCCTGCGGACGGGGGAGCAGCCGGGCATGAAATGGGAACATTTCTTATGGAAACAGGCACCTGCAGGATTTCGTGCATGAACACGAGCTGCTGATTTCAGAGCTATAATTAAACATGTAAACAGCAAACTGTGCTGTTGGAAGTGGCTGTGGAGAAGGTCATGCTCAACAGCACTGGGTTTGGAGTGCTGGATATTTTGTAGTTGTGAATGAGGCCGGCACACAGTGAGTTTCAACAGGTGGCTTTGTTCAGAAAAAACTTGGAGAGAGAAAACTTGGTCTGTGTCTGTTGTAGCCAAATGTGGACTCCTAGCTCCTTAGAAGTGAAAATCAGAGCACAGACCCAACTCAGCTGCTTTGAACATCACATTTTCTAACCCAGCTTTAGTTACATCAATGAGAGCTCTATAGAAACAGGTTTACAAGACCAGGAACACAGCACTGACCCCTCCTGTGAGCACAGCCTGTGAAGTTTTGTGTGCAAGTTAAGAGACAGGCTCCCTTCACTGCCTGCTGACACTCCCCACAGAGAGTTCATGCACTCAAAGTGCAAATGTTCCTGGAGCAGGAGAAATTATGTGCCTGCGAAGTTCCTCAGCCACCTCCTTAGAACACACTGGTGCTCCTTTATCTGGTGGCTTTCTGTCTGGTTTGATCTGTAGTGCATCAGTTGATAAGAGATCAACTTCAGGAATAACCTGATCACAGGAGCCTCACTCTGTGTGCCAAAGGACTCATCCACTTTGGCTTCCTGTGAGTGTGCAGACTTCAGGAGAGGTGCAAAATCAGACTCTAGATTATATAAATAAAAGCTGATTATATAAATAAAAGCTGTCCTTATATAAACAAAAGGACAGGTTTTTACTCTGAGCCTTTGTATTAATTAAGTACTTTACCAATAGCTAAGGAAGGGTTAGGCATGGGGTGATCACTCTTTTATATTGTCCCCTCACTGTCACTGTTGCAGCATCACAGAGAGCCCTCAGCCCACCAGGAGATGAGTCTGGAGTAATTCACAATACAGCCACACTTTCCACTTCTAATCTCTAAATACAGTGATATTTTATCTGCAAGTAGCTCTCCTCATCTTTTGAAGCAGCCCGTGCAAGAGGGTTGTGATTTATTGTTTGAGAGGTTTTACTGGTGGTTTTTTTTCGGTGATGCTCTGAGGACTTTTTGACTCCTGCTGCTTTGCTTTTTCAGTAATTGCATTGTTCAGCAGATCGGTGCAATCTGTCTTATTTCTCCTTGGTTTGATGCTTGTCCCTTATAGCTGGGGGCCTGTTCCCGTTGAGCCCAGGGATTCCTGCACCTCCCACTATTCCTGGGAATTTGGGTGGTGTCAGGACAAGAGTGATGGAGCCCACGGCTGCTGGGCTGTGCTCCCCATGGAGCACTGCAGACGCAGCTCTGACTCTCTCCACTGCACACTCTGAGTGCCCGCTGCTCATGTTTTATACATTTGCCATCTTCTGTGACGGAACAGCTCCATAATCCTTGCATCCGATCTCTGGGAGCAGAAATCAGCCCAACCTTTGTGAGTGTGGTGGCTGTGCACAAAGAACAGGGCTTTAACTCGGTAACTCCAGTAATTACCCCTCGTAACTTTGGTAAGCTCATCTGTCTGGACCCATCTCTCCAACTGCCGTTTTCCTCCTGTTTACTTTGCGCTGTAAAGATGTAAAAAATCTTCTTGCAAAGAGCTCCGGGCCCAGGAGCGCGCTCCGTCCCGCTCCGCGCCCGCGGCTGCGGCGCCCTCCGGTGGCGACAGAGCGTCATGGCAGCGCGGCCGGGATCCACCGGGGCTGGGATCCACCGGGGCTGGGATCCACTCACCGGGGCCGGGATCCACCGGAGCTGGGATCCACCGGGGCCAGGATCCGCCGGAGCTGGGAAACACCCACCGGGGCCGGGATCCACTGGGGCCAGGATCCACCAACTGGAGCTGGGATCCACCAGGGCTGGGATCCTCCAGAGATGGGATCCACCCACCAGAGCTGGGATCCACCCACCGGAGCCAGGATCCACCGGAGCAGAGATCCACTGTCCGGAGCCGGGATCCACCGGAGCTGGGGTCCACCTACCGGAGCTGGGATCCACTGACTGCCGTCGGGATCCACCGACTGCCGTCGGGATCCACTGGAGCTGGGATGCACCCACCGGAGCCGGGATCCACCAACTGCAGCTGGGATCCACCAACCGCAGCTGGGATCCACCAACCGGAGCCAGGGATCCACCAATAATGGGATCCACTGCTCCCAGGAAGCCACTGGACCCAGGATCCACCAACCGGACCCGGGATCCACCGCTCCTGGGAGACCCAGCAAGCCCAGGGATCCACCCGTTCTGGGAACCCATCACACCCAGGATCCACCAACTGCTCCTGGGGATATGCTGCTCCCAGGAACCCACCAGCCCTGGGGAACTCACCATCCCCGTTTATTTTAAGTCTGTGTGGCACATTTAGCAGAGAATAAAACATCCAGCTTTGTTTACCTGCTAGTGAGGAATCTGTGAGCTGGAGAGGCTCGGCTGCTTATTGGCTTTTCATGCCATAGACTTATGTCCACCTTGGAGCCCTTATTCACAGGGAAACCTTTTAAAAAGACAAATGAAGGCATTTAATAAATATGCTCTTCATAGAGATGAAATGGCCCAAGCTTTGGCATCTATTCACTGCCTACTTATGTGTGAGCACTTCAATACAGCTCTTATCCACAGGTTTTAAACTACATGGGCTTGGGTTTATAATTCTTTTACTTCTGGGACAGTCTAGGCACCAGAAGGTGACGTGTCCAAAATTGGTGGCAAAGCCACAGATAAAATTATGAGATGTAGTTTCACAAGTGCAAGGAGATGGGAAGAAAGTAAAATCTAGGAGAGCCACTGCTCAGGGATTTTCCAAGGCACAACATTTCCAGTAAATAGCTGAGGGGAGATGAAACTAACCCCTACTTGTAGTTTACTTCGAAAGGATTTACCTTGCAATGTGTTGCTCAGGTCTCCTGCAGAGCTGAGGTGACTCTGTCCTGCACTATGAGTGATCCAGGGCAATTCTCCCCTCTCAGCATTCCCACCAGGCAGAGGAGTTGGCATTTCCTTCTGTGTGTCCAGGGCTCCCACCAGGCCAATCCTGCCCAGTCTGTGACATTCCCTCTTGGATGTCACACGAAGCACATCGGGATCTGTGGTGTCCTGAAGCATTTGTGCAGTCATTGTCCTCTCTTGCCTATCCCTGGAAGTCTCAGGTTCTGGGACAGCAGGAGGATCAGTGTAAATGTCCAGAGTTGTCTCTGGTGGTTGTTTGTCAGCAGAGGCTTTGACCCAGCTGCCTGCACTCAGCCTCTTCCTTGCCACATCAACCTTTTCTGCAAGTTCCCTGGACAGACTATGAATGGCTCTCACTCGATCCTGTTTGCTTCTGTGTGGAGAAAGTCCAAAAGATGAATCCTTGGAGGAAGGCTTTGCATCTTTCTGAGGAGCAGAAAAGCTCAGAGGAGATGAATGCAGAGCTGGGGGAGAGCAGTCCCTCAAGTCTTCACATTTCAGAGGACTGAGAAACCAGCATTCGGATTCCAGTGGTGCTGGAGGACCTGATGCCTCTCCTTTTTTAGGTGATTGAGCTGTGTCCAGGAGTTGATTCCTGTTTAAAAAAAAAAAAAATAAAACACCAAGAGAGAGATGTCTGCAGTGTGAGCTGAGAAAGAGGCTTCCCAGGATGCCTTTTATGTCTGAGTACCTGCCTCTGTGATCTTCAGGTGACAGAGGAGAGGCTGTTCCATCCACCCAGGCCATGAAACTCCTTTCCAGTACTCCCCCACTGGTTTGCTCCTGAAAGGGAAGAGCCCAGCAGTGTAAGCACTGGCAACAATGGAGGAATGTTTGGCTTTTATTCCACCTAATAACTGGCTCATGTAACTGGAAAACTGCTCGCACCACACAGCAAAGCTATTCTTTTAGCTCAGGCAGTGGGGATTTCCAGGTTTTTGGCCTGAAGTCGAGGGTTTCAGCCCTACTAATGAACCCAGCAGTTTATGTCATAATTATAAGCTAATTGCTCTGTTTTTCTAGATAAAACTTTTTCTCCCTGGCACTTCATAGCATTTGTATGGTGTTTCATGTCCTACATGGTGCTGCACTGATCAAGGAAGGGTTTCAATCTGCCACTCCTTAGGACTTACTTGCTCAAATTCACACTGAGGATTTCCTTTGGCAAAACCTGTGTTCCCAACGGGTTTGTGCATCTCATCAGGACACAATTTCTTCCCAACAGCTTCTTTTTGTTTCCTGTACACTTCTTGCAACCTCTTCTTCCTCATCTCCGCAGCCTGCGCCAAAGACTTTTTCTCTTTGAGGAGTTTTTTCTTTCTTTCTGCCTTTTTTCGATACATAAATTCCCGAACGCTTTCAGGGCTGTAGGGGTGAGGTTTTTTGAGGTTTACCCTCCTCTTTGAAGGTTGCTTAAGGATTTCTTTCTCAGACCCTTTGTGTCTCTGAGGAGAGGCACTTTTCCCTCTGCTGCAGCTTCCTGAGGTGCTGGGCTTGGCTCCGTCTTTCGTTAATGAAAGTCCTGGTGAAGGAGAATGGATCCCTCGGGATCGGTGTTTCACAGCACCTCTGGGGAGCCTGATATGTCTGTGCTCCTCACAGGACTGGCTTTGCACGAGAAGGTTCCTGAGTGCTTGGTTTGTGTCCTCTGTGGGTGCACTGCTGCCCCTTTCAGTGACCGCAGCGCTTTGGGCTCCAGGGCTCTTCCCCGCAGGTTCATTTCCCTTCACTCTGGAGCTGTTTTCCATCACTGGCATTGCCCCAGGTCCTTGACTTCCTTCCAAAGGTTCTGTGGGAAAGATTTGGAAACAACAGGGGTATAATTATTTCAGAGTAACAATTTCTCTATCTATGGTGTGCATCTCCCAACCTGCTTCCCACAGCAGCTTTGAGGACTATTTGCATGTGTCTGTTGTAAAATCTGTGATATTCAAGGGAGAAGATAAATCTGTAAAGACAAAATTTGAAGTTGCAATGGCCATTTGTTATTAAAGAAAGCTGCTCAGAAGGGCCTGGAAAGCTTTTGTTTCAATTAGGTTTAATAAACCCTTTTCTGAGGGGTGTGCCAAAACAACCAGTGCTGTAGAGGGTCAGCTGTACCAAAGGTCTTTGCTGTGCTCTGCTCTCCAGTTCTGCTCCTCAAATGTAAAACTGGAGGGGATGGGCCCAGCAGCCTTCTAGCCAACTTCTGACCTTCTCTCCATGCAGAAACGCCAGGTAGATTCACACCTGAAACAAAGAGTTTGTATTTAATTATTAAAGCCCCACATGTTCTTTGAAAGACTAGTGTCACTCTCCTGTTCAAGTCTATTTAATGGTGATTTCCAGAATCACACTCAAGGTGTGGGTTGGAAGCTGCCAGGGTCATGAATCAGATGAGTTCATGAATGTAAAATGTGAAGGTCTAGTGTTTTCCTAAGGCNGTTGGTGCTACTTCGATAACAAAAAGTTTTTAAAGCACTCAAACTTTGGAAGCTGCCAGGGTCGTGAATCAGATGAGTTCATTAATGTAAAATGTGAAGGTCTAGTGTTTTCCTAAGGCTTTACCATCAGCAATTATATCATTTAACCCTTGTAGTGTGTTCACACGGTTCTTACAAGTTTTACTCAGAAATCACTGACTCCCAGATGCCTCAAGAACACTGAGAAAAGGTCAGGACTTCCTGGGTACCAGCACATTTGAGAACTGAAGGGAAGGGGATAACAAAATTATTCTTTGCTTTGTGATTACTTCAAACTCACCAGAGGAAACTAATTCATTTTTAAACTGGTGAGAATCAGCAGGATGTGGTGTGGAAGAATCAATGGAGGATACAGGGAGAGAGACAATGTCTAATGCAGAAATAAATGGTGCAGAATGCAGCACAAACAAATTACTCTTGCTAAATAGGTGGTGTCACATAATAGACAACATTTATCACTGTTTTACTTCATAATTTCAGATTGCATTCACAGCATGCCAATACTTGCACAATTATGTATTTATTGCCAACACTTCTCCAGCACAAGGTGGCTGAACAAGTACTTAGTGGGTTTTGCATGAGAATTCTACCCCCAAAAATCTCCCCCAATTAAAATACTCAAGTGGGGCTTTTTTAATAGGAAAGATTCTACTCAGAAATCAGCATCAGCTTCAGCTCATGTGGCTCAGTGCTCAGTCAATGGACTGAGTCAGGCTTTTAACTCGTCTGTGTGCTGAGCTGTGGGCAGCACCTCGGGGTCAGGGGAGCTGCTGGACACAAAGGACTTCCCCCAGACTCAGTGGGACTGCCCTGAGATTCCCCTGTGCTCTGGGAACAGGGCAAGGCAACATCTCCTCCTCTCTACCACGGCCAGTGAAGGAGTCCCAGCCAACAGCTTTTATTTCTTCATTTGCAGCAGCCTCTGAGATGCTCTGCAGGCTCATGTGAATCCTGTCACAGGGGAGATGGTGTTTTTCAGACAAGGAGGAGCTGAACTCCCTGCGGGGCTGAGGTCACTTCCTATAATCCCACGGACTTCCTTTGGAAGGAATTATCACCAGATCTGTGCACGGTGTTCACAGCAGGAACACAGAGGGAACTGCCAGAATCTGCTGGGCTCAGGAGGGCTGGGACCCATCCATGTCTTTAAGGAAACACCTCGCTGTGTGACTTTGTTTTGTGTTTAGCAGTACTAAAAATGCATTTATTTTGTACCCTGTCTTAGCTCCTCTGAATGCACCAGGCAAATTAATATGTGGATCTAACAATCTTTCCCTCACCATGTTGTTTATTTGAATTAAATCTGCTTTTTATCTGCATTGTGTTCATTAACTACAGCAACTATGATGCTAAAGTTCAAGAGCAGCCTGCATTCCTGATGAGAACAGTTGATAGAAGAAACTCTTTTGATTTAAATATTCTCCTGGGGTTTTTCCCCTACCTACGAACAGATGAATATTTTATAGCCGTGGTGACTTAATTTTTTGTTAACTACAGCAAATTTATAATTCATCAAATTTCCTGAGTACTCTGGCTCTGACCCCTGCCCCTCATTCATCTCTTTGTAGCCCTGCCTTGGCTCTTTCAGTGACAGAAACTAATAGCCAATAAAGACACCATGACACTGGCAGTTACAATGATGAATGCTTCACGTGGCATGGTCTTATTATGACCCACTCTCAGAGGAAGAGCAAGCCATTTTTCAAACAATCCATTAAAACAAAAAAAAAAAAAAAAAAAAAAAAAAAAAAGGAGGGGGAGAAGGAAATTATTACATATTTCATGCATTTTAAATCATACTTAGGGACTACAGCACGTTATGCTGATAATTCCAGCTGGATTAGAGAGCTCGGATTTTGTTATTTCTGCTTCGCACAAGTTACTCGGGAACTTGGCTGGTGTAAAGTACAACCCACAGCACCTCCACTTCTTCCCCACAACATCTGAATGCAACCATTTCTGTGCATTTCTATAGCATTAATCAGGTAAAATGACACCAGGAATTCAAAGCTGCCCTTAGAAATTCCTGTCAAATAAAACTCAGAACCAGCAATTGATAATTCATTTGACTTTTCACTGCCTGGATTCCATCCCTGCTTGGCCAGGAAATCCCTGCCTTTGGTGGCACCCTTAACTCATCAGGGAAACAGAACTGAATAGGTGACAGGCAGCTCTTCCCACCGAGGATGTACGACTTATTTTTCATTTCTGATGATTTTGAATCCTGGCAGGTGTGGAATTCAACTGCTGCAGGCAGTTCTGTCCATCAGTCCTTGTAATTTCTCCTGGTTTTCAGCCTTACCTTTCCCTGCTGCTGCTCTCTCCAGAACACAGGACTTGGATGAAAGCTGCCTCTGGTGTTCTGTTTGAATTCTCCATGCTGAGCGTCTCTCTCTTGAGTCTTTAATCAGGAGGTGAAAATAAAACACAGAAAAGAATTAGTGTAGCTAAAATCAAACCTGCTGAGCCAACAATCCAATCCCAGCCCCAGTTTGGAATACAAAAGCAGGAGTCTTTTTATTGAAACTGGTCACCAAACACGCAGGGCTCCTTCTTTATTTTCTTTTTGTTGTATTGACATCCCAGCAAAGGAAGCAACGGCCTGGATCCATTCCTGAGGCTCCATCCATGACCCTGTCTATCCATAAAACACAATAAACAGCCCTGCCCTATCTGCTGCATCCCCTGGGTGCAGTGGGACACCTTCCCCTTGGTGTCTCTGCAGTTCCAGGCCAACCTTTCCACGCAGAGCAAACACTGAATACTTGGGGAAGTTCCCAATTATGATACATCATTGCTAACCTGGGATCTTTGGGGCTTTTTTATAATCCCTTCCTTGTCCAGGGATGGTAAATCCTTCTCTGCCTGCTGTTCTCTGCTCTTCCTCAGGCAAGGAGAGAACAGAGTTGAGTTCAGAGCACCAAAACCCAGGAAAACAAAAGCCTGAGAGCCATTAGGCTGCGAGGAGCTGTGCAGATGCTGGTACGCAGCAGCTGAGCTCCTGCCTGTGGGGAAAGCAGCACAGGCTCCCAAGGCTGGGCTGCAGGTGTCTGACACAGGCAACACTTGGCAGAGCAGCTGGGACACACTTCTTTCAGCAGCAGAGCACGGGCAAAGTGCACAAGATGCAGCTGAACTGAGTGTCTGGGGCTGTTAATCCTCGGAGCCCGTGTCTGTCCCACAAGCTGAACAGTTTGTCTGGCAGTTCCCTCGCTCGGTTACGTAAAATGGTCTGGGTTAAAAACAAACTAAACAAGCCTTCCCTTGGGAATCCCTCAGCCTGGATTGTGCCTCTGCCGCCTGGCTTTAGGAGGGGTGACATCAGGCACTGGTGACAGAAAGTGCTGCCTGATGCAGCTGGAAAGGGACACAGACCCGAGGGCAGCACCACAACATCCCTGCAGAAGGTGGAGAGGAGCAAATCCAAGGGAAACGCCCCTGGAAGCTGGCGGGGCGTGCCGGGGATGCCAGCGCCCGGTGAATTAACACTAATGCTATTACAGCAATGAGATTTATTACGTGCGGCTTTTCAGCCCGGCTCCTCTAGTCCCGTATTCCCTCCGTAATCCCCCTTGGCTGAGGCTGCCGGGCTGGCCCCGGGCAGTTCCCGACTCCACGCCTTGCTCCCAGCAAGCCGAGATCTTCAACCGCGCTAAACTGAAGTGACAGCTGTAGATGGATGGTTCTTCAGCCCCAAATTTAGCAGCAAAGCAGGATAAGAAGGTCTAATAATAATTGCTTTCAGATCCACTGAATGAACTGTTAAATCCCCTGTAAGGCCTCTGAACTACACAATTCCTGCTTTAAGTACCTGCGGTGCCTTTCCTCACTACTGTACTGCCAGCTCCTACTCCATGTTTTATATGTGGCAAAAGGAAGGATGTGGGAGGAAAGGGGAGGAAAAAAAGAGATTTGCAGCAAATTCTTTACTGTTTTGAGGAAATTTGTGAAATTTGTGTGTGCTGGGGAGTAAATCAGGTGGGGAAGGGAACTCAGTGAGCAGAGTGGGATGTACAGCACAGGGAGGCTTGGAGAAATAAATGGATTTAGCACAAGAACATGGGTGATGCCCCCCAGATACCACAGGGAGGGGTGAAATTTTAGCTGTTAGGGAATACCCAGTTCCAGCCTTTCTCCATAGATTCCAGAGCACCACTGACCTCTGTGAGCTGGAGCAGGAGGAGCAGAGGCCACTCTGCAAACCTTCCTTTGCAGGGCTCTCTTTGGCAGGGGGTCTTTAGCAAAAATCAGGCGCTCCTGCCCCCAGGGCGCTGCTTGCTGCTTTCTCTTCTGCTCCTGGATCCTCTTCTTGAGTTGCTCTAACTTATTTTGGGGTGATTTTCTCCACAGCTCTTCCAGCTTCTGATCTCTGGCTTTGCTGGCTGCCAAAAGGTGGGATGTGGGAAGCAGGAGAGCCGTGGGCACGGGAGTGTTGCTGCCACATGGGACAGAGAAGCTTCTCCCTGCAGGGCAGCAAGGTGGGCAATGCAGGGAGCAGGGAGATTTTTCCTTCTGAGCTGGGAATCCTCTTGAACCTCCCAGCCCCCTGAAATTGTCTCTTTTTGGGCTGTCCAGGCTCTTTGCAGGTGCCCGTGTCCCAGCTGAGCCTTTTTCATCCACAGCCCAATTCCTGGCAGGGCTGCAGCGTCCTGAGGCCGCCCTGGGGGACAGAGGGGACATTCTGGATGGGCCAGAGATCACAGCAGGGCTCTCAGGCAAACAGGTCTGTGAGCGAGCAGGGGAGAGAACAGCAGAGCTCCTCTCTCTTCAGAAAAAGAGAAACAAGGCTCAGTATATAGGATTAACAATTATTCACTTGGTCAACACACTGACACGGGTGACTGCTGGGTTTCTACATGTGCTGATGGGGACCTCAGCTGCTCCACAGAAGCAGCATTTTGCCACTCACCAGCAGTCTGGCAAATGAAGGTAATATTAGGGAAACACAGTGCAAATTGTGATCTGATACAAGACGTTATGGGCAGAGAACTGATGTCAGGGACTTCCTTCCTCCACTGCCCTGTTGGTCACAGCTGAGGGAGAAATTGGTGACTCTTTTGTTCCTTTTTTTTCCCCTAATAAACAGGCTCTAAACTTTTTCTGAAGTCCTGCATCCCAGAATTTTAAATCCCTTTATGTGTGCCTTCACCAGCTCACTCCCCAAGTGCAGCTCACCCTGCTCAGGTTGTTATTTACCTGTGAGCAGGAGTAATCTCATTGCTCTTTTTCTCACTCAAAGCTGCTTCATCTTTGTTCCTCTCGCCATCTACAGCACATCAAAACTATGTCAATGTCAAAATGTCAAAAATGTTCCTTAACCATTAAATCCAAAGAGCAACTTTGACTGGGGACTATCCCCCCCAAAAAACTGGCTCATAAATATTAAATAAATATTAAATGCTGGCAGCTGAAACTGTTCCCAGCCAATAAACCACCTCAGAAACAAATATTTAACAGATGTAAGACTAACAAGTCTGTTCTTGTCATTAGTTTTTAAGAGCATTCTGGAATTGGGTTAAATTTCCTGCTTTTTTTGTCTCCCACTTCATCTTTTAGAAACGATTTTAAACACATTATGTATTTCCTGCCGAAGTCAGCAAACAAAATGCTGCATTTACATCACTTGAGTGGATCTCTAGGGAAGAAACCCTCAGAGGAGAAGCACAGGGAGCTTTTACTGTGCTGTAGCTGGTGGGTGTTGATGCTGCAGCTTCTGCTTGAGCTCTCCCCAGCAAGGTGTGACTTCCTGTGCATTGTTACATTTTGCTGGGAACACGACAGAGAGCTGATGAAAATACACACTTGCCTCACCAAAGAGGGTTTTTCACTATCTCCTGTCACCTTCCCTCCAGCACCAAAGCAGTCCCATCTGAACGGTTTCCCAGTAACTCAGAACTCACCAAAGCTCTTTTCGTGCCAAAGCTTTCTTCTGGCTGCCTGTGATTTGGCACAGCTCCACGTTTGATGATAAAATTTGTTTTCAATCCTTTGTAGCTGTGAAAAAGCAGATTTTTCTTTTGAAAGGAGACATATGTTTTGGGGTTTTTTTTCTGGAGTCGCTTTTTGCTGGCATCCACTGCTTCTCTGATTAATTTTACAGCTCCTAGTTACTGTGTAAATACTGGCTTGTCTGAGCATGTTCCATGTGGTATTTCCTACAGTTGGAAAGAATGCAATTGACTGGGAAGATAAGAGGTGAAATCACCTCTCTCCCTTATTTACACTTTGCATGTGTGTGCGCCTCAGATTTTTACTGATGTTTTTAAAAACAGCTTAAGCTGGAGGTGACCCCAGCCAAGAGCAACCTGAGCAGTGGGATGCTGCTGTCAGGACTTTGCTGTGCAGGCAACACCCCGTGGGTTTGGATAATATTCTGCATTTATCCAAGGAATGTCAGTTATGATGGCAGCTGCTGTGCTCACAACTCCACCGTGTTCCCTGCTAAGAGGATGATCAGACAGGGAGAATCCAGAGGATGTCCCAGCTGCTCAGACATGAGCAGAGCAAAGCTTTGTCTGCTCTTGTCATTAACTTTGTGAGTGTTGTGGAATTGGGTAAAACTCCTTGCTTTTCCCCTTATCCTCTCCTTGTTATTCAGCAAATGAAGAGGTGATGTGCTCACTGGGAAAAAAAACCAAACCAAGTGGAAGGTTTACATTGCTTTCAGTTACAATATTTCCATGGAATTCAGCCCTGGAGGTGAGGCACAGGCAGCTGACAGAAAGAGATAAAGGTGTGTGACAGCAAGTGCTCCCTGAAGTGCACATACCACTGCTTTGGCTTCCTGGAGACCCTTCCAAGCCAAGGCCACAGCTGTGCAATCAAGAGATGAGAGATATTTTAGCATCTCTTCACTATTGACAGTTTCCCCTCATGCCCAAGCCAGGATAGATCACTGAGCTGGTGGCTGAAACACAGAACTGCTCTGAAAAATTGTGTCTGGGCTGCTTTTGTATCCGTCAGCTCTCTGGGCTGTGTTGGTGCTTATTCAGCAAAATCCTTGCTGATATTAGCGCACATTTTAAAAAGACTGAGCTAAATTTCCCAATTCGGTCCTATTTGTCGTAGCTGCTTTAAAAAAAAAACCCCACACAGAGGATTAATTGTGAAAGAATGGCTCATGTCTTTTTATGGAAAAAAAAATAAAATAAGTGACACATCAGATAGAGAGAAGCTCCTGCTGTGAACTCATTGAATACACTCGACAGAAACTGAGCTGTGATGCTTTCAGGCTGGGGAGGTTCACAGAGCAGGTTTCTTTAGCAAGCAGCACGAAATGGGGAGTTAGTGTTGCTCTAAGGGCTAGGAACAGTTACAGAACTGCACAGCGCTCTCCAAACTTCAAAATATTTGCTCCATTGTGCCTGAAGTCACAGAATCCTGGTTAAACTAAGCACTGAAGTCTTTCCACAGGTGTAAATCCTGAGTTTAAAATAAAGTTACCCAAGTCTCTGCTATGACTGTGCAGAGGAAAGTGGAAGCTCATTACTCACATACCAGTTAGGGGACCCACTTCTCCAGAGGCAAAGCTGTTCTCCATCTTTCAGCTCTGCTACAGCTCTGCTTACTTGGTCTCCATGTCTGAAACAACCATGCAAAAGGACAGGTCACTGCTGCCCTCTGAGAACAGCCCAGGGTGCTTATATGCTGATATAAATATAAATTTTCTCATCTCTTATTGCTGACTGTCCCTAAAGAGCCTCAGCATTTACGTTTTTGTGGTGTTTGCAGATGTTCCCTGCTTCTATTAATTTTCTCAGCCTTGTGAAGGAGTCTTAGGAGAGACAGGGATATGACAGAGCTGCTAAATGTCCTGCTGTGGGTCAGTGCACTTTGCAGAGCTGCCTGGGAGCCCAGGAATGGTCAGAGAGTTGGGAAAATCAGCTCCATCCACCCATCCATCCATCCATCCATCCATCCATCCATCCATCCATCCATCCATCCATCCATCCATCCATCCCGCTGTTCCTGCTAGTTGAACACTTACCTTTTGAAGCCTCAGCCATGCATGGAACAAAATCTCCCCTTAGGAGCTGTGCAAAAGCCCTTTGGAGATGATCTGCAGTCTTTCAGGAGTGGCTGATCCCAAAGGCACTTCCAAAGAGAGGCGTGAGAGGGATCCCAGCTCTGAACTTCCCACGTGCTGCTCTCTCCTGGGCTGAGCCCAGCTCCTGCCAGCAGCTGGGAACGCAGGAGTGTCGGGTCCCAGGTCAGTCCCTGCCCTGCCCATGAGTCCTGGGAGGACGGGGAGGACCGGAGGAGTCCCACCAACCCTTCCAGGGCTCAGCCACACCTTTCTTTGTGCCCCTCTGTGCAGGGCGACAGCGGCCACAGCACGGGGAGGGGCTGTCGGGAGCAGAGGAGAAAACAAACAGCAACAAGAGGAGCCTGGATGCTGATCTCAGCTTCCAAACACGTGGCAAGGCGCCAGCAGATTTCGTGACAAGCCCTTGTGTCCTTTCCAGGGCGTTTGGCATCCTGGCCGTGACCACTGGCAGAGGACAGGGCAGGGTGACCAGCCTGGGGCCCAGGCAGGAGCAGCTCTGCTCTTGTGGGATGCCAGAGCAGGGAGAGGGACCAGATCCCCCTGAATCCTCATCCCAGGGCATCTTCCCTCATTGCAGGGCAGCTCTTCCCATTCCAGGGCCTCTCTCCTCACACCGTCCCCTGTGGGCTCACACAGCGTTTGATCCTGCTCTCAGTCACATCTGAATCTCTGCTTTCAAGAGAGCAGGGGGCTTAATTTTTGGGTTCTATTTAGGGGAAAATTTAAAAAAAAAAAAGTTTCTGGTCTTTATGATTATAAGCAAAAACTTGTTAATATAAAAGAAACATATACTAAAGTCTCAGTTATATTTTTCAAATGTAAGCACTTGAAATCTGGGCTGTAACCATTCAGGTTCTCCAGGTTTTGGGTTATCCGGAGGGAACAGTGTGATAAGCCAACAGCAGAGGGCAAACGCAGCCTGCACACGGAGCTGCAGCACTCGGTGTTTGGAGCCTCCCGGCCCCAATTTCTGCTCAGGGGAGGGGCAGGTGGCACCTCGGACAAAAACAGCCTGGACGGGGAAGCAGCAGCAAAACAGCAACTTTCCTTTTCGTTTTCACTCTTTTTATGGAGCATCTGATGGACTTCAGATGGCTGTGATGTCCTGGCCTGACAGTGCATTTCTTCCAACCCCTCAAAATTACCTCTGCAAAGCTATAAAGCACATTTCTTCTTACCCCACCTACTGCTGCTGTGGGTTGAATTTCAGTGAGTACCCCAAGAAAATGCTCTGTATCCTCTTCTGCAGAGCAGAGCCAACTGTGTGCTGTTCCACCAGCATTTTGGTTTATATCTTTATGTATCTGTTCATTCTCTATAACTGTAAAGATTTGCTTCTAGCAGCAATGTCAGGATTGTGAGTGTTGGTTATTACTGGAAAGCACTCAGAGGGTGGGGTGAGACACTGGCACCACATCCTTCCATGCTTGTGGATCCCTGTGGTCTCTGAAAAGTCCTCTTGAAGAAACAGACTCAGCCTAATCTAATAAATGTCCCTGCTCAGAGCCTGTGCTCAGATATCCGCAGAATTTCAGCTTTTCAAGCCTAACCAAACCAGGAACTCCTGAGCTGCAGAAAGTTCCCGTTTCAAGCTGTTCCAAGCCAACGTTCTGGCCTGATTAGAGGTTTCAGTGCTGGGAATGCAGAGCCTGTCCAAGAGGGGAGCCACAGCTATTCCCAGCGATAAGAGCCCTAATTGCAGTCTCGGGGCTCAGGGGTGGAACTCAAAGAGGGGAGAGAACACAATGTGCAGCCTCAGCAGCGGGAGGGCAACGCTCAGGGAAGGTCTGGGGAGATGGGACGCTGTGACAGCCACCAGGAAAGCCCAGGGCTGGTCCCAAGCCTGCTGGGATGATGGGAGAGCCAAGTGGAGCAGGGATGTCTGTGCTGTGACAGGCAGAGCTCTCGGCAGGCGACGCCTCTGCTGTCCCTCAGGTCGGGCTGGCATCTATTTTGGCTCCGTGTTTTCTCAGCAAGCTGCTGGAGCTGACAAGAGCCAGGAGAGTGACAGATTGCCACTGTGTTATGCTGCACATCTTGGAGTGTTAGACCACAAATCTGCTGAGAGATGAAGTGAAATCTATCACTGGGCCAAATCCCACTTCTGCGGCGTGTGAAACTCCCAAGTCAGGGAGCCCAGTGTGAGCTGAGGCAAAGAGGAGCAAATCCATCAGGATTTGTATTTTAGATCTGTATGAGCAGAATGAGCCAGCCATGTACAGTTCTGTCCTGCTGACCCCACAGCTCCTGTCTCACGGAACCAAGGCAGGAAGAAACTCTGGGTTTTCACTCCTATGGCATTTTTGGGGCACCAGCCCCCAAAACACTGAATTTCCCCTACTGAGATACTCCAGCTACCACCTACTCATTTTAGCAAATCAGACAACGGGCTATGGCCTATTCAGAGCAGCTTTTACAAAGGAATTTTAGGCTTTTTCTGGCAATGATGTTGCAGAGTTCCTCACCTAAGAACCAAGGGAGGTGCAGCTGATCCCCCACATGGGGTTCTCCACGAGGAGCACACTGTCTGAGTTTCAGTGTCCTTTTTCCCACCCAGCACTTCCCCCTTGCTCACACGATGCTGAGCGGGGCAAGAAGCGCCCAGCTCTGCCATGCTGTGGCACTTGGAGCTCCAGTGGGGACTCCTGGTGTTTTTGCAAGGCAAAGGCAAGTGGGTTTGGTGTTTACTCAACCCTGTTTGGAGTCTGGAGGTTTGTTTGATATGGACTCACCTCCCAGAGGCTTCAGTTTCTGCTGCTGTGCACTGTCGCTGTTTGGGAAATATTTCACCCAGTAACCCACAAGCTCTAGCAAAATTCAGGAAGTGCAGATGTATGTGAACCAAAACCAGAAATTCCTCCTGAGCCTCGGTGTTTTGAAATTTTTGCACCCTTCAGACACGCTCCAAGAATCTTACAAACAACCCACAGCTCTGGCAGACACACTCCTTTATTCTCTTGCTGGTTTGCTCCCCGCGCCTGGCTTGGTGGGAGTGTTGTGAGTTCCCTCACTTATGGGAGGGAGTCCAGCTAAAAGGAAAGAAAATGGTATTTCTTTGTTGATTTTTTTCACAATGCCTGACTAAGCAATTTTCATGTTAAACCACCTTCACAGCAATTCTCAGTTAGCAAACAATCGAAGCCCAGATCTAGACTTCGATTGCAAGCTGGATGTGACATGAATTTTGTAGTGAGCATATGGAGGGAAGAGAGCTGATGAAAAAACCAAGTGCATTGCTCTGAAGTGTGACAGCCAAGGCCCCAGTCCTGCACCCCCTGGAATCTGTGACAAAACACTCCCTGAAGTTAAAAGGGACAAAGATAAAGACACTTAATAAATTGGGATTTGATTGGAACCTGCAAGGAGCTTAGGGGAGCACTAGGCTTTGAAGCCATTCTTAGCAGTACTTATCATCTCTCAAATCAGCTGCATAATAAGACTGAGACAAATGGGCTGCCCCATTAATGGTACCACGTCACAGTTCCTGAGATAAGACACAAATTTCTCCCTCCACAGGTAATGTTGTGAGATATCAGTGTTCGTGTAAAACACCCAGAGATGTGGGAGGAGTCTGATTTTTGCTGGCACCGCTGATAACATTTCCTCTTTTTTTTTTTTTTGTTTTCAGTCCTAGCAGATGAAATTCCTAATTCCTTCCCACGCTGCTGGGAGGCAGCAGATCCTTTTCCCATGGGCTGTGCCATCCCCACGGTGACAGGGTTGCACTGAGTGCTGAGAACAGCTCGGATGCAGGTGGGAGGCTGCCACGAGGCTGCCCAAGCTCAGGGAAGGATTTGCTGCAACAGGGACACGCTGCCTTTGCTTGGCTGGCAGCCAGCAACACAAGGGAATATCAAGCCTGTATTTTCCCACTGATGTCCTAAAATAACAGGAGTAATGTGTGTCAGGATAAAACCAGGCCTTCAGAATATCTGGATTTTATGCTGCCTGCCAAGTGGTGTCTGGCAAAGGGCAAGTGTTCCCTTGATGTGCTGAAATACAGATCCATCATCCAGTTATTGGGGGAAAGTGTGTTAAGATAGGAAATAGCTATCCATGGCCCATTTGGGTTTTTTTCCTATCAATAGGAGAGTGTGTGAATGGAATCTGAAGTGAAAAGGGGGGGGCTGCCTGCACGGTGCAGTGGAATGTGAGAGAGAGCCCAGGATTGCCATGGAAACCTGCAGTAGTAAACGGGGCTCTCCAGCTGCAGGAGAGGATTTATAGTACCAGGTCGGGAGCTGGCGATTTAAATCACCAATCCACAGGTAAAATGGCACATTTCCTTCCACCTTGTCTCCCTGCACTGCAAAGTGAGAAAGGAAGGGTACGTGGGTGGTGAGAATTACAGTACAGAGTGATGAGGTGGCTTCAAGCCTGACCTAAAACGCTCAGGAGCTGATGGAAAGATTCTTGTGGATCTTGGTGGGGGCAGGAGCTGTCCCGTGTTCCCCGTGCCCCAAACCAGAGCAGCAGGCACAATACCTGTGTCCAACAAGCTCAGAGGGATGAGAAGCAGAGTCCATAACCCACAGACTGCAGACCCCACAGCTCAGGGCTGCTCCCAGTTTGTTCTTTTGGCTTGGAGCTGGGGAAGAGTCCATCTGGTAAAGCTCCCAAAGCAACCTGTTACACCTAAAAGTGAGACAAAATTTGTTGTGAGCCCCAAGCCCTGTCCTGTAACAAGGGGAATGATTTACTGTGTTCAGATGCCCCCATTTATTGACACTCAAGCACAGTGATCTACGGAGTGCTGTGAGACAGCAACAACATTATTTTTGCAGTGCTGCCTTCATCACCATTTATTACCAGAGTCCATAATTTCCTGCATCAGACACCACACATCTGTGTGATCCCATTCCCAGCTAAGGGCAGTGGTTAAATCTGACTTATGTGGAACTACCATGGGGCCAGGGGGTGCTTTAGATCCTCTAAGTTTAACCAATTTGCCTTTTCATCCTATCCTGTAAACCCCAAAATCTCCTGATTTACCACAGCTCAGTGTGACTGGATTGAAATATGCAGGTTGCTGCACACCTGGGTATATTCGTGTCATTAAACAGAAGAAGGAAAATTCCTTTTGAGCTGGAAAATGCAGAGTCCATGGCAGCAAAGCCTCAAAGCTCTGTGCACTCTGTGAGGCTGTTTTATTGTGCTCTACAGCTTTTTCCTCACATGTTACTTTGTGCTGCTTCAACCTTTCAACAAGGCATCAAACAGCTACCAAGAATGGCAAGATTTAGCCTGTTCCTTCAACAAGAATGATGCACGTTCAAAATCCAAACAGCCCAATCAAAATCTGGCAATTGGGTCTGCCTGTCCTACCTCTGCCTGTTTTGAGTCCTGCCCACACAGCTGCCAGCCAGAGTTCCACTCCCCTGCTGCATTTTTTCCTCTCTGGAGTGCCCTCCTTGGGCCTTCAGCCTTCGAAATCCCTCCTTCCACCTTTCAGCTCTTTGTAGCCACTCAGCGATTTGCAGGCCACTAATCTCAGCCCTGGCATCAGAGCTGCTCTGCCCAGTCCCAGCTGGGACACCAGCACGACTAGCAGAGGTTATGAGAGCAGAGGAGCTTTAGAAATCCCTCTTGCTAAGAACACTGCCTGGGGTTGCTGACCCTCTGCTCGTAAATTCACCCGACTCCCTTTGATTGTATTTGTTTCACCACTAAATGTCAATCCAAACCAGTGTCAGTGGAGAAGCAGCAGGCTGAGCCAACACAACAGGCCATCCCCTGCCTTGTTACGCTCCATCAAGTCAGGTTGCCCTCAGATTTGCTGGAGTTTCATTCCTGCTGTCCCCTGGGATGCCGGGCAGCACAGTCATTTAACCCAAGATCATTTATGACTGACTGGAATTTGTTTGTCTGGCCTTATTTCTTTTTCCTCTCTCTCTGTCTCTTCAGATAATCACGCAAACCAACAAAAATATTGCCTTGTTATTGACAAAATGAATCTATATAGAGCTAAGAGCAAAGGAAAATAGATACCAGTGCCTGCCCATCTCCAATGGAAAATCAACCCTGCATATGTTGAAGGCTCGATGCTCTGCTGATGTAAAGTGGAGCTCTCCCAGTTTATTAAGCAGGGAAGCTGACCCCGAGGAGTTTCTGTTTGCTTGCTGCAAAGGGTGGGCACGTCAGGGAAACAGCAGAGAAACAGAGAAACACTTGGAAATGATGGTTATTTAGGGGCCAAGGAGTGCCAGCACTGTGCAAGAACTTGGTAGGAAAATGCGAGCAGGATTAATTTTTCTGGCAGGAAGGCGTTGAGTTTGTAGGGACCAAGACGCAGGCGAGGGAAATGCGCTGTCCTGTCCCAGCCCGGACTGGAAGGGTTCCCACTCGCCCCGTTTTGGTTTCTATGACAACATCATTTAGCTCTGGAGCGAAAGTCAAAAGCAGCAGCAGCCAGGAAGGAGGGACACTCCGAGGAGCCTTTGCTGCTTTTGCTTTTCCAGGGAAAAAAGGGAGGATGGAGATTGCAGACACAGACAAACGCTGCTGTGCCAGACTCAAACCTCTCCCTCAGAACCAGGGCTGTTCTTTTTGCCTGGGGGCTGCGAACAACAGAGGACACAAATGTTTGATCCCAGGGCCACTTGGAGCAAACGTTCCCGTTCACTTTCCCCCCTGGGCCATCGGGCTGTTAATCACCCGTGGGATCGATCCACCACAAACCTCATGTCAGCCACAGCGCTGCGATTTGCCAAGCCAGGGAAAATATCCAATATCGGTGATAACCCCGCTCAGTGGGTGAAACGAGGAGAGTGTTTTCACAGCTAACAGGGCAGGTTGTTTAATTAAAGATCTGGCGTGACACGAACACTGGGTGAGCGCCGCATCAGCCCCAGGAGTCGCCTTTGAGCTGCAGCATTTTTAGCCACCTTTCTTCCAGACACCACCTAATGCAGGCTGCACTCTGCTCCTGCAAAGTTAATTGTGCCACCGTTTAATTACCTGCATTTTAAAAAACATCTCTTCTTTCCAGACTGACTCTGCCTCCCTACAAGTTCTGGCTGTGCCACTTTCTCCTTTCTATTCCCAGAAAATGTCTTGTCTATGAAGTCAGCTCTCACCTAAGATTAAGTCGGACTTTAAATGTCACTTAAGCAAACAGAACCAATTCACCTGCATATTTTGCATCACTCCTGTAGGTGACATTTACAGTCTTGGCTGCAATGGTGCTTTGATAAAATGTTGGATTGATAAAAGTGTTGAATAGCACTGTACCAAGAGTAAATCCTTTTGGACACTCTAGAAATTCCTTCATCAGATTATTACTTTTTGATGCATGCTACTAATTTTTTTCCATCCATTTAAAATAACTTACATTGATTTTTTTCCTTTTTTTTGGTACTATTTTTAACAGAATGTCATGCAAGATTAAGTCAATTGCTTTGCAGAAGTCTAAATATATTATGTCAGCAGAATTGTCTTTATTAACTGAAATTAGAGGAGAGATTGCTTCTTTGATGAACAGTTTTCTGGAGCAAGGGATTGACATTCCTCGGCCCTTTTGACTGCATCCCATATTAGCATTGCACCAGTATTGGATTAATGAGGTACTTGGGCAATCCCACTTACTTTTATTCTATGAAATTTAATAAAAATCACAGAATCACAGATGGATTTGGGCTGGAAGGGACCTTAAAGCTGATCCAGGGACACCTTTCACTATCCCAGGGTGTCCCAAGCCCTGTCCAAGCTGGCCTTGGACACTTCCAGGGATCCAGGGGCAGCCACACCTTCTCTGGGCACCCTGTGCCAGGGCCTGCCCACCCTCACTGGGAAGGAAATTTTTGGTCTTTGAAACTTTCCTTGTGTTCTGTTATTTGCTCAAAAATCAGCATTAATGGTGTCTGCCAGTTACCAGTCCTAAAATGAGAATTATTACTTTTATAAAATGCTGCCTATATGTCGCTAAAATATTGTCCCAGTATTCGACAGAACAGTCTTACCCTCAAGTGCAAGAAATGTAGAAAACAGTGTGTAAACTGAGCAGAGCTGAGCTGTAAATGGTGCTGATTTTGCCCTGCCTTTCCTTGCTGACTGGCCTCAGACCTGAGCCTGTGGTTTGGTGCAGTTTTGGCGATAACCAGAGTGTGTTCCCTGTCCCCACGTGCTGGTCTGGGCGCTGGAGCTGCAGGAGCCTCGGTCACCTTGTGGCTGGTGACAAAAATCCCTTCAGCAGCAGCTTCTGCTCCTCCTGCCTCTGATCCACAGGGTTGTTGGGAGTCACATGGAAACAAGTTCCACCCCGGAGCGTTTGGAAAGCACTTGCAGAGCTCGACTAAATAATGCAATTACACTGCAAATATTGACAGTCTGTTTAAAAACAAACCCAAACATGCTCGTAATTAATGTCAGTACCAACAGTTACAACTTAGAAGGAAACAAACCCCCCTTCAAAGGTGAGAATGTTTATTTCCCCCTCTGAGCTTTCAATTCTTAACACAATGTTGCTCTTTATTTCAGTCAATGCCGACAGGAGGTTCTCCCAGACTTCCAGCAGAAGAAATTGAAGTTTTGTCTGTTGACTCGTGGAAATTGAAGTCGCTTAAACAAATCCACTGCCAACATTGTAAACAGAATCTGATCATGACTGAGCTCTGGGATATTTGTCTGAGCAATAGAGCTTTGACGAGGTGCCTCCAAGGAAAGCTCCCTGGTACTGCCATCAAGGCTTCTGAGGCCAGAAAAATCCAGCATATTTCTGGTGAGCCCCAGGAGAGCCTCCCACTTCCCCACTGGGCTCTTGGTTGAAGCTCCCTTGGAACAGGCACCACTAGGCTGTTGAATTCGTCTTGAGGAACAGAAGAGCTGCTCCCAGGCAGTGAGAAGGGATGAGAATTTTACCAAGGGATGAGAAAGAAGCAGAAATCTTCCTCGAGCATGTCCAGAAGACACCACTGGGTGCCGGGGCCAGCTGCTCCAGTGTCCCTGAGGAAACCACCCAGAGAGGAGATGCCGGGGCACGGAGGAGGTTGGCACCAGGCACAGCTCTGCCACAACATCAGCTCCTGTGCTTGAAACTTGCCGAGTCCCAAAGCCTTCCCAGGCCCTCTGTGGAGCCATTCTGCTCCGAGGTGCAGAGCAGGACTTCAGGGGAAGAGGAGCTGCCACGTTGTGGACACAAGGGATACGTGACACCAGCACAAAGGCATCAGGACAGTCCCCTCTGGACTTGCCTAAAAATTCCCCAGCTCCCCAGCAGGCCAGTGCCAGCCCACAGGGTTCCATCTCATCAAACTCTCCACGAGGATGGGAGCAAGGGCATTTTAAGGATGTCTTGCTATTTATTTAATGAAGCATTTTCAGTCAAGCTTGAAGGCTGAAGGAAGCGGATGAGCTCTGTCGCTTTGTTTGCCTCCTCTGAGGCCCAGAGGAGCACTAATGAAAAGGAAATTCAGGGACATCAGAGACACAGGATGTATAAATATGCACAAAAGCAAAGGCCAGATCCTCGGGTGCACCCACGAGGGGATGGGATTTGTGAGATTCGCTGAGGTCTTGACACGTGTTTTCAGTGCTGTACCAGCAGAGAGGGCTGGGCAGGAGGGTGGGGAAAGAAAGGTGAGAGGCCACTGGCTGTGTCCCTGCCCAGGTTTGCATCCAGCTGTGCAGCCCAACAGGAATCTTCCCCACCCCCAAACTGGGCAGCCGAGCTCTCCTGAGCCCCTCTGAGCTCAGCACTTGTGGCTGGCTCAGCAGCGCCTGCACACAGCTGAATTATTCAGAGGAGCTCGTTACTCAGAGCTTTTCCTGAATGTCTGTGCTCCAAGAGGTTTTTAAAAGAGACAATCACAGTCAGCAAAACAACTCTTCACTCTCGGATGATCCTCTTTATTTTAGGTATGAATAATATTCCTGGCTGTGAGTCTCTATTACAGGTTATCTGCAGATTGTAATAACCTTTTGTGCTTCTACTTTGGAGGTAAAATAATGGTTCCTCACTGAGTCCTTCCCTCTGATCAGAGGAGTTTTGTTGCCTTAGGACCAGATTCAGTGGAAGGAAGGATTATAAAAGCCCTTGAAAGCTGTAATTTCTTTCCAGGTCCTGAAAAAACAGCTGTGTGGCACAGCAGTTTTATTTAGACCTGTTCAATCTTTCAGCAGCATGGAGGGTTCTGTTCCCCAAGCACAGACATTGAACCTTGTTCTTAATTTGTTGTTTTAACTAAAGGAATAGCTGAGCACTCCTGCTGAAACCCATCCCTGCTCCCTCTCCACTTTCCTGAGTGGCTCTGGGCTGTTCTGAGGAGGATGTTGTTGCAACTCATGTAATTATGCTTTATGAAAACCCCCAAACAAATGTTCCTGGTTCAGACAGGCCGTGTGTGGCCCCGATCTGCACACCAGCCCTCAGACCCTCCAGGGGCATTTTTATTATTCCATTTTTCTTTCACAAAGCCAACTCCTCTCTTACCCATCTTCACAGGGCTCATTCTGTGCTCCCAGCTCAGTGACACATCAGAGATCTCCAGCCATCCATCCTTCCTTCCCCAGGAGGGATGGGTAAAGGTTATTTTCTTTTCTCCACTTTACAAACTGGCATGAGGCAGCACCAGCAGTGATGTTCCACAGGAAAGCAGCCCTGGCCACGGCTGCACATCATCCTTCCAGCTCTCTGTGCCTGGGGAAGAGCTGGATCCAAGTTGAAAAATACCCTCTGTGGGCTCTCATCTCCTGCACACAAAGGAAGCTCCATCCACTGGGGGATTTTGTTTTTTAAAAAAGGTGCAAACTTCCTCCAAGATAAATTTATCTCCATGTAAATTCACGGCTGTGAAGCTGATATAAGTCAAGACAAAGTTCCTTCAGTTTTGCTTTTTTTAAGCTGGTTTAAACCCAGAACTTCCTTGCAGGCTATGTTTAGAGGGATTTAGAAAACAGAATGCAGGACAATAGCAAGGTGCTTTTGGAACCTGCCAGCTTGAAAAAAAATAAAAGACAGTGCAAAATCTGGTGATTAATCACAGCTGTTGCTAGAAAGAGACGACAATTACAGTGCCAGTTCTGTAGTGATTTCAGCTGGGGTCTGTCAGCTTCGGAGCCTGAATTGCAGAGCTCTCTTTGCACACAAACCCCAGCAGAGGCCCCCAGCAATCCATTCCACGAGCTGCAGGAGAGCTGCCGTGCTAATTAAGATAAATCTTTGTGTTTTGCAGGGAGTGCCTGGCTCTGGCGTGTCTGGATGATGAAGACATGGAGGCAGCGGAGGGATGTTCCTATGTCCTGGCAATTTTTTAATTATTGGCAAACTTTACTGTTGACTTCTGTCTCGCTGTCTTCCCTTGAGCTTTCTGTGCCTTTCCTGCTCTCAAGGCTGTCTCTTCCAAGTGGAAGGAAATATGGCAATACTTGGAGCTCTTTCATCTTGAGTTGTAATAGCTTTGGGTACCAATTTATGTAAGGAATGTTAAAAATTGCCCAAGAAGTCTTAAGGATCCTGCAATCCTATTGCTTAGAGCTGTGATTCTGCCTGTTTGTAAGTGGAGGGGTAGAGACACTCAGGAACTGGGAGGAGCAAGACTTTGAGCTTTAAGATTGCAGAAATAAAAGATGTTGGAGGTGCAGGGATGTGTAAGGTAAAAGGAAAATGAACCCTGCATTGCCTTTGCTGGATTCTTCAGGACCCACTCCTCCTTTTTTCCATTCTGCAGCAGCCCTTTTACCATCTAAAGATTCCAGCTCCACTTCTTGATCTTATCTGCACAGAACAAATCAATTCTCATACTTTTCTCTGGTAGGTCACACTAGTCAGGTTCATCTGGAGCCTCTCTAATTGCTCCAGGTCCTTCCCAACACAAGGCACAATGTGCACACAGTCCACCAGAGGAATTTAGTGGCATTTTTGAAGTACTGGGGTTTCTTTCTCTCTGTGCTCTTCCAGTTGTCCTCTTTCATTGCAGCTGAGCAATGGATCTGAGTTGTGGCTGAGGCCCAAGCCCTTGCAGGGAGCTTCTTGGCATGAACATGTAGGGTTAACCAAACCCAACCCACGGCAAAGTGATCAAATTATTTCATCTAATGAATTCAAATCTATTGCGACCTCTTTGCCACTTGTACAAGAAGAAAGAGAAGCTGAGTTTGTCAGATGATAAATTATCCATTGCAAATTCATGAGTTTGAAGGCCAGAGGGGACCATTATGCTCATCTCAGTCTGCCCTCGTGCACAACCCAGGCCCTGGAATCTGAGCGAGCCATTCCTGTGTCATTAACGTGGGGGTGACCCGCTTGCCCAGAGCTCTGTGGGACACCACAGATCTGGCTGGAGCCCAAACTGGAAGCTGGCCTCCTCCCTCCGTTCCCCTGCTCTCCTTTCCAGCATTGTTTCTCTGAAGGGCAATTCCTCTGTCTTCCCACACTCACTGAATGCCAGCCCAGCTCTGGGGCCCTGCTCAGCTCGGCATCCTCAGTGCCTGGGGCTGAGGAAGGGCTGCAGCAGCAGCAGCACAGGGTTGCATCTTTTGCACCCGTGTCCTTGTCTGGAAGAGGGGGAGGCATGGACAAACACACCCTCTGAAGTGCCAGAATCTCTTAGGGCTGAGCAGTCCCACGTTCCCATGGCTTGTGAAAAGCTGCTTTGCAGCAGGATGTTTGCTGGTGTCAGTGAAACCACAAACCTGGGTAAAAACTGGCTGGTGTGAGGCACAGTGTCCCATCACGGTCCTTCCAGTGGGGGTTCTGTGGCTGCTTACTCAGGAGGGATCCTTTTTTTGGGATAATAAGGCACCCAGGACGGCACCACACCTCCGTGGCTGAGGAGACAGCCCTCAGAAGGATGATTTCAGCTTCCTCTGCTGTGCTTTACCTACAGAATTGAGGCTATTCGTAAGCTGAGACACAGACACAGGTTTGTTTATGGGGTTTTATTTCCAATTTAAAAGCCCAATCAATTAGCTCTTGGGAAAGAGGCTTTTGTGGTTTGCTAGTGGGGTGTTATTGACGATGTTCTTTCCTGAACAGGATCTGGGTTTACTCCTGAGAGGGGTTTTCAGCAGGTCCCCAGGGTGAAAGAGGCAGTAAATAGGGATGGCTCTGGATTCCCATCGACCACAGTGTTCTGTGTGTGCAGAGCAAGCTGCTGGAACCCAGGGAAAGCCACAGCTCATAGCTGTGCTTATTCGGGGGTGGGTCTGTGATGATAATGACATTTAATTTGCTGTTGCTGGGTAAGTGGCCCTATGTTTCAGCCAGGTTTCTGCTGAGTGACCAACTCCCTAACTTTTCCAGGAGCATCTCAAACCTTGGAGGACAGAGGGAGCTGAACGCAGTGTTTGAAAATGAACTATGTCCTCCTCTTGGTGTCTGGGTGGAAATAAATATTTAAGGCCCCAAGTTTCAACAGGACATCGTTAACTGAAAGAAGCTGCTGCGGGCTGGAGGGAAAATCCCTTTTCCAGGGCGATCCCTCGCTACCAAAGAGAGCGGCCAGACTTTGCCCCGTGGCTGTGGCACAGCCCTGCTGACCCAGCACAGCAAACGCAGTCCTGCCAGGTCCTGCCTGCTCTCCTGGCCGCCTGCAGGTGCAGACACTTTCGAAGACAAAAGGGCTTTGACCAAGCCCAAACCGACACTCATTATGTCTCTCAACAGCTCCACCCGGGCAGGAATCAGCGATGCTGCTCCGCTGTCTCTCGGCGATAACGTGCAGGTGTGCTGCCCGCCCCTGGGGCCGCTCCCAGGTGAGCGAGGAGGCGCTACCGGGGATGTCCCCGCGGGGATGTCACCGTGGGGATGTCCCCGGAGGGACAGGGGGGCCGTGCCGCCCGGGGGACGCCGTGCCCGGGGCTGCGCTCCCCGTCCCGCGGCGGGAGGGAGGGAGGCAGGCAGGCCGGGTGACATCAGCCGGAGGAGGGGCCTGCCCGCGAGTTTCTTTGCTCGGTGCATCACTTCCCGGCGCTGCCATACTCCGCTGCCCGCTCCCCGCCGCGGGGCCGGCGCCCATGGCGAGCCCGCCCGGCGGGGACAGCCCCGGCTCCGCCGCACGACGCTTCTACTGCAGGTGAGCGGGGCCGGGGCGAGCCCGGAGCGAGCCCGGTTCCTTGGGAGGACAGAGCCCGGTTCCTTGGGAGGACAGAGCCCGGTTCCTTGGGAGGACAGAGCCCGGTTCCTTGGGGGGCGCAGCCCGGTTCCTTGGGGGCACAGCCCGGCCCCGCAGCTGCGCCCATCCCCGGAGCGCGGAAGGACGGAGCGCTCAGCCCCGGGGAGCCGGAGCTGTTGCCCGGGTGG
Organism: Hylia prasina; assembly: GCA_013397195.1. Classification (NCBI taxonomy): domain Eukaryota; kingdom Metazoa; phylum Chordata; class Aves; order Passeriformes; family Sylviidae; genus Hylia; species Hylia prasina. Next base: position 75,785 of record VYXD01007974.1, read on the forward strand.
GGATCCAGCCCGAGCGGGGCGAGAGCAGCCGGGAAGGACGCGGCGCTGCCGCTCGTGGGCGGTGGGAGCTGGAGATGCTCCGGTGGGATCCTTGGCGCTGGGCTGGAGCGAGCGGCTCCTCCGCTGTGGAGGGCGATGCTCAGAGCTCCTCGGGGCTGGGCATTCGCATGGGAGGCTCCTGATTCGCACTGCAGAGACTTCGAGTCTCAGCTTTAAAACTGGGCGCTACAGAAATTCACACAGGACTGGGAGGGGAAAAAAAATAAAATAGCTGCAGGCTGTTTGGCGTTCATGGCAGTGCCTATTCTCTTCCTTTAGATTAAAACTGGAAAAGACTAAACCCAAAGAAGACTAAATGAGTGACTCTGAGGCCTTACAGCGTGGTTCATGCTGTTCACTCTCGTTTTATCTCTCTGGCAGTGTGAAGTGGAGGCGATGCAGTGGCTGGACTAGCGGGCTGAAAAAGCCCCAAGAACGCTTGAAGTGTATGGGATACAGTAGCTTTTCTGCAATTCTCTCTTTGCACGCTCTGCAGTAATTAGCACAGCAGCTAGTGGGTTGTCTGCTTTAATGAGTGTTGGTTCATTAGGGAGGGCAGCAGGTGTTTCTTGGTTGTGTTGTGTTGTAGAGCAACTCCAGGGAAAAAGGAGGCAGCAGAGTTGATGTCATTATTCCAGGGGAACTAGATCTGGGGAGAAACCTGCTGGATTTTAACCAAACTTGGGCTTCTTCTTTCTTTTTTTCTCTTTGTTTTTCGTGGCAACTTTCTAGGGACAGGTTTTGGTCACTTTTGCAGAGGAAATTTTAGCGGGAGGCTGCTTACCACAAAATGTGCCTGCGTGTGAATACCGCTCCCAGCTGCTGGTGGAGAGAAGTGGGAAGCACTTTCCTGTGGCTTATCTGGGTGGCTCTGGCAGGGCATGAGGGTTTTAAAAGTCTCTGCTGTGCCTTTTAGGCCTTGAAAGTGGGTGCTGGTGGAGCCTCTGTCCGCACTGCTCGGAGAGATAAGTGATAACTTAGTTTCTTCCTTAACTTCACTTTTATTGCTGTGCAGAAGCTTGAGGGTGAGTTCAGTGCCTCTCTCTGGTGTGATGGGAGGAACCTCAGGTGACTGGGTGGGCAGAGCCACAGTAACTGGTACTAAAATCTTAATAAGTGGGGGTTTCTTTTTGCCTGGGAGCATTAATCGAGGTGTAAGAACTGCACAAGGTGCCTGTGCAGGCAGGCAGTGCCAGACCCCTGGTCTGGGGAGCTGGGGGAGGTGTTTTCCTTCTAGGAAATGGGGCTGGGTGGGGAGAAACATGCCAAAAATGAAAGTGTTTATTTATTTCATTCCATCCTTTAGTGGTTCCCTAAATTCAACCCCTCCTAAACAAAGGCCTGTGCTCTGTTGTGCTGGCAGCAAATAATGCAGGTGCTGACTGGCCCAAACATCTCTTTTTACAGAGACTGGAGTCAAAACTTTTGCTACAGCAGTCACACACCACAATCCAGGGTGTTTCTGTGCAGCTCTGTGTGTCTGCAGCATTTCCTCACCTTTCTGATGCTTTTCACAGAACTGTGAAGTTTCAGGGAGGACTTTTTGGAAGTCCAGGGCTTTGGAAGTTGTGACCCTGCAGGGCTGGTGTGTCTGTGGGGTCAGCTCCTGGTTTTGGGTCACTGCTGGGGCTTGTTGGAATAGTCCAGTTCTGTCTTTGTGCTCCTCAGATTTGAGCTGGCCAAGTTCTGTGTGAGCCTGAGTTACTGCTTCACCTTCCTTGGGCTTTTGGGCTGGCATTAATTCAAGTGTGTTAATTCAGCTGTGTGCAACCTCTGAGGACTTGCTGGGCAGAACAGAGAAAACTTGGGGCAGAATTGTGAGATACCTGCTGGCAGCAGGTGTCCTGCTCTTCTCCACTGCTGCAGGTGCTCTAACTTGCTTTTTTTGTGCTGGCTGGCTGATTTTGGAGGTGTAGGAAGCACCAAATCCATCAAATGGTTGCCCTGGACTGTGGAGAGTGACAAGTCCATGCTGGGACAAGTCCAGAGAGCTCCCCTGGATTTGGCCCCTTGCTTTTAAAAGGCCACCCTGGAGATTTCTGGGTCTGGGAGGGAGATGTGGAATGTCCTGGGGAAACCCTCTCTGTACTGCACTGACATCATGGAGATGTTATTGATCCCACACAGAAAGAACATTAGATAATGCTGCAATCAGTCCAGAAATGCATTAATCTGGCCTGAGAACTCAGATAAAAGCACGCCTTGCTCCTCCCTTCCCCTTCCCTTGCTCTCTGTTCTCCTGCAGTCTCTGTTTTCCAAAGCACTCGAGGCTTTTGTGATGTTTACAAACTTCCCTTGATTGTGTCACAAACAGTCCCCATCTCACTCATTAGTGGCACCGGGGCGAGGACCTGACCTGAATGTGCATCGGGCAATTAGAGAGTGCTCTGAGAGAGGAGGCTCCTTCCTCCTGTTCTGGCAGGAAAACCGGGATGGAGACACTGCTGGCCTTCTGACAGGGAAGGCAGGGAGAGAGGGCACAACTCAGCCTGCTGGTTGAGGCAGAGTAAACTGGGGTTTGCAGAGCAAATTGGGGAGAAAATCCACTACTGGGGTGCACCTCTGTCTGGAACAGTTCTTGTTTGTTTTGTGTGTACCCAGGGGATGATAATAATACCACGAAATACTTTATGATTTTCTCTAGTTCTTGTAAAGTAAACTCTCACAACTTTAGAACCTGGGCTTTATTTAAGGCTAACAGCTATTTTTTTTCCAAGAGGTGGTATTTAATTGTATCTGCCTGAGGTGAAAATTAGCACCAGCAGCAGTGCTGGGTTAGGAAAAGTGCAATCAGCTTCCTCTGTGGGGTTGGGAAAGGGCTCAGGTGCACCACCAGAAAGCTGGGAATGACCATTTGGTCCCTGTTTACTCCGTGGATTAAACTTGAAATTGCCTATTACATTTCTGGATGCTGGTTCAGAGGCTTCTGAAAGGTTCTGATTTTTCTTCTGATGGCAGTCTCCACCAGGCAGAAGGATGTGTAAAACAGGACAAACATTTCTAAAATAGCTGTGCTGCATAATAACTGGCCTGAGCAAAAATTATATGCTAGCTTAGCAGGCAGGGTTGGCTTTGTTGACATCTGTCTTGGGATGTTTTGAATTTGTCACTTGTACTTTCAGCACTGGCGAGGCGTGTGGCCATCCCAAAGTGGAGCCAAGCAGGACGTGGAGTGTCCCCCTCAGCAGGGAGAGGGATCCTCCTGGGCAGAACCTGGGTGCTTTGCAGGCTTCTCCAGGATTTTGGGCGTCCTTTTTGGTTCTCCTGTGTTTCACCTGGCGGGGTGTGGGGAGAGCAGCTCTGCCCCTGCTCCTGTGCTGTGCTTTGTGCCTGGCACAGGGTGATCCTGCTCTGCCTCCACCCCGTAGGTGCTGCTGCCACGCAAACACTTGTTGCCCTCAGGGCGTTAATTGGCCTCTGTGCACGTGGAAATGCAGCTGAGGTGATGCTCTGCCTTCTCCCTGTGCTGACCTGCACATCACTGCTGCAGGTTCTGCCTCTCCTGGGGCGAGAGCAGTCCCCCTGCTCACCCCCAAATGCTGAGCCTTGTATATGAGATGTTTGTGCCAAGCAAGACAAGAAAGAGAACGTTGTGCCTTGGCCACGTGTTTGTGGTTATTCCAAGTTTGAGTCAGCTGAAGTCAGATCAGTTTGTGACTCGGCTGTGGCCTGGGGACGCCCCTCAAAGCCAGTTTCCTGTGAGATAAACATTAATAATCACCCAGAGCTGGGTCTGGAAGCAGCTGTGACCATTCCCAGCTGGAATGTTGGCTGTGAGGAGGGAGCTGTGCTCCCCAGAGCTCCATGCCCACCTGCTCAGGTGCCTTTTGCTACCTGTTGCATTGGTCACTGGATGCTTCTCTCCTGGAAAAGCTCTCCAGGAGCTCATGGCCAGCAGGCGAGGAGGAACACTGGAAAGAGTTCCTGTAAGCAGGAGATTTGTGTTTGGATCGTGCTGAGTGGGTGCAGCAGTTTTGTTCACTCCGTGAGTGGTGGGTCCTGTTCTGGCTCCAGGTGCCAGAACAGCTCCATGAGCTGCTTATGCCACAGGAAAATCCTGTGTGTGATTAATTTCTGTTTTCCTGGAGGATGTGGCCAATTAGGGATCTGCTGCCCCTGATTTTCAAAGTTAGGGGAAGCAGTGCTTGTTACACCAGAGGATGAAAACGTGTTATGAAAGCTGAGAAATTGATTTGTTAGAGAAGAGTGATTTTTAAAATCCTTTTTGCCTCTTCCTCTCTTGAGCCAAATGCAGCTGGAGCATGACCACTCTGGTGATTGGGGACAGGAACAAGTTGCACAGCTCCCTTGGCATTCCCCTCCTCCAGCTCAGTGATGAGTGTCCCAGACATTGAATTTTTTCCTGATATATTATATAAACCACAGGGGAAAGCCTTGCTTTGGTGATGAGCAAAGTCATAGCCAGAAGCAGAAAGGATTAAAATTGGGAATGCTGGTAAAAGTTTGGGGAATCAACTTCTCACTGATCCAGGCCTCAGGCTTGGAGGGAGCATCTGCAGGAGGCAGATGGGAAGGGATTTTTTTTATGGGCTGGCAGTGATAGAATGGCTTGGTTTGTTAAAAGAAGTTCATCAGGATGGAAGGTCCTGCCTGGATTCAGCCCTGTGGAGTGTGTGTGTGTGTTCCTGTTAAAGCAGGAGGTCCCCAGGTGTGCCCTGAGGGGTGACATTCCCCCCTCTGGAGCGAGGCCAGGGTGGGACGAGGGGTCCCTGCAGGACCTTCCTGCTGCCACCTGCCCTGAGGTGGATCTGGGGTGAGCCTGGCCTGTGTCCTGCACCCAGGGGCTTCCCAGACGTGCCTCCCTTCATCTGTGCTCGTTTAACACATCCCCAGGACGTGACTTTGTCGCTGCTCTCTTACTCTGAGCTCTCCACAGAGCAGATGCTGCTGTCCCATCTCCCCAGCTCTCACGTTCCTCTTTTCCCCTCTGTGCTCTCTTGCCTCCTCTCCAGCACATCAGACTTCGTGTTACTGGAGAACATAAACTGTGTTTTTGTTTGTGGTATGTTGATTTCTTGCTGTCTCATGTTTTTGCTCTCGAGGTGGTGTCCAAACTTGCTTGAAGAACAGGTTTGAACTCTCTCAGGTCTTACACTGCAAGAAGCCACAAGCAGCAAGTTTCTGAAAGTGGGGAGATGGATTTTACTTAACTCTTGATGCTGTTCTGCTTGAAGAGCAGTTTTATCTCCAGATTGCTCTCCGTGTAGCTGGTGCTGTGTCCCATCCCAGTCCTGCTCTCTGTGCCCCTTTGATCAGCCAGCCCAGCTTCCAGAATTCCACTTCCCTGCTATAAAATCCTTTGCCAAGCAAAGCCATGAAACCCAAATTCCTCCTGGTCTGAGTTTCCCAACCACAAAGTGAGGCTGTTGAATTCTGGGCCTGGGCTATTTATATTGTCAGTGGGAAAGCTTTTCATTGACCGAGCTGCTCCCTCCCTAAAGATACTTTTAATTAAATGTTATTTGACAGATCTGACTTTCTAATTGGCTTAGATTTAACTGGTATAAATGGGTTTTATTTTTTCCACTGAAAGCTGAAGAAAGTAGGAATAATTTTGTTGGGAAGCTATTTGCATTCAGAGTCACGTCCATCTGTTGTTTAATGTAATAAGCTGATAGAGGGGGGGGTGGAAAAAAAGCCAAAAATCCCCCCACAAGCAGAAAGTCAACATTGCTGCCAGTGCTTGGTGAGGAGAAGGTGAAAGGGACACGGCTGCCTCAGCTTTGGAGCTCTCTAAACAATGCCCAGCAATGTTATGCAACTGCCTAGGGAAGGAAGTGAAAAATTATCATTACAGTGCAGTTTCAAGGGCAATATTAAATGAGCAATTTGCAGCACAGCTCTGTACTTAAGTGACTTAACTCGATTCTCCTGAGATAAAATTAACAGGGCTGGTTAAGGACAATAGCCATGACCTCTGTTCCCTTCAGGAGAGGGGCAGGGAGGCTCTTTTTAGAACTGAACCTGAGGGATGGCACTGAGAGCCTTCAAAGTGGGCAGCCAAACCCAAACCAGTGTCATGGCCTGATCCTGGCAGGGCCTGAGGGGTCCCTGTCCCACTGAAGCCTGGAAAAAGGGGGACAAACATCTGCTGAAGCAACACCTCATTGATATCCGTTCCTTATTTCAGTGCAAGGGATAAAAAGATCATCTGGAAGGCCCTGGACACTGAAGCAGCAGCAAACCCCTGAAGTAATGATTTGGAAAGCAGTGCTGCTGTCTGTTCAGTGCCTTCAGGCTAGGAGTAAATAGCTTCAAAATCTATTCCCAGTTTACTCTCAGCAAGAGGATTTTGCCCGAGGATTCCAGGCACTGGAGCCACAGGCGTTTCTGACTCTGAGATTAGACAGGATCTGTCTAAAGAGGCTTCACCTTCTGCTGTGAATCAGTAGCTCTGTGCAGCTGCCACCCCTGGAGGGATTTTTGAAAGAGGAATATTGGATTGTCTCGGCTCCCCTCAAGCTTTTCTGTTCCCCTTTGCTCTTACACCCTCTGGAGCAGCCAGAGGGGCTCCTCTCTGGGAGCTGGGGGCTACAGCAAGAGAAAGACCAAGAAAAAGGACTTAAACGGGGAAAACACTAATAACATGGCTCAGTGTAAGAGCTCTTTCATGTTCCACCTGGGAGCAGATGTTTTGTCTTGGAAGCTGCTTTTAAAAATGCACGGGCAGGACTGGGAGCTGTCAGTCCTGTCTGCAGCTGGCTCTGAGCTGCACAGGGGGTGACAGGGCTCCTTCCCTGCCCTGGGGCTCCTGCTCTGCTTCCCTCACACCCTCTGGCTGCCAGGGAGCAGAGCTGGCTCCTGGCTCACTTTTCCTGGGCGCTGTGGCTGCAGGTCCCGCTGTTGATCCGTGGTGGGGTTTGGGACAGATTCCTTGTTTTGCAGCCCGTCCCTGGGAGGAGGATTGGCTTATTCTGCAGGATTGCAGCAGGCTCAGCCCAAGGAGATCAGCTCTGCCACAGGGCAGCACAAATAATTGCTGGTTGTGCCGTGCTGCCCAGGGGAAGCCCCACTCCACTGCTGGGACTGTGGTCCGTGGGTGGGGTGGAGTTTCTCCACGCCTTGACTAACAGAGCTGCACCAGTGTGTATTTACGGGTAGAACAGAGGGGTTTGCTGTACCCAGTTCTGTTTCCAGGACTTCCTTGGCACTCCTGTGATTTTGCAGAGCACTGGGCTGTGTTTGCTCTGGGGGGTGTCCCAGCAGGTGCCATTTGAGCGTTCACCTGTACCTGGTGGTACCTCCCTGGGCACTTTGGTGTGAATTGCTGCATTTTCCTGTGCTCTGGAGCAGCTTCAGCCCAAATTAGCTAGCTGTGGGACAAGTTTCTTCTGTGATCCACGCTGCAGAGTTGAGGTGGCTCTTTGTGCACTCCAGCTGTGGAATATCCATCCATTCGTGCCTGAGGAGGGATGGGAAGTGCTGATTAATACTCATCTCTCTGGGGCTATTTGTTAATTACTGTTATTCATGGTCTGTGTGATGGTGCTGAGTGGATCCTGGCAGGGTTGCATCCGTTCCAGGGTTTCAGAGTGCATGGTAAACACCAGTATTTTATTGCAGCTTTTCTGGGAAATATTGTTCCTGTTTTCAAGGGTGGGAAATTGTATCGCCTTCAGGGCGAAAGAGAACAGAGGTGGTGAAACTGGGAGCTGAATGTCCTGACTCCCACTCCTTTCCTTCAGCACTTCCTTACCCACGTCAGAGTGAGGGTAATTGTGCTAATTGTGAATTGGAGACCTTGGCTTGGTCCTTCACTGAGCCCTGCTGGGCAGTGCAGCGCTGGTCACACAAAATTACAGCAGCTCTGCTCTTCTAACAGGGAGCAGAAAGTTGTTTAGGGGGAAGTTACGAGAATTAAATACCAGGCTCTGCCTGTTTATAAGGTGTGCCTTGCAAACGTGGTGACAACCCTGCAGGAGAAGGAGCAGACCTGGACTCTGGTCACTGTGAAGAGACAGGGACTGGCTTGAAGAAAGCAGGAGAACAGCTCTGAGTGCTCAGGCACCTGTGACTCCACGAGTTCCCTGTCCCTCAGGCTTTGAGAAGAGAGCAGTTAATTTGAAAATGGAAAAAAGGGACACAGAGCAATGTTCCCTGTCAGAAAATCCTGCAAGTTAAATTGTGTGAGTGTGTGGAGCTGCCCTGCCTTGAGGGTGGCTGTTTTTTGGGGTGTGGTGAAAGATGGAGGGAGAATAGCAGGAATCTGTAGTGACAGTCGGGCAGGAGGGATTTGGGATGGGCAGGAGCTGCCAGGGCTTTGAGGAGGGTCCTGTCCTCACTGTCCTTGTGCACTCACCATATCCCAGCTGCTGCTGCAGCAGCACCAGCCCCTTTTTTTAGCAGCTGTCTGCAGAGATTTGTATGGAGGAAATGCTCTGGGGATTGGATCTTGCTGCAAAACAGAGGCCATCAGATTCAGCTTGTTTATCAGCCAAGCCTTCTGCAGCATGAAGGCAGGAATACAAACCACCAGCAACTAACAAATGAAAATATTGAGCTTCCTAAGCCACGGGTGTTTCTCTTTTCCTCCTGACAAACAAGCCTTTGTGATTTCCAGCTTGGGAAGCCCATGGGCCAACATCTCGTGGTGCTTGAGTGGAGACTTAGACCCATCAAAGCAGCTGAATGTCCTGGAATTGTGATACTCCACGTGTACCTCCAGGCATTTCCTGCCCTCTGAGTTCAGCTGAGTGCCTGAGCTCCTGCATGGGTCTAAATAATAAAACATATGAGTTCACTGCAATGTGCCCAGAATTTTAAGGCGGCAGCCCTTGGCCAGCTCTTGCATGAATTGCTTCCATCAGGGCACTAATCCAGGAAACTGCGAGCGCGAACTGCTTGGCTGATGGAAGTCTGTGCTTTGGTGCCTTCCTGGGTAAAGCCAGGGGAGAAAGGAAAGCTGCTGTTTTCTGTGTGTCCATCCCTTCCGTGTGCCCTGCTGGGAGGGCAGGCAGGGAGAGCTCCAGCAGGTACCACAGGCTCTGGGGAGCTCCTGGTCCACGGGAGCTCTGCAGCGTGCTCAGGTGTCTGGGGAGTTCATAATGAAATGACTGAAAATACCCACATTCTCCTCTGCTGTTCCGGAGAAAAGAAAAACTCACTCTGCAAGAGGTTCTCTTCAACGAAACCACCCTTTGGCACCAGTGTTTTTGGCAGAAAGTTGTCACCAGCTGTGCCAGTGAGTGACCACTTTGCAGAGGGGACCAGCAGCGGATCCGGCACGGAAGGATGAGGAGTGAGCAGAGAGAAATGCTGCACTCCCTGCACTGAGCAAAGCGATTCTCCTGTGCTGGAAATCCCTTCCTGAATGGCCCTGGGTGAGGATCCCCCAGTGTGACTCAGGAATTCCCCTCAGGTTTTCTGGGGGCTCCAGCTCTGCTCTGTGGAGCTCCAAACCCTTGTGCTGAGGGCAGAGCTCACCTGCCCGGGGCAGCTGTGTGAGCAGCAGCCAGGGAAGGGAAGGGAAGGGAGGGCAGGAGATGCTTTGCAGACCTGGCTCCAGACAGAACTGAGTCATTTGTGGAGGCTGACGCTCTCGGAGCTGCTTGCCTGAGGCTGGCAGGGCTCAGGCAGGAGAGTGAGGATGCAGCCATCCAGATACACACAGAGGAGAGAAAAGTAACAGCTCCCAACATGTGACTGGAATGGTAGTTAAAAAAAAAAAAAACAACCCATCCCCAATTAAAGCCATGTGTGTTGGTGGATGGAACTGCTCCTGAAAGGTTGGTGGAGGTTGTTTGTGCAGCACAAATGCAGCCTCTCTGGAATGCCCTGGATTAGAGCTGGCAGGCTCCTCCAGCACATGGAATCCCTGTGGAAATAGAGCTGTTCCTGCGTGGCAGCAGCTCCCCCAGCCCACCACCCTTAGGGGTTAAGGTAAGAACTGTCTTGTCAGCTGTCTCCTCCTCCCATCCCTGCTCCTGAAGCACATTTTCCATGCAGCCTGGTGCTGTGCCATGTGGGGTTTTTTTTTTCCCTGCTGGATGATGATGATGTCTCTGTGCAGGAGCAGAGATTTTCTTTTTCTGCAATCATGCATAATTCAGTTGTCAGGATAAATGGGCTCCCTGGATTTGGGCATGTGTGTAAGGCTCATGCTGGATCCTCCCTTTTCTCACCAGCGTGAGGCAGGAGGGGAGCAGGGAATCCTCCCAGAGCTGCAGAGCAGCAGCATGTGGTCTGTAAACTCATTGCAATACCTGGGAGGTTGCAAGAAGGATCTAAATTAAACCCCAAGTAGGCCCGTGGAGAGGAGAATTCTTGCTGTACTTGGGGAGACTTTTCAAGAAACATGATCATGCAAATTCCTCTTGTGGAAGAGCAGGACCAGAGCCTGCTTCACACTTAAAGGATGTGACCTACATGACAAACTCTTCTCAAAATACACATTTGCTGCTGTTTACACCTGTGATGGAACTGCACAGTGCCAGAGCCAAACTGCTGCCGTGTGTGGGGAGGAGCAGGACTTGCCTCCCCGTGCTTGATTTGCACAGAAGCATTTCCAGGGAGTCATGCAGGGACAGAAGAGCTAAAAACCTGGGGAGACACGCTGGAGGGCTCAGCCCCACGGGTCTGTGGAAGCAGGGAAAGCAGCCTGCAGGGTGCTGGAGGGCTCCCTGCAGAGGCAGCAGACACCCAGCTCGGTGCCAGGCTGTGGAGCTGCTCTCTGTGGAATTCTCACCTTGGTGGAAGCTCTCAGCATTCCGGGAATCCTGCCATGCTCACTTCACTCTGGTGGGATGCACACATTTTTCCACAGTGCTGGGGAGTGCCCTGAAGTGCTTCTGGTGCTGGGCTGCTGGGTTTGGGGTTGGGTTTGCACTGAGTTTTGGAGGGTTGCAGTGCACCTGGCTGATATTTGAACTCGTGGGGAGCCTCTTCCCCTTTTGTTTTTCAGACAGATGTGGAATTGTCTTTACAAAATCCAGAGGGATGCTCTGTGGCTGTGGAACAGCCTGGGAGAAGGGCAGTGTCCAGTGTGAGCTCTTGTTCTGTTGGCCTTTTAAACCCATGAGTGTCTCTGGGCTGATGCCCGATTTTTGGCACCCCTGGAATTTTCAGGGAGAGCACAGCAATGCTTTAAACAGCCCTCTGAGCAGGAGACAGCTGCAGAAAAACAATGTGAAATTGGTGCAATCTGCTGTGCTGCAGCTTTGCCAACAGCAATCTGTCCTGGTGGCTGGCAGAATCTGTCCTTCAGCCCTGGCAGGAGCTCTGCCCACGTGCCCTCTGTGACCCAGGAGAGCCACCTTTGTGAATCCCTCTGGTTTGGGCACTCAGGGCTGTAATCACTGAGGGAAGGACTATCCCAGGCTCTCCCTGGTGTGCTCTGGCTTGATTTCACCCTCCTCACAGCCTTCACCAGATGGTCATTTGAAAAAGGAGCTGCTGCATGTTTGGATTCCCTGGATTTGTCTGGCTCCTGCTATTTGCTCTTCAGCCAGTTCTGCAGGAGGTGCAAGGGCCAGGTCTGTGCTGGCTGTGTCGCTGAGGTCTCATCCAAACCCCTCTCAGGTGTGAGTGCTGGTGCTGCAGAGCATCCTGAGCCTTCTCCTGGTGAGCTGGGATTGCTCAGCACCTCCCTGGCCCAAAGCCTGCACGGCCCAGGCTCAGGGTGTGAGTTCTCTGATGGATCCCAAATCCTCCCTTGGACTGAAACCCTTGGCTTGGGGCTGGCGGAAGCGGATGAGACAGGAAGGGAACAGAACCAAATTGGCTGGAGCTTGCTGTGGAGTCAGTGGAAAAAGCTGTGGTGTGAACTTTGTCGTGGTTTCCTTTTCTGCTGCATCACGATGACGATCCCCTCGCCATGCCCTGGGCACGGGCTGTGGTTTGCAGGGGCTGTGGGCAGGAAAGAGGCAACTCGTGGGGAGTGTGTGCAGCCTCCAGGAGGTTTGGGATGAGGTGGGACACAGGCAAGAGCCTGGGGCAGGAGGAGGTGGCTCCTTTGGCTGGCTGGGCTTTGCTGTCACACGGTCCCTGGTGTCTGTGGGGCTTGGCAGCACCTTTTCCACACACAGTTGTTTTCCTGCTGCGAGCCCGTGCTCCGAGGCAGGAGCAGCTGGCAGGCTGAGAGAGGAAGGAGAAGTGGGGGCTGCAGCTGGAGGGGTTTCCAGGCAGCTTGAATGGAGAACAGACTGGGGCCTGTGGGAAAACAAGCCTTGCTTTCACTTGAGAAGGTTGTGCAGGAGAGGAAACCTCACACAGCCTGTGCAGCTGCCCAGAACAACTGGGACCATTGTGCTGGTGGCACTGGTGGAGCTGAGCTTGACCCTGCCAGCAGCTGGGGCTGGCAGGACCCTGGGGCAGGAATTGGGGGAGGCTGTGGTGTTTTCAGTCAAAGCTGTCTCAGCTGTGTTGGAATTCCAGTGGGATCCATGGGGACTCATCCCTGGCTCAGGCAGCTCCTTCTCCTATGCCAGGACAGCTCCCATGGGACCTGGCTGAGCCCCCACTGGGTGTCTGGGGCAGTTTTAGAGAGGTTGTGTCTCTACATCTCTCATTTATGGTTCTTCTGAATTTGGAAAGAACCCCCCACACCAGGACTTGCCCATTTTCAGTGTTAAGTTTGACCTGCATGAGCTCCTCTCCACTGGTGGGTAATAGAAGCTGAATGGCATAGATAAAATAGGTAACAAATGAATTGTTTTCATTCTGTGGCTGTTGATATGGCAATTACTTTTTTTTCCCCCTAATGTATATGGTAATCGTAACCTGCTGGATTCTGCAGCGTGCTTGTTTAAATCACAGCATATATTTTAGTGAGAAATGTGTTGACCCAATTGCCAAAGTAAGTTTGTAATGAAAAGCCTCTCAGCCTGCATGTCCTCTGCTGCTCTCTGGCTTGTGGAAGTGACTGAAGGAAATAGCACTTCACTGCTGGTGAAATCATCCCCAGAGTGCTGTTTAATGGCAACCTGATGGATTGACCTCATTAAAGGTGCTAGTGTTGTACAAGAAAGCAAAATACTCCTGGAAAACTCAGGGAGCTTCCTTCATTGCGCTGAGTTCATTCCAAGCCTCCTCTGTGACAAAATAGAAATGTCTAAAAGCCCTGTTTTAATCCTGTTGCAGGTGCTGGTTTGCCTGGTGCTCTGCAGGGCACGTTTCAGGGGTCAGGTGCTGCAGGAACAAGACAAACTGCTGAGTTTTGTGTTTTTTTGGGGAGGAAAGAGCATCCCCAGGCATCAGCATCATGACTCCACTTGTGTTTGGCAAGCTGGTGCTCCTGGCCACTACATTTATTTCTGTTTTCCTCAGATGGCTGCTGGTGGTTGGGTTTGTGCCCTGCTGATGAGCTGTGCAAAGAAATCGTGTTCCAGGCTCATTTTGTTTTCACTCTTCTTGAAAGTGAGTTCTCCTGCACAGTTCTCCTTCAGAGAATTTGATCAGTTCATACACTTGGTGGATTCATAATAATTTTTTTTTTCCATTTGGGAGTCAGAACATGTTTTAATGAATTAATTTTCAAATTGATATCTCCTTAATCATCACTGCCTCAGACCCTGCAAAGTATTTGCATCTTATAATTTAAGTGCTTTGAAACTGGCTATCAAGTGAAACTGTTAACCAGGCTGAGATGAAATTCACATTTGCACCTTAATCTTGTCTGAGCATTTTCAAGTGCTGGAAGTTAATTACATCCACAGTAGTCCTTTGATACTTGAGTAATTTTGGAGCACAATGACTTAAATTTGTGCTCATTGCCTGTTAGAAATTTCACTCCTCAGCTGACGCAGAAAAATTTCCTCGTGCTGCCTGTTCTTCCTGTGGGTCCAGCTGGATTTATGGGCAGCATTTGGGTCGTGGATTCCAGAGAATTGTTGCCAGTGTATCATTTACTGAGAGCCCAAACCTTCCAGGTGTGGATCAGGTTCCTGCAGGTCAAGGATATCTTCAGCTCCTGGAGCTGGGGGCTTTTCTTTGGGCATCCTCAGTGGTGGTTTGGCATCGTGCTGAGCATCCCTGCCTGGATGGAAGGTGCTGCGCCTCATTCCCCATGGAGCAGCTCCCCTTGGCCCTTGTGAGGGACAGCCAGGGCCCCTGGGTTCCTTTCCCTTCTCTGCAGCAGACTCACAGCAAGGCATTGTTTGCCCACAGAGCCTCAGCTGCCTTTTTGAAGAATGGGGTAATCGCTGCCCTCGCACCTCTGCAAAATATTTTGGAGTCCTCAGGTTGAAGTTTCTGCACTTACTGACTCAGAATTGTAAACTGCTTCATAAAATGCTCTGAGAACAGCAAATAACTCCCGTCTGTCCTCTGCTCTCCCATCCCCACGGACCAAAGCCACAGAGGTTGTGTAAGCAGGGGAATGCTGGATGACTTTTGCTTTCCAGCAGGCAGTGGGGAGTTTGAATTTGGATTTCTGACAATGACGCAGCTCGTTGGAGCCATTCCCCGTTGAAATGGGGTCTTATTCAGCACTGCTAATAAGAGGGTAAAGGCAGCTAAATACAGCTGTCTTCCTCAGTGTCATTTGGGATTTATTAGCAAATATGCAGTGGAATTGAATCCCTTGTAAGTACTCTGCAGCTAATGGTAGATAGCAATTAGCTGAAATGACTACTGTGGAGCACTGATGCTGCATCAGTGAGGGGACAGGAAATCTGGAGCCAGCACACAGACCCAGCAGCTTCCAGAGCTCCCTGGAGTTTGGATTTTCTGTTTCATGCCCTCGGCAAAAGACTGCAGTGAAAATCGCTGGGCCTGGGTAATCCCCGGAGCTGCAGCTCGAGCAAACGCTTCCCCAGCAGCAGCAAGTGTGTGTGGATATTGTTATTTTCAGCTCAGGGGTCACTGAAAGGACTCACTGCAATGTTCCTACCAGTGGAAGCGTGTGGAGTGGGACTCTCCTCCCCTCCAGATGTGAAGGGATCTGGCCCAGGTGCTTGGAACCAGTTCAGAAGTTGGGGAGCACTGGGTGCAGCATCCATGGTTTCGTCTCTGACCTTTTCCTCTCCAAACTCAACAGGAGGTTTTGTTTCCTTGCCCTCACTACTGAGGTGAGGTGCAGGTCAGGGGGTCCCAGGGGCTCTGCCCTTTGGCTGGAGGGGAACCAGCTCCTGTGTGTTCCTTTCCAGCTTCCAAAAGTGGTTTGAATCTGCCTCGTTTCATGTATATCTCGATTTGTTTGCCACCCTCCCTGCCAGCCTGTGTTTGAGACACAAAATCCTGCCTGTCAGGAGGGGATTGGTGCTGGGGGTGTGATGGGCTGTGCTGGCCACCTCCCACCACATCTGCATCTGGGAGGGAGATAATTGAGTGTTTTCATTAATTCTCCTGCCAGATTGCTGCTGGGTGTGTTGGTGATGGAGAGGAGCACTGTGGACAAGAGGGTCTGAGTGATGGTGCAGTGCCGCGGCAAGGAGATGATATTTAAGGGTAGGAAGTTGAAATCACCTGTATTTAGGAACAAGTAATGGGATTTTCCTAAAGATTGGAGCTCATTTGAGAGGGAGAGAGAGGCAGATGTGGATGTGCTGGACCTGCCTGGGGCAGAGTAAACAGAGAAAACTGCCCAAACCCCCTTGGGAGAGTGCCCCAGGCAGAGGAGAGCAGCAGCCTGAGGCTAAATGGGTAAAAATTCACTGTGAATAAACTCGGACTGTGCCTCAGGAGGATCTGGAAGCTTTCCTCAGGTAGGGAAACAAAAGAAAATATTGGGACCACTCCCCATCAGACTCCCCAGGGGTCTGAAGCCACCTGGCCCTGGTGGTTCAGAGCCATCAGCTCCCTCTCAGGTACAGTGCAGGGCTGGGAAAGGAAATTGCTGAAGGGGAATAATTCCCAGCTTGACTGACAGGCAGCACACCCTTAAAGTAATTATTTAAATGCATATTTAGTTCATTAAGCCATTGAATATGCATTTACACTGAACACCTGGTGAATCTGATCCTTTTCTGGTTCAGAAGAAATGTTTAATTGGCCGTCACCAGTGCTCTGAAATTAGATTTATTTTTGTACAAAACCTAATCAGATTGCAAGTAAGATGCTAAAATCTGTTGCTTCACCAGCTCATATCAATAGAAATACTAAGGGAGATTTTTTTACTACTCTTGGTGGTTTTGATGGGCTTTTTTCTGCCTTACCTTCTGTCTAAAATCTTGGAGTTTTGAACCAGACGAGGTCTGATTGGGAATGAGTTTTGCAATCGCCCCCACTAACATGAATCAAATATCTATAAATACCTTTCCTTTTCCCTTTTCTCCTTTTTTTTTTTNTTTTTTCTTTTTTTTTTTTTTTTTTTTTTTTTAAAGGCAGTTTCACCTTGCAGGCAGGAAGAGGTTCTCCTGCCCTGTGATATTTGCGATATCCAAGGCAGCAGACAACTGACCCCAGGCTCTGTCTGGTGTCAGGATAATTTTCTGTGTGCCCTGATGGATTTGTTGGCAGCAGTGACAGGCTGCTGTGAGCGAGTGAGGCAGCCCTGAGCAGGGTGTTGGGAGGTCTGAGTGTGTGGTGTTCCCACTCTGGGGACCTCTGTCACCCCCCAGTTATAATATCCTAATTATAGTGTTTGACAGCAGTCATGGTGATCGTTGTGCTGTTCCTGTTCTTTCTCACCAGACAGTGTCCTTGGCTTCCCCAGCACCCCTGGGACTCTCTGCCTTCTCCAAATTGCTGGAAACATTTGATAAGCGAGGATCTTTGTATTTTACCTTTTCCAAAGGCACTTTTTTTTTTTTTGCTGTGGAGTTCTTTGAACAAGCTTGCAGCAGGCAAAAAGGCAATCTGTGCTCCAGCTCCTCATTAGCTGCTGCCTGACAGTGATGGGTGACCCTGGGAATTCTTGTTCAAGGCTGCTCCTCCCGTTTTTCTCAGCTCTTTCTGCCTTCACATCAGTTATCCTTTAAAGAAAAACTTGAGGAGGAGGGAGGGAGGCCCTGCCCATGCTGGATTGGGAAGAGTTTTCCTCCTGCCTGTCACTGCACAGTGGAAGGGTCACCCTTTTCTGCCTGCGAGTGTGAGAAGCAACATCCATTCCTGGGCTGGCAGGTGTCACGTTGATGAGGACCAAGTTATCTGCCACCCACTCATTCCCCTGGCAGAATTCTGGGCAGATTGCTGGGCCAGACACTGCATTTAAATGTGGCCTCAGCCCCACTGTTTCCTTCTTCCAGTGGCTTTGGAGCTTTGGGTGTGCATTCAGAAAATGTCCAGGCAGCAGAAGGGGTAGGGGAGGGCTTGGTCCCTTGTCATTGACTGTTTTCCCTTTACTGCTCTGTCAGGGTGGTTCAGGATTGTCCTTTCAGATCTGTTTTGTGGGCTTTGGAAGCTTTTTAAAGCGGAATTTTACTGTGCTTGAGATTGTTCCTTGACCTTTAGTTGATTCCTCTGCCCTTGGCGTTGTGTTCCTCAGTGCTTTTGAGCCTGAAGTGATTGAGCTGCATGCAAAGGTGCTTCCCAAAAACAGCTCTGAAGGGCCAGGAGGGTTTTACAGGTGGTTTGTGTTCCTGTTAACAGTTGCAATCCTCGTTTGATGTCCAAGGCAGTGAAGGCTCAGCAAAGCAGGATGCAGGGAAAAGCCTCCTGTCCCTTCCCCCTGTTTGCTCAGGTCCCAGTCCCAGCAGTGATGTTAATTAGATCAGTCAGATACTCTGCAGAGCAGCCTGTTCAAGGACAAACAGATTTTAATTAAGGGCTGTGTGCACTGGGAGGTCATGTCACTGCCTTGTGCCTGGACAGTTCCTGTGGGAACACCAGGAAAGCACCCACAGAGTGTGAGTGTGGACAAAGTGGGCTCTGGGGGACAGAATTCACTTTGGGGTACTGCAGGCGTGGTCCCACCCTTGCAATGTATGCCTGGCTTTTGTTGCTGTGGGAAGGGGAACCTTCACTTCAAGCTCTTAAAAATCACCCAAGAAGTTCCATGCAAGCTGGACAGCAATGCCATGAATTTGGGAAATCAGTCTCCACCCCAGTTTTTTGGACTGTTTACAGCTGGTGAACTCGGTTTCTCAAAGACAACCTGGACAATGGAAAGAGTTTAGTTTGGTTTGAAATTTGAGCTGGAGGTGGGTTGAAATTCAAGCTCAAGTTGGGTTGAAATTCAAGCTCTAGTTAGTTTGCTTCTGTCTCTGCCACCTTCTAACTGGAATCCAGCATGAACTCCAGTGGTAGCGGCTCATTCCTGCATTTTGGGTCCTCTCAAGATTCATCCCCACTGAGCTGCCTGAAGTTAATCCTGCTGATAAATTGTCTTCCTTCAGTCCCAAAGCTCCTTTTGGCTGTTTGTAATGTATCAGCAGAGACTTGTCAATATCTGATGATGATGCAGGAACTACAAACCTTGGATGTACCCTGGGACTGATGAAATTCTGGTGGGATCCCCGGGCAGAAACTCATTCCTATTAATTTTCGTGTGGTCTAGCAAGAGGATCAGCAGAGAGAAATGTTTTTAATCCTAATATTTTTATTCCTGCTATCAAACAGAAGCGGCTTTCTTGTATAAATAAAATGTGGGCTTTGCTTTGGAATGAAATGTTGGTGTGGGAGTTTGAGGTGGGAGCTCACAGGAGCTGCTTCACAACCCCCTTCTCCCTCTTGTTACCTGGTGGCTTTGGGGACAGATGAACAGCGAGGCAGAAGAGGTCACAGGTGTGTTTGGAGAGTTTAAAACCAGGCCTTGTGCTGTATTTCTTTTGTTTGGCCAGTCCTTGTGGTTGTTCTGCTCTGAGGATGCCAAGAGTTGGGTGTTTGGAACCACACGGAGCCGACTCAGCAGGGACATTGCCAGGGAAATGGGCTTGGATTCCAGGCACTTCATGGACTGCTCATGGAGGAGCTGGCTTTGTTTCCTGGCAGCTGAGCAAGCGCCTTTCTGCCTGTTTGAAGGGAAAACCTGTCAGGGTTGGTGTTTCCTCCATGCATCTCCCTGTGCCCCTTCAGTGCTGGGGTGAGAATGGCAGGAGAGGTGGGAGCACAGGCCTGGAGCAGCAGGAGCTGTGTCCTGGAGCTGGAATCTCCAGGGCAGGTTGTCCTGGTCGGGCTCCTGGGTGGTTTTGGGGCAGCATCCTCTGGGCTCAGCAGGAATCTGCTCCAGGAGTCACCTGGGCAAGTTGTGCTCTTGGGCTGGGTACCACAAACTTCCTCCAAGTGCTGAGAACAGACTGGAAACCACCTGTGGGCATTTATTATCTTCTGACAGACCCTTGCTGTTCTGCCTCTGGACAGGGGAGCTCTGGTTTTTCTCAGCAGATGTCCACCTTTGACCTAGATAGTTTTGACTTTTCCTGCTCAATTTATTTTTAAAAGAGCAAAGAGAAGCATCAGGCCAGAGGAGCAGGAACGTGCTGTGTCCATCCCCCTTGGGAAGGGGCTGGCTTTGCAGCAGGCAGGACATTTCCAGTGAAAGCTTGGGAGCCCCTTTGGAGAATTTGGGATAGGCATGACCCAACAGGGACAGCTGTGACTTGGGGAGGACTTGGTGGAGCACTCAGAGGGGAGCGCTTTCTTTCTCTTGAAGCACTGTCACTGCTCACAGTGCTCTCTCTGACAGCCTGGAGTGTGCCAGTGCCAAAGGGGTCAGAAAATGCACGGGAGGAAAGCTGGCCTGGAGGCCAGTGTGCCGAGTGCCTGTGGAAAAAGTGACAGCAGGAGAGTTAATGAGAAGCAGACACTGAGTGCTGGGAGCTGCTCAGCCAAGAAAATCTGCACAGTCCAGGGTTTTCTCTGGTATCCAGCAAAAACCTGTTACAATTTGGCTTCCCTCTCTGTTATCCCAGGGAAAATGGTTCAGATATAAATAGCTGGATATGTGGCTTCTGCAGCACCTGGAAGGAAAGCAGGTGTTACGCCTGTGACGATTCCATGTCTTGGAGCCAGGAGCCCTGAGCTTCTTGTCCAGATTCCTGCTGGGAACCCAGGGGCTGCCTTTGGCTGCTTGCAAATCAGAGAATCTTGGAGTGGGTTGGGTTGAAAAGGACCTTAAAGACCATCTCATTCCAAACCCCTGCCAGGGCAGGGACCCCTTCCCCTGCAGGGTGGAATCTGAATGCTCCTGTGACTTGGGCCCGGGGGAAAACTTAAAGGTGTGCAATGAAACAAACTGCAACCATTGCAGAGCAGAGTGGGAGCACTGCAGCCAAACTCCTCTAGAAACAATTCCCTTGTTTTTGGCAGGATGGAGGCATCCTGCCTGGAACTGGCCCTGGAAGGAGAGCGCTTGTGCAAGGCTGGGGACTTCAAAGCTGGGGCAGCCTTCTTTGAAGCAGCGGTGCAGGTGGGGACAGAGGACCTGAAGACTCTCAGTGCCATCTACAGCCAGCTGGGCAATGCCTATTTCTACCTGAAGGAGTATTCCAAGGCCCTGCTGTACCACAAACACGACCTTACCCTGGCCAGGTGAGTGTGTCAGCCTGGAGTGAGGGCAGGTTCTGCGGGCTCTGAAGCCAGAAACACACATCCAGAACTGGCCCTGAGGGTGATTGTCCTGTGGAGAGCTGGGGACACAGCAAGGATGGGTCAGCTGCCTTCAGAGCAGGGGGGTGGAGAAAGGGATGTGGATATGAGGAGGGTGCCTGGAGCAAGAGCAGGGCAGTGTCCACTTCTGTCCCCAGGTACTCCCTTGATGGCCTGCAGTCATTAGAGCACTTCTGAAACAGCAAATAGGGAACAAGGATCTGCCTTCAGAACGGGGGGAGCCTGTGGGAAGCTCTCCAGCCAGATATCTGTGCTGGGAAGCTGCAGATTAAATCTGCCTCCAGCAGCTGGTGAATAAAAGTCTCTGAGCTCTTCAACACCTTCATCTTGTAGAACCATTGGGGACCGAATTGGAGAAGCCAAGGCAAGTGGGAACCTTGGGAATACCCTGAAAATACTGGGGCAGTTTGATGAAGCTGTGGTGTGCTGCCAGAGACACTTGGACATTTCTCGGGAGCAGGGAGACAAGGTAATGGGCTTCCAACAGGAAATATGTCCTGGCTTTAAAAATAACCTGTCTGCAAGTCAGTAAAGGTGATTTGGTGAGGGCAGGCTTTGGAAGGAGCTGCAGGGTGAAGCTCTCCCTTCTGGCTGCCCTCACATGTCTCGTGCTGCTGTGAGGGTGAGGATGGGAGAGGAAGATGGGGGCTTGTGGTTCTGAAAGATTGGAAAGGGAAATGGGGGCTTGTGGTCCTGAAAGGTGGGAGAAGGAAATGGGGGCTTGTGGTCCTGAAAGATTGGAAAGGGAAATGGGGGCTTGTGGTTCTGACCATCTGTGCCCAGCCATGCAAAGGTCCACGCTGGGATGTGAAGTGTAATTTCTTGCTGTTGCCTTCTTCCTCCCTCCAGGTGGGTGAAGCCAGAGCTCTCTATAACATAGGGAATGTTTACCATGCCAAGGGAAAGCACTTATCCTGGAACACGGCCCAGGACCCGGGCTACCTGCCTCAGGAAGTCAAGGACACACTACAGAAAGCTTCAGAGTATTATGAGTAAGTGTCCAAGCCTGGCCAGCCCCTTCTCCTGCAGGGAACTGGGCCACTGAGTGAGAATTTGCAGATTGTAACAGATTAGGAATATTTTCCTGAGATGCCAAGCTATGTTGGCAGATTAATCCCAAGGAAGGTGAGGAAAGGTCTTGTATAAAATCTGAGCTAAAATTCACGCTGGAATTGGCTTTGTAAGACTTGCTGTGGTTTGAATCCTGATCAGGCAATGAGGTGCACCAGTCTGCTGCTTCCCTGAGCTGTGTGGGCAAGCTGAACTCAGCTCCTGCGGCCCCTGCTGCTCTCTGCTGGCCTCTGTGAGGATGGATCCCTTCCCTGCCACTCAAGGGAGAGTCACTTTGAAGTCCTGGTTCTTAAGGATCTGCACTTTATCTCAGTGTCACAACCTTCCTTTTCCTAAACAATTCCAAAGATCACCATCATGTGCCACACGGGGAGGTTGGCACCAGAATTTTGGGCTCTCGTTTTTCTGTACTTCAGAGTTCTGCTTTTGTGGTGCAGTTTTTAAAACAGGCTTTTTCGGTGAAGAGAGTGATAAGATCTGATATCTGAGGATGTGACAGTGCCTATAAATAGCTCACCACCCTTTTTCCAAGGAGTGGTGAGTGTAGCATAGCCAGGGGGTAAATTTGTGCCAGTGGTGAGTGCTGCACCATTCTCTGTGTGCTGTGTGTGTAAAGGGGGTAAAAACCAGATACAGAAATGCCAGGAAGCTCCCAGAGCAGAGCCCTGGCGTGGGACTGTGGCTCTTGCCTCTCTCCCTGGAGCAGGACAGGGAAATCTTCCTGTGCCCCAGGTCCTGCAGCGAGGTGGCCGTTCCTGATTTAATGTGGGATGGATCAGACCAGGTGTGTGAGCACAGGTGCGACTCCTGCACGGAGCCACCCGTTTCCTGAGGGGACAGAGCAGCAGGACCTGCACCCCTGGCTTGGCATTGAGCTCCCAGGGGTGTCCAGCACGGGGCACCAGCCTGTCACCTGTGCCTGAGTGCTCAGGAGGGAAATGCCTTCTCCAGGGCTGGCTGTCCTTTCTTTCTGTGCAAGTTTCCTCACCGTGCTGCCTGCAGGGCTGTGGCTCATGGATGTTCTGCCCTGGTTTCTTTCAGGAGGAACCTGTCCCTGGTGAAGGAGCTGGGGGACAGAGCTGCACAGGGCCGGGCTTACGGCAACCTTGGCAACACCCAGTACCTGCTGGGCAACTTCAGTGAGGCCATTGCCTTCCACAAGGAGGTAGGAGACACCTCTGCTCCCTCCCTGGGCCTGGCAGCAGCTTTCCCTCCCACCACAGGGAGATGTTTCCCCCAGCTGTTCTCTCCCTCCTGTGTGAACCCCAGGGTGTGCCCTGTTGTACCAACTCACACTGAGCAAATCTTACTCCAGTCCCCATCAGCACCTCGTGAGCAGCTTTGAGGGAAGGGCTCTGTTGGCTTGGAAACCAGAGGAGGTATCCAAGGGCATGCTGCAGCTGGGTCTGGCAAGGGGTTTTTTTTTCTGCTCTTAATTTGTCTCAGTCTAGATTTTAATAAATGCAAGCCATGAATTTAATTAAGCTGCTGAAAGAGCTGTTGATCAAGAATAAATGCTGCTTGTAGAACATAATAACTTTCTGCAAAGCTTTACAGGGAGGTGAGGCGACAAAGTCCCTGCCCCAATTCAAATGCAATTTAGCTTCTGTTGCAGTGTGTGTATCAGTTCCCTTGCAGTGGAAGGTGGAAATTCACTGCTCCTCTGGTTTTTAAATGCTGGGGGGGACAGCACTGGGATGGAACATCACTCCCACTTTTCCAAGAGCCTTTCCTGATGCTGAATTGCAGAAGAGGGAGAGGTTTCCTGCTGCTCCCACCCCTGGCAGACAGGTTCATCACAGCCTCGCTGGGGGGGAACTTTTCAGCCTGTGGGAAATCCAGGCACAGAAAATTCTCAGAACAGTCCCAAATACCAAAATGAACACAGGATTCAACTTGAGGCCTTGGAAAAGGCTTCCAGCTTTAGAGACCAGAAGCAAGAATGTGGGTTTGTAATATAGATGGAGACATATTAAGCTGGGCAGTGGAAAGTTTTAAGGCTTTAAAGTCGAGATATAGAGGTAGTTATAAAGGTAATAAGAAGTTTTAAGGTGTAGCAAGTAGTTTGTGTCTCACTCTATGATTGGATAAAAACCCCTGCATTGTGTGAATGGTGTGAAAGTTAAAACAATCCGTGTGGCAGTAGATTATTGGCTTATTACCCCTTAAAAGCTCTTGTGACCACTGACCACGAAGGTGTCCTCCCTCCTTGAGTGTGAGGTGATAAATCACGTTTTGAGACATCTCCCCGTGGTCCCGATATTCCCGACGTTCATATCCCGACAGCAACCCTAAAAGCTGACCCCAGGGGAGCTGCTGTGGGACAGAAAGGTGTCACTGTGCTGACTGAGCTGTGTCTGCTGCAGCGCCTGGCCATTGCCAAGGAGTTTGGGGACAAGGCAGCCGAGCGCAGAGCCTACAGCAACCTGGGCAACGCCCACATCTTCCTGGGCAGGTTCGACGTCTCCGCCGAGTACTACAAGTGAGTGCCAGGGGCTGCTCCCTGGAAATCCCGAGCTGCCACAGCCAATCTCTCGGCTCCAGGGGCTGTCACGAGGGACCTGGGGTGGCAGGGCTGCTGTGGTGGGTGATGCAGGGTGTCGCTCCGAGGGGTGACATCCCTGTGGCCTGGCAGTGACCAGGGCTCTTGGTTCCCACCTGTTTGGCTGCAGGAAAACGCTCCAGCTCTCCAGGCAGCTCAGAGACCAAGCAGTAGAAGCCCAAGCTTGCTACAGCCTGGGGAACACGTGCACACTGCTTCAAGACTATGAGAAAGCCATTGAATACCACCTGAGGCACCTGGTGATAGCACAGGAGCTGGGAGACAGGTAAGGGAGTGCCTCAGGTGAGGGTGAAGAGCCCCAACCCTGCTCTGACTTACTGTTCTCCCTTGCTGGGGTTAAGCCTCGGTGATGTGCATGCTTCAAAGTCATTAGAAATCTCTGGACAGCCAGTCCTTAGTCCAATGATCTGTCAAAAACATGACATAATTCACCTTTCTAACGTCATTGAAAGCTGAGAGGAGATTGTGCCTGTGTGGGCTGAGTGAGATTTCTGACGAGAGGTACTTGAAGAAAACGCCTGGAGCTCGGTGCTTTGCCAGTGGCTGCTGCTGTGTAATCCCAGGAGGGCCTCTGGAGAGCTCCCTTATGTTCACAAAAGTTGTATTTTCCTTAAAAGCTGCGTGTTTAGGGCACACAGGAGGTGCCACTTTGCCCTGTTGCTCTGGGTTGATGCTGGGAGCCCCCACGTACAAATGGTGCTGCATGGAGAACATGGAGGTCATGTATCTCGTTTCTTGGTCTTGCTCCTCACTATTTAGGAGGCTTGGCCTTTTATTTTTTCTCACATTTTAGGGTTTTTTGAGAGAGGTTGGTTCCTTTTTCCTGGATATTCTGATCCTGAGCCCTCTTGCTGCCGCTGTGACTTTGCAGCCAGCCCGTTCGGCTGCATTCCCTTGGAGGCTGGCTGTCCTCCACTAGATGGAGCAGGGACATCAGGATGGGAGAGCTGTGCCACCACCCGGGCAGCCTCTGCTCTGCTCGGGGCAGGCACAATCCCACCCAAGGGTGAATCATGCTGAGGGGGTGCAGGCCTGTGGGCTCCTGCCTTTCTGGGAACACACACCCTTGTGAGCAGAAGGTATTGAACAGGCTGACAAGAAAAACGTTGAAATGCTGATCAACCCGCCCAAACCTCTGAAAAGGGAGTTGCAGTCATGCTGAACCTCCCCCCGCGCCCCCAGGTGCTTTTTTTATCCCTTCTCCCCCCACATCTGCTCGTTTGCAGAGCTGAGCAGGCTCTGGGGAGCAGGAGGCTCTGCCTGCTCCTGCAAACAGCTGCTGAAGCTCCAGGAGCCAGGCTGGGGGTCCCCAGGGCAGGCTCCACATTCCCCTGCTTTCCCTGGCTCCTGAAAACCAGCAGCAGTGCCCTGGAGACCTCGTGGAAATCTGTCCCTGTCCTCTGCTGGGTGCAGTTCCACGCTGTGTGCTCACCCTGGGGATGCAGTGTGGGGCTCAGCTGGAGCTGTTGCCTGCCTGCCATGTTCTCTCCTTGCCATTTTCCTGCTGCTTTAGCTCTGGGCTGCTGCTGAACCGGAGCTGGACGTTGCATTCTCTCTGTGCAGCTCTGGACAGGAGCCCTGGTTGTGTGAGGTGGGAGCTGGGCAGGAGCTCTGGCTTCTCCTCTTGGGCTGGTGCTCACCAGTGAAGCCAAACCATCCTGGCCCTTGCTGCAGTGCTTGCATTTTGTCCCTGTGGGCTCAGTCCTGCTTCCCAGGCTGTTGTTCATCCCCAGCTCTTGCTGAGCTCACTGTGAGAAGAGTTGCAGATGTCCAGCAGGCTTCACTTCCCCGTGTGGAACCTCTGTGGAGGTGGGAGCAGAGCAAGGAGCCTGGCTGGCAGTGCTCTCCAAAGGGCCCTGCTGGGCTTTGCCCAGCATTTCTGTGGTTTGACAGTTTCCTGTTCTGCAGGGTGGGAGAAGGAAGAGCCTGCTGGAGTCTTGGAAATGCCTACGTGTCCCTGGGGAGCCATGAACAGGCTTTGCACTTTGCAAGGAAACACCTTGAAATCTCCCAAGAGGTAAGAGAAGCTGGTGCAGAATCAGAGGGAACCTGTGACCCCTGGTGAGAGCAAGACTGTTTTATTCCAATAAGTTATATTAATGCAGTCACCTTGCTCTCACTGCTCTGGAAAGCCCTTGTCTCTGTGCTGTTTCAGTGGTGTTCTTAGGAACTGCAGAGCTTGGCTGGAAAACGCTCCTTGGATGGGAGGCTCCCAGCCTTCCCCTTAATTACAGCAAATATGTGAGCTGCACTTTGCTCTTAACCAATGTTCTGGGTGAGAAAGGACCCGGGGCCTTGTCCTCTGGCTGGCCAAGGTGTTGTGCAGCCAGCAGGTGTGAAGGCACTCAGGTACCTCTTGGTCTCCAGGCTGTGAGATCCCACTTTGCTGAGCACAGGGAGATTCCAGCTGAGCTGGACCTGCAGTGTCCTGCTGCAGTGGCTGCTGTCCCTGGATGCACACAGCCTGCAGCCAGCCCTGTGCCACTGCCACCCCCTTTGGGGTGCTGTGTGTGCAGCCACTCTGGTTTCCCCTTGGCCTTGCCCAGCTCTCTGCAGCTTTCCTGCTGTTTTCAGGTGGCTCAGAAGCGCAGAAAGCCAGAATTCCATTGTTTGCTCTTTTCAGTGTGTTGAGGAAATCGGCTGTGGCCTCTTTAGTCTTCCCCAGATGAAGAAATTGCCCTCTTGAAGCTCTAATTGAAATCACCATCTGTAAGTGTGCTGGGTGTTCTGCCTGTCTTTTAGGTTGGCTAAATCTCCAAGTAGGGCTGACACAGCAGCCTAATTACAGATTTAATTATACTTATCAGACACACACAAGAAATGCTCATCTTTGGCCCTGTACGTTTTAGGACACATTGACTTTCCCAGCTCTGCTCAGGCTGGGGCTGAGCCCTCAGAGCTGAGGGGCCATGGGAGGATCAGCACTGGTGCTTCTGGGGTCTTTGGGGTGGAGGGGAGACCCAGCAGGTTGGGGGTTCCCAGTGTTGTCATTCCAGGTGCTGGCTGTGGCTCCAGCTGTGTCAGGAGTGGGTTCCTCATGGCAGGTGGTTGATGAAGTTCCCCCATCATCAATTATAGAGCAGTGCAGAGACTGTCCCTTTGACAAGCACCAGGATTTTGGGGATTTTGGCCGGGGGAAACCTTGTGGAATTCAACCTTTTCACGCTGATGTTCATAACTCACTTTCCATCACCTCCTTCCCAACAAAAATCTAATGGTGGCACTGAAATTCAAATGAAACCAGCTCAGGGTAACCACACTGGAAGCTGCTGCAGGTTTGTGAGGTCACTCACAAAACCCCACTGGAATAAAGGACACGTACCTACAAACCTTGGAGGCTGCCCCAGCTCTAGGACACTGCTCTGGAGTGTTTCTGTCATCTCAGAGTGCAGCTCCTGGGAGGCTGAGGGCAGAAAACAGGGCTGTGCTGTGCTGTGGGCTGTGTGGCAGGTCCTGCCCAGGGTCATTGTCCTGCCCGTCTGTTCTGGGTTGTTAACAGGCCTTTGGAGATGATCTGAAATGAGTGAAAGTCAGGGAAGCACTTCATAATTGAGCATCAAGGACTGGAAGACCTAACATGGACACAGTAATTTCTCTGGAGATGATGTCAACAGCAAATCCCCTGTAATTGGCAGGGGGATTTATGCCTGGTGATAAGCCCTTTGATCTGCCCCCCTTTACTGGCGCGTGGGGCTTTGTCATAAATAATGTGGGGATTTATGGTTTTGTTCTGTGCTGCAGTCTGTGGCAGGGGACACAAAAGAGCTGCTGCCAGGCATTTAACAGGAGCCAGGCCTCTCCAGGGGAACAGCCAAGGTCTTCCTCTGTCACATAGGCTGCCCTTCCTCTGGAGATCAGAGGCTGGTTCTGGGTGACCTCTCTGTGTCCCCTGGTGATGTGCAGCACAGCCATTCCCTGCTTTGGTTGAACTTTGAGGAGGATCCAGTGCTGTGCCCTACAACCCCTCATTTTCAGTAGCAGGAGCTGTTGGGCAGACCTCTTCCCAAACATGAAACATCAGCTTCCTTGGCCTCACGCCAACGAGAGGTGGGAATTGGGAAAAATGTGGACTTCTAAAAGATTTTTTTTTTGGAAGAGTTGCGTGGGTAGATCACTAGGAACAACTCGAAGTTGTATGGCTCTGAGCCAGGAGAGAAGGGCTTTCAGGGCAGGGTGTGACAGTGCCCACGTGGCTGATGGCAGCGTGGTGTCTGGTGCTCAGTAACTATGGAAATACTTGAGGAAGGGAGCTGGGAGCTCCAGGGCTCTCTGCCAAGCCATGTGTGGCTGCAGGACAGCCCAGACATGCACGTTCAGGCTCAGCTGTGTGGCAGTGGGCGAGCTGAGCCCTCTCAGTTCCTTGCACCGAGCTGAGTTCTGAGGTGCAGCACAGCAAGCACCTCCCTGACCCTCACTGGGGAATAGCTCTGGAGACCTGTGTGGCCTCTCTGGTGTCTCCAAGCTCCCTTTTGGCCCTCTCTGTGTTTGATTTTTGGGGTGGGGGCTGCCTGCTTGGGCCACCCCATGCCTTTAACCCCTGCCCTGTTGGTTTTCCTGCTGCAGATCGGGGACAGGAGCGGGGAGCTGGCGGCGCAGGTGAACATGGCCCAGCTCAGGGCAGCCCTTGGCTTGGGCCCTGGGGATGAGGACGTGGCTGCAGCTCATCCCTACTCTGGCTACGAGGCACAAGGTGAGTTCCTGGCCTTTTGGTGGCTTTGGGAAGCCTCAGGAATTACGTCCTGTGGGGAGGGGAAGGTGTTTGAAGTGGGCAGGAAATACGAATGCTGGAGCAGAATAAGGCTGTGGAGTGCCTTCACCACAAAGGGGACTGGGAGGTGTTTGTTCTGTGCTTTCCACAAGCTGCAAAGGCAGGGAAGGATCCCAAAAAAAGGGCACAGAAGGAGTTAATGGAATCAATCAGCATTGGGAGTGAAATTCCACGTGCCATGCAGCAAACTGGCTTTTGTATCTTTTAAAGCTTTTCAGGGCTCTTTTCACTGATTTGACTGATACCAGAGGCTTTCAGGAGTGACTGGCAGGGATTTTTAGCTGCTCTTGTTCTGATTAGCAGCCAGTAACAAGCCCAGGGCACGGGCTGGAGGCAGGTTGGCCCATCAGCACACACAGGGTGACATCTCACCCTTGGAACACCTGCAGCAGTGCTGGGCATGGAAACAAGACATGGCAACGCTTGGTCACAGCAGCCAAAGTGGCTTTACTGGGCCCTGGGTCACTCTGCCTGTGCTGCCAGGGACAGGGTGGCACAGACAGGTCACCACAGTGCTGCCAGCCTGACTTGGGGACTGTCCTGGCAGTGCCCACTGCAGGCACAGGTGGGTGCCTGGCATGGGCACTTCCAGCCGGCAGCACCGTGCTGGGGCAGAGTTATTAACTCACACAAACTGCATCCCAGGAGGTGCCAGTGATTAAATGTGACCTTGTTGGCACAGGCACGTTGCCCTGTTGGTAGCACTGACGTGGAGGGGATGATGCTGAGGCACCTGGGAGGGCAAGGACAGGCAGGCTGTGCTCTCCTATTGATCTCCCAGGCGTGACCTGCCACGTCAGTGCTGCAGCTTTTCCTGGGAGATGGAGCTGTGCTGAGGGAACCAGCGTGTCCTGCCGTGCCCCCCTGGAACTGAGCTGTTGCCTCAAATGCTGTGGGGGTCACAGCAGCTTCCCCAGCCTCCCTTTGCACGTCCTCTCCACTTTGTAGCTGCTGCAGAACTCATTCCTCTCCTCAGGGGCTTCCTTTTGGCAGGTTACTTTGTTGTGACAGGGGGAGAGGAAACGAGCCTCAAGGTTGGTGCTGTGGCTGGGTCAGAGGGAAGTGTGGATGTGGCCCATGGGCTGCTCACTGCCCTCTGGAGATCCAGCTGTGCTGTGCTAACATCTGGAGCCAGCGGTGGTGTTTCTGTTGTCTGACAGAGCCAGGGCCATGCAGGTCTGTGTGTGTGAGATCCCTGGAGGGTGGGAGAGGGCTGAGCAGCTGCACTCAGACTTCTGGAGGTTGCAGTGACCCCGTTAATCCGTGGTGCCCTTGCTCACGTTCCCAAGGCTGGGGCTGTTTGTTGAGAGAAGGACAAAATGTTCTTGGGAGGAGCACCAGCAAACAGCTGGGGTTTGCAGTGCAGGGAGAGAAGGATCGTGGAGAGCAGGATTTCCCCTCCCCAGCTCCTGGGAATCTGCTGGGGAGGTGAAAACCAGCTCTGTGTTGGTGGGCTGGGGCCACAGGGAGGGAGTGTGAGATCACACCTGGCTGAGCTCTCAGGGCCTTAGAGGAGGGGAAGGTGCTGGCCCTGTCACAGGGAGATGTGCAGCCTGTGGAGAGGACTCCTTGAATTCTCCTTAGCTCTTATTCCAGCTTCAGCTCTCTTATTCCCAACTCAGTGGAGGATGAGAGGCCACCAGTGTGTCTCTGAGCCCTTGAGGGAAGGGAGATGTATTTAATGACAGCCAGAAATTTTGGTACCATCCTGTGCACCTATTAAATGATTAGAAGAGCATAATTATTTATATTATTAATAGCAGCAATTTGCAGCCAGAGGAACATCTGTTTCTGTAATAGGAAGCAGGTGAGAGAGTTGAGATTCAAGTTGGCTTCTGAACCAGCCATGCCTTTTGATGTTGACAAATCTCGTGGTGAGGAGAGCTTTCCATTTTTTTTTTCTTCCAATTTAGATTCATTTTCCTGCTTCAGGTTACAAAATGGCCGCATCTTCCTAAGGATGCTAAATTAGGCAAACGTGATAAAACACACCAGTTTCATCAAGCAGGTACAGTAAAACTTCATAGCAAAGGCTGAGCCAGATTTTCACCTTGGTGTCCTTCACAGGTTACTGCTGCTTTTGGGGCTTGGGCATTGCCCTTCCCTGGGCTCAGGGGGTGGAAGGAGTGCCTGATGTTTCCCTCTGCTGTTCTGGCTCCCCTTGCTGAGCTCTTCATGATTTTAATTGATATTCTGAGGGTATTTGGATGTCAGAAGACAAAGCTGGAGGCCGGGGAAGTGGGGCAGTGCTGCAGGAGTCTTGTGAAAGCAGCGACCTTGTTGAGAAAGGCAAACACAGAGAGCTTAAAGCAACAAACTGAAGGAAGCTGGAGAGGAGCTGGGACATGAAGTAAATAAACAGGGGCTGGGTTTGCTTCTCCAAACAACCAAAAATGTGCCCCTGAATAAATTTCCTTCTCTTTCACACACTGCAAGCTAAGAGTTGAGGACTGGTAGGCTTTGCCCTTGGAGAGAGGTTGAAGGAATTTTCTGTGGCTCCACGGGGTTGTTTTTAGGGGTGAAGGCAACACGGGCGAGAAGCAGCACTGGGAGATGTCCCGGGGTGCAGCACTG
Organism: Hylia prasina; assembly: GCA_013397195.1. Taxonomy (NCBI): domain Eukaryota; kingdom Metazoa; phylum Chordata; class Aves; order Passeriformes; family Sylviidae; genus Hylia; species Hylia prasina. Next base: position 107,245 of record VYXD01007974.1, read on the forward strand.
GTGCCCTTTTCCAGAGGAGTTACTTTGGGCTGAAGCTGCAGCATCTCTGTGAGGAGCTGCCTGTTCCCAGCGTGGATCAGGAACACCGAGCTGGTCCCTCCTGCTGCCTGCCCTGCATGGGGGAATCAGGGCTGGGGAGGCTGCCTTGACCCTCTGGGGGGTCCTGCCAGCTGGGAGGGGAGCACAGGGACAGGGATCAGCCAGCACCCGCGGGATGGAGGCAGGGAGGAGCCCTGGCCACCCTCTGTCCCCCTCCACACGCTTTGAGCTGCTTTTCTTCTGCCTTCAGCAGCTCGTCAGGCTCAGCCTTCACCTGCTGGCAGCAGCAGTGTCAGGAGACACGAAGCAACCTCTGCTGGCAGCTGGGAGTGGGTGGGGAGGGCTGCAGGTGCTCCGGGAGGCGTTGGCATGGGGATGCTTCCAGAGCTGGCTCCTGGAGTGGTTTCTGTGTGTCTGTTTGCAGAGCACAGACACCACCGCCCTGCTGTGCTCGGCTCCGAGGGCAGGGAAGGACTCAGCCCTGAGCCTGACTGGCAGCAAACCCAATGTAGGAAGCTGCAATCCTGGAGTACAAGGTGGTCTTACAGCTCTGAGTAATTGCTGCAGTGTTGGGCACGTCTCAGTTTCTCCCCCAACACGTGCAATGGGCGTCAGCTTTTCCCTAACCAGGGCTGGAATAAGCTTCTTTGCAAATAAAGCACTGGCAGTTTGGGTGGAAGAATGAGCCTGGCTTCCCCCTTCTGCTCATCTGCACGAGGCTGCTCTGCTTGTTCGGTGTTCCAGGGGCTCCATGCTGGGATTGTTCAGCCCTGTGTGAGGCAGCCCCACTTCAGGTTGTGTTCTGCAGTGGGCACAGAGCCCCCACTCCTTCCTGAGCACTGCTCAGCTCTGTGGGGCTTTGATTGTGGGGCTCTGCATCCTCGATGATGAGTTTTGAGCTCATCTCTTCACAGGAATCTTTGAACCCCTGGATCAATCAGAGTGGAATGGAAGAAATCTGCTTTTATGTTTTCCAGCCTGTTTGTTTGTGTTTGTTTGCTCGCTTTAAATATCTTTGAAGTGCCTAAAAAGTGTTTAGGGCTGATAAAGCAGGCAGGATTGACCATCCCTCTGCTGATGCGAGCAGGGAGGTGGTGATGCTGCTCCCCCTGCCAGCCTGTGCCTGGGGCTGGGATGCTGCCCAGGGACAGGGATGTTCCTTCCCTGGAGTTTGCTCAATCTTCCTGCAGAAAGCTGTCAGCTGAGAGACGTGGCCGTGTGACAGCAGCATCCTGCTGACAGTGGGCCAGCCCTGCTCCCTCAGGCTGTGATTTCACTGTCTGGGAAGCATTTGCCTTCCCTCGGGCAGGGTCGGGGTCACATCCCCAGCGTGGAACCTGCCCCGTCCTCACCAGCCACACCCAGCAAGGGCAGCAATTCAAAGTGCTCAGCGTTAAATATCCTCAGCTCGGTTTGATTTTTTTCCCTGGAGCTGATGGGCTGCAGCTCAGCCCTTTTTTTTTTTCCAATGGTGAAAATGAAAGCCCAAGGCTGTGCTGTTAATTGCAGGTGCTGACGCAGGGGGGTGATGGATGAGGTGCTGGAGAAGCTGAGTGGCTTTTGGCCAGGTGGAAGGAGGGATCGGTGGTCTGGTGGTTTTGCTGTGCTCAAAGAGAGATCAGGGGCAAATATTCCCATGTGCCTGCAGGAAGGTGTCCCAAAGACCTGTCTGGGGTGGCCCTTCAGGGAGCACAGGAGAGCTGCTCCCACAGGGGGAGTCGGGAGTGAAGATTCAGGACTTCTCAAAGGTGCCTCTTCTTCATAATGAATTTGTTCTAAATCCTCTGCTGTTACAGCTGTTAAGTCATTCCTGCAGCACTGATGGGGGGGGATGAACCTCTGAGTCATTTGGATTTTAAACTCAGTAATTTAGCACTCACTTCAGACTGCCCCAGTGTTGGCTTCAGGAAGTTTTAAAATACTCTTCCCAAGTATTTAATGTTCCTCTCTCATCTTGCTGGGTATGTGAGCCTCCTTCCCTTTACATCAGTGTAAAATACAGCAGGAGTTCTTGGCTCACAGCAGAGGAAATGCTCCAGGACTGGAGAAAATGATGTTGTGCTACTGAAATTTGTTTTATCTTGATGCCAGGGGAGATGGCAAGTGCTGGAAAAGCGGATGAGGAACAGGCCAATTCTTGAAGCCTGTGGCAGAGGAGGCACAACGTGGCTTGTGGCAAAGCCATCCATTCAAGATTAAACCTCTTGTTGTGGGGAGGGAGAACTTTTTGGGAATCATTGATCCTGGGAAGGCTGCAGTTCCAGACTCCAGCAGCACTCCCAGCTCTGCAGGGCTGGCTGGTTCCTGAGTGCACCTTCCCCAGACTGTTTCCCTTGGTAGCTGTGTAGGAAATGCCATGGCTGTGATGCTGCTCTGTCCAACAGCACAGCACTGCCTTCAGGAACAAAATTCCTCTGCTTGCTGTACCTTTTATGCAGCACAGAGCAAGAAAGGAGAAGAAGGAAGTTCTCTTTCTTGCCCACCTAGAATTTCCTCTTTTTTTCTCTTAAATCTTTCTGTATGGATGGCCACGGACTGCTTTGGCATTTCCCTGAGCAGGGCAAGGCCAGACCCTCAGCAGAGTCCCTGCAATCTCCTGGGTGACCTCAGGACCATCCTCCTTCCCTGGCAGAGCCAGCCTTGGCTTAGCAAAAACACCTGGCAGAGCTCAGGGTCCCAGTCCGGCGTGGGCAGCGTGTTCCAGGAGCTGCTGTGAGCTGGTGGCTGAGCACAGCAGCACCCAGGAGGAGGGATCAAGCACATTCCCCCTCTTTTTTAGAGGATTTGGCTGTGGGTGTTTGATGGCTGCTAAGCTGGCACGTGGTTGCTCCTTCTCTGCCCTCCCTGAGTCAGTCTGGAGGACAAAATCGTGTCCTTGGGCTTGTCTGAGCTGCTGGAGATGCTGCCCCTGTTAATTATTGCGTGTCACTCTCTGGCTAAACTCTGGTTTTGATCTCTGCTCCTTCAACACGAGCTGATAAGGGATGGTTGGAGGTCGTGAGACTCTTCTGTATCCTGGCAGGGAAAATCCTGCCCTTAGAAGCAAGCCAGGTGTTGCTGCCAAGTCCATCACACTTCTCTAGAGTTAGCCCTGGGGTTATGAGCCTCCTCCCAGCCAGCTCCACCCAGTTCAGTTGATCTCCCAAAAGATCCTTCTGTCCCCACAGCTGTTCCGATTGCCTGGGGGAGTTATGGTTACAGGAGGCTGTGCCTGACGTGGCCCAACCTTCCCACGGCCTCTGAGGCTTGCATTTGTCAAGTGTGTTCTGCAGATACCTCTCCTAAATATCTCATTCTTTGACCCGAATTGCCGAGGTTTCATTTGCAAATCACCCTTGGTTAGAGAAAAGCTACTGCCTGTTGCACATTTGGGGGGAAACCGAAATCAAAGATGTGCCCAGCGCCACAGCACTTCCTCAGAGTTGTAAGGCTACAAATAAAATCCCCTTTTACTCCAAGACTGCAGCTTTCCTATGCTGAGTTTACTCCTACTGGGGGGGCATAAATAACAAATAAGGAAAAAAGTAGCTCCCTGGTGCCATTTCTGCCTGCAAGGAGGAGTCCTTTTCCAGGTTTCACCTCTTCCATGTGGATGTGAGGGCTCTTTGGCCAGGGATCCAGAGGATCTCCTCATTCCCTTTCCCCATCTGAGGAGCCTCTGTGGCAGCTGCTCACCCTGAGTGCAGTCAGCAACCCCCCCAGGGCTCTGGGGGCCGTGTGGATGTGCAGCATTGCTGTTATTTCTGTTATTTTCAGCCCGTTGCTCAGCTGTCAGACCGGATTGTGGAGATGCAGAGCTCGGGTGACACGAGCACAGAGCATCTTCTGCCAGATCAGCCAGACGAGCAGCTTGATGCAGGGGGAACGTCTCTTTATTGCCACAGACTGTGTGCAGCTTCTTTAGAGGAACAGAAGAGGAGAAAACTGCAGGGTTCTTGTTCTGGAGCAGGGTTTTGTTGTGCTCAGGGCCTGCTGGGAGGTTCAGATTTGCTTGTGCTCTGGATACAGCTCATCAGTGCCTCCCAGCAGAACATTCCTGTCCTTGTGGTGCCCAGTTCTGTATCCTCAGACACAGGAGGACCCAGAGCTGTTGGGATTCCCTGCCCCTTCCCTGCCTGCAGGACTGGGGTAAGCAGATGGTGCTGCCCATGGATGGGCACACAGCAGCTTGTCACCAGCATTTTATGGCCCAGTCGTCATAAACAACTGATATTACTTGCTTTCTCTATTTGGAGAAAAGTGTTGTTCTACCCCAGTAGCAACTGGGAAAACAAATGCCACCATTTATCAGCCGAGTGCTGACAATAATAGAGGTCAAGTGGATTTATAGTGCCAGAACCCATTATGTGTTTGAAGACTAATTAAAGCCTTAAATGAGATGCTTGTCCTACTGGAGGCTGCTTTTTTTTTTTTTCCTTCTTTCTTTTCCTTCTGCTGTGCTTGTTTTCCCCCTCCCCCTTCCCTCTTTGAGAGCTCTGCTGTAATAATGGAGCACGAGGCTGACAGAGCTCCCCTGATTAGATGTCAGCAGCGTATGATTTGGGATGCACTGGGAGCACTGGACCGTGTCTCCACTGTCACTTCGGAGCTGGGAAGGGTTTCCAGACCAGCACTCCACCCCAAACAACTGGCCTGGCTGCTCTGATTTAATTATCTTGAGCAATATTTGGAGTTGTCTGCCAGAATCAAGGTTGGGGTCTGTAGAGATGGGGGGAGATGCTGTCCAGGGCTGCAAGAACTCACCCAAAAGCCAAATTCAGCATCTTGGTTAATGCAGGGACAGGGGGAAACGACCTTTTCCTGAGAACAGAGCAAGTGCTGATGCTGGATTTNGCTGTGCTTGTTTTCCCCCTCCCCCTTCCCTCTTTGAGAGCTCTGCTGTAATAATGGAGCACGAGGCTGACAGAGCTCCCCTGATTAGATGTCAGCAGCGTATGATTTGGGATGCACTGGGAGCACTGGACCGTGTCTCCACTGTCACTTCGGAGCTGGGAAGGGTTTCCAGACCAGCATTCCACCCCAAACAACTGGCCTGGCTGCTCTGATTTAATTATCTTGAGCAATATTTGGAGTTGTCTGCCAGAATCAAGGTTGGGGTCTGCACAGATGGGGGAGACGCTGGCCAGGGCTGCGAGAACTCACCCAGAAGCCAAATTCAGTATCTTGGTTAATGCAGGGACAGAGGGAAACGACCTTTTCCTGAGAATAGAGCAAGTGCTGATGCTGGATTTGTTGTGATGTTTGGGGTGCCCAGCCTGTGCTCTGTGGGGGACGTGGGGCTGCCAGCCCGGGAATGCTGCAGGCAGCGGGGGCTGATGTTACCTCCACTACCTTTCCCTGTTGGTTTTCCACGGAGTCCCCTGTCAGGTTGAATTCCCTCTGCTCTGGCACAGCCCCCCAGAGGGATCCAGCTGCAGAGACAGCACTGGTGCTGTGTCTGGGGTGGGGGCCCTGCTCTGCTGGAAGCAGGAGGGAGAAGAGGGGGCAGAGCTGGGGCTTGTCAAAGCACGTGTCAGCTCCATGAGAGCTCCTGCCAGGGCTCCCTGAGCCGCTGCTACACACGTTCACCTCGATCTTGTCAGCTGCAACCTCTTGGAGATGGAGCCCGTCCGTGGAGGAGCAAAGCTCTGCCTGCCCAGCTTGCCCTGGTGCTGCTTTCCATGAGATGATCCCATCACCGTCCCTGATAAAACTTCCTTGTGTTCTCCGTGGCTGCAGATTAAAGGCAAGAATGTGGGAACCGTTAAACTCGCCTCAGCAAGCAAATTGCAAAAGCAAAAAGGTGAAAAAAAATTTTTTTTAAAAATCCTCTCTTGGTTCACGGTGCTGTTGAGATCATAGATGGGGAGGAGGAAGAGATTTTGAAAAAAAATATTTAAAAAAGGAACAACACCCCTGAGCAGTGAAAAGAGCAACATCCCAGGAGCTCCAGGAAAACAGGGCATGAATGCAGCCAGTCAGGAGCGTTGCTCAGCTGATGTTCACAAGAAGGTTTCAACTTGCTCTCTTTGAGACCTCAGTAAACCTCCAAGACAGAGAGAGCATTTAGAAAGGCCCCTGAGGTTTTCCATTACTGTGCAGCAGGCTTGGTAAACATGCCAATAAATGCTGGGGAGAGAGAGAGAGAGAGAGAGAGAGAGACAGAGAGGGGGGAAAAACCTTCCAGAGGAGCAGACCTGGGTTTTCAGCTGCTCAATCCTTCTCATCCCCAGCTGCTGCTGTGGATCAGCACTGGGGAGAAGGAGGCAGAGCTCAACTTTGGCTGAGCAGTAAATGGTGCTGCAGGTATTTCTGCTGGAAAAGTAAGTTGGGAGAGGCTGAAAGTTACATCTGGAGCCACCTGAGGGAATGGAGACAGAGCATTAGTGGGACTCCTCCTGTCGTGGGACGCTTGTGAGTATGGAAAGCTCTGCTCTCCTGGAAGGTGGATGAGGATGTGTGGGATGAGAAGGGGAGAAGCTCCCGCACGTCTGGTGGGAGTTGCTGCTGGTGTGGATCCAGTTTCTTGTAGCCCTGAGAGATAGGGACCCTCTTAATGCTGCTTGTTTAGTGGTGGTGAGTGGGGACAGCGTTTGGCCCCAGCACTGGCTGGGATTTCTGGAAGAAACAGCTGAGTTGGATGAAGTTTTGTGTAATTCTGAACTTCTTCCTCTCTCAGCTCAAGTGTGTATAAACCCCACGCAGTCATAGACAGCCACCAGCATCAGAACAAGAGAAAAAGATGAGTTGTTCTGCTGTGTCTATTAAATTAACACCGGGCAGGTTTTTTCTGCTCAGAGATTAATGGCTGCTGGCCAGCAGTTCAGCACTCTGGGAACACACAAAAGCACCTGAGGATGGAGGTGTGTAATTAATGACCCTTTAGACAGCTGGAAATGATGTGTGTTTATCTAACTGGGCACACTTTGCTGCTTTCTGGCTTTCCTGGAAGTGGCTGTTAAATGAAACCGTGACGCACGCTCACTTCCAGGGGCTGGGCTCGCCTCTGAAGCCCAAATGTGCCTCTGGTGAGGTGTTTGTAGGTGGCTTTTACTGCAGACCCACCTTGCTGCTCTAGGTTATTCTGAGGGAAGCCAGGAGCAGCTGTAGCAGTGCCCAGAGTGTAACTGGGAGCCACTGGGAACAGCCCAGCGCTGCCTTCCCCTCGCTGAGCTCCTGCCTGAGCGACCTGGCAGCACCCAAAAGTCCCTCACCCATCCCACAGCCATCTCCTCTGTGCTGAGGGTGGTGGGAATGTGGTGGAGCAAAGGGAGTTTTCTTCAGGGATGCAGTTGTTGGGCAGCAGAAGGGGCTGCCAGGGAGTCACCACCCCTGGAGGCGTTCAAGGAGTGACTGGACGTGGCACTCGGCGCTCTGATCTGGTTGAGAGGGTGGGAATCGGTTGGATTTGAGATCTCTGAGGCCTTTTCCAACATAACTGCTCTGAGCTGGTGGCAGGTGGGCCCCTGGCTTTGTGTGGAAGGGGCAGAGTTTGGTGGGAATGCTGACTGCTGCTGGTGACGTGTGTTCCCTGCTCCCCTGTGTGTTCAGTGTCTGTTCTCCACCTCCAACCCTCATGTCAGTCCCACTGAACTCAAAGCCTGGCAATGAATCACCTTGAAACAAAGCTGGTGCTAATGTGCCTTTTGGAGTAGAGAGGCAGGAATGTGCAGAAATGTTTTGCTGATTGGAGTTTTTATGGCTGCAAGCAGTAAATCCCTTCAGGGTGGTGAGGGGCACAGACTAAGCTTTAGATCACTTATGACTGAGCTGTGGTGTGTGTTCATGACCCTTGGGGAGGCCCCAGCTGATCTGAGCTGGTATCTTGTGAAGCTGAGCTTTTCAAAGCAGTGCTGTCCCTGGAGTTGGTGCAGTTTGGGTACAGCTGTGGTGGCACCTGGAGCCCTGGGTGTGCTGCTGCAGGAACCCCTGGAGCCTTTTCCCATTTAATCCCCACGCTCTGCTTTCAGCCAGCCTTGATTTGTGAATTTTGTGCCTTTCTCTCTCTCAGGTTTGCCCAGTGGGCAGCTCTGTGGTCCCCTGAGCTCAGAGGGGCAGTGAGCTGGGTTGGGAGCAGCTGAGGAATGGTTTGGGGAGTTTGGTGCTGCAGGAACCACACAAAGCTCCGTGGTTTCCGTTCTCAGGGCTCAGCACGGGGCTCATTCCCCCCCCAGGATTTCCCTTTGAGCCTGGAAGGCGTCACAGGACCTTGAGTGGGGGGTTTGGGGCTCTGCTGGAGTAGGGTGAGGGGATCAGCTCAACTGAGCCTTCAGGGACAGTCAGGGGAGGGCAGAAGCTTTCCCAGGTATGGTGAAAGCATCCCAGGGCTGTTTTGTACACCCTGGCTGTTTGTCAGCCAGGCAAGAGCAGCTGGAAGCAGGTTGAAGGGAGACTGGAGGTAAAGAGAGTTTGGAAACCCGGAGTCAGGGCTGAACTGTGTTTCACCCACTCTGTTGTTGCTGGAATCAAACATCAAAATCTTATGAAATATCAAATAAATATCGTAAATCCTGCCAAGTTTTGATTCCTCTTTCAGGTTCAAGGCAAGATTTTGTTCCCCTTAAGGCTGGGCCTATGATAGTTAGAAAATATTTGCTCCTTCGCTTGGTTTTCCAGCCTTTATGACTGTAGAGAAAAGCTCAAAGTTGAGCCCCAGAAACATTCTTTCTGTTAAAAACATGATGATAAAGCAGAAAATCCACAGATGTATTAAATTGTCTGTTTGTTATGACTTTTCTCAATGCCAGTCCCATGACTTTTGTGGTTTAGGGTGAGGTTTGTAACTCCTGAATTCCAGAGACCTTGTCTGAGACCAGGGTCGTGGTGTGACCTGGCTGCAGCTCGAAAGCCTCACGCAGCCCTGTGACAGTGCTTTAAAAAGACCCAAAACAGTAGGAAAAAAACCCCCACATTTGAATCTCAAGGCCAGCACAGCTGCATCATCCCATCTCTCTGACTTTTAGTTGGGCAGAGCAGAGGATCTGCCGTGGTTTGGGTTCTCTCTGTGTGACTTTTGTGCTGTTGGTGACACCCCCCTGATGTGAGAGTGTTGTTTTGCAGGAGCCAGGCCAAAGAGACTCCAGAGGAACAGCATGGACAGCTTAGACCTGCTCAAGTTCCCTTCTGAAAAGGTAAGCAAGGACGTCTGGCCTCAGAAATTGTCTGTACACAGATTCCCATTGGTTTTTTGTTGCCTGGCTTCGTTTGCAGGGAAATATGCAATTAGCAGATATCACTGGAGTCAATGGGATTAACTAAAGAGGGTTTCTAGAGAGTTTGGAGGAGAGGAACAGCTGGTCTGACTAAAAAGGCGTTTAACACTCACAGCTGAAAAGTCACTTCTGGGCTTTTTTTTTGAAGAAGCCTCCATTTATTGGAAGGATCCTCGTGAGCCCCTGGGTGGCTGTCAGTGCCTGTCACCCCAGGGCAGTGACACAGAGGGCAGGCACAGGAGATGGAGCCCTGCAGGAGGCTGAGGGTTCATCCCAGGGTTTGTTCCAGGGGCTCCAAGGATTGCTTTGCTCCTGGGAATGTCAGATCCGAGCAGATCAGCGTTTCCTCTGTGTTCCCAGGGCTGTTCCTGCAGCAGCTGGGAGGAACTGAGCCCTTCCAGCCACAGGGATCACTTCAGTCTCCGAAAATCCTGCTGGTGCTGCTGAGGGCTCAGCTCTGCCTGTTCCCAGAGGAGGTGGCCAGGCCTGCAGCCATTCTGCCTTTTTGGGATGTTTTTGGCACAAATCATCCACATTCACCCAGTGCTTTCCAGGCACAGCTCTCCTGAGTGTCCCAGGGAGCATTTCCCCTTTCCAGAACTGTCACAGAGAGAAAAAGCTCACCCAAGCTGCAGATGGTCAATGGGAAACAACCTCAGGCTTGAGAAACCATTTAGGTACCCAAACCTCCCAGTAAACACTGGGAAGGCCAGGCAAAAGCTCCTCCCTGAATTAACTCTCTTTGGAAAATAAATTCCAAATGTCCTGATGGATTTCCATCAATTCTCCCCGTGCCCCTTGGCTGTTTTGGCTCTTGCCTGCTCTCACCAACGTGACTCCATCTCTGGGGTGTGGGTGGCAGGGACAGCAGTGCCCAAGGTCAGGGGACATTGGCTGGTGTCCTCATGAGAGCAGCACAGCCCCGAGGGCTGGCCAGGGGCTCTGCTGGTGTGTGACTTGCTGTTGGTGCTGTTGGTTTCCCTCTCTTTGCTGTGAGAGCTGAGCACCACTCGATAGTTCAGGCAGGGTTATGGATTTTGGGGGTTCCGTGGGGAGGGAGGAGCGAGCAGGAGCTGCAGGATCAGGTGTGAGCCCACCTGTCCTTCAGAGAGTGTTCAGGGTGCAATTCCTCTGCTCTGTGGCTCGGAGAGGAGGGCTTACAGCCCTGGGAGAGGCTCCTCCGCTTTGTGCTGTGCTGGGAGTGAGAAGGAGTAAGGAGTAAACCGTGGAGTGAACTGTGACCTCTCCTGCCTCCTCTCAGTGTTGTCCCTGCCAGAGGTGCCCTCAAAGCCAGCAAAGCCCCCCTGTTATCACACTTCAGGAGCTGCTGTCCAGTGCCTCTGCACAGAGCTGTGTGTCAGGGCACAGGGAATACCCAGCTTGGTTCTGCAGCTGCAGCACATTGTAGGAATGCTGCTCCCTGCTCACCCTGCTCTCTCCAGTGTGTCTCTTGCTCCTTCATTTCATCTCCTCTGGTTCTACCTCCCAGCCTCTTGTTTATTCCTTTGTGCACCAGACTAAAATCTCTCTCTCACATGCTGGCTTTCACCCTGGAGGTGCTTACGTGCTGTAATTGAGTCATCTCTCCTGTTATGCTCAGAGCAGTGTGAGGGCTCCAACCAAGGCACTGCAAGGCACTTCCCAGTTCTGATTTATATTCACGTCGTTGCTTTTTGAGATGTGGACACTGGCCTGGCTGTGCTGGTGCCATCAGCGTGGCAATGAATCTCTCCTTCCTTGTTCTCACTGTTCCAGTCTGGGGTCTCTGTCACCTCCATTTCCCCACCCCTGGGGTGACAATCCTGTATTTCTGTGTGAGCACTGAGCACAAGCCCCACGTTAACTGTGCTCCTGTGCCTCTCCTGCTCTGTGGGTAGGAGCCAACAGAGCTCCTGAGCCAGGCAGTGACTGTTTCTTGCTTTCCCCAGGACCAGAATGGGGACAGCCACCACGTGGGAGAGCTGAAGATCTCAGGAAAAGAGTTCTTGTCACTACCGGCGAGAACGAAGAAATACCGGGAGCACCAGTCCAGCTCGGGGAGGAAACCCCAGGGACCCAGTGCATCCCCTCTGGATGCTGGGGAGGTCCGAGTCCAGGTGCCACAGTCGGTAGGAAGATGGTTTTAATTTCCAGTGCTGATCTGGGAGTTGCTCTTGTTTGTTTTTCCCTCATTTTCAGCCGGGCGTGGGGGTGGCAGTGGGGACTTCGGGCTGGGAAACAGAGTCTGTAGCTGTGCTCTGTTTTTTGCTCTGGGGGCTGCTGTGGGTAAATCCTTTTGCCTTTTTGAGCCTCAATCACTGTCCTTTCAGCAGAGCAGTGGTGTCAGTCTCCATCACTGGTCTGTGAGGGATTGGCCCTCAGTGGTGACACTTTCTCTCAGGGGACAGGAGTCTCTACAGAGCTGAACTTAGCTGAGTTTAGGATTGTCAGGACGTGTGATGCCTTGAATTCCAGAAAAGCACAGCAGTTGGAGCTTGAACTGATCAGCTCCTGGGGTTCATGAGGAGTGGGATTGGTGCCTTCAAAAACCAGAGCCCCTCCCAAGTCTTTGGCGAGCGACCAAAAGTGTTGGTTGCCTTTGCCAAATGTGGGACTGTAGATGTTCTCCCTGGTGTTCTGATCACACTGATGGTCAGTGTGCAGGGTGGTCTCTTAGAATTCATCAGAGATGGTAGAAATCATCACCCAGGAGCTTTCCTTTGGAAGCAGCACAGAGAGAGCTCGTTTCCTCGAGAGCTGGCCCTGGTGTGGGTGATTTCCAGGCTCCTGGCCCTGTGTGGGGAGCTCTGATCAGTCTGTGCTTGGCTCCCTTGGAGGATGGTGAGGATCCATGTCCTGGGAAAGCTCCCCAGATGCCTTTTTGCTGTTTTTACCCTGACAGTTGTGCTGGTTTTGGGCCGTTCCCTTCCGCTTGTGTTGATGTTTGTTGTGACACGCGGCAAACACAAATCCTGGGGAGTTCTCCTGCAGCTGTGCTGGGTTTGTTCCCAGCCCTGGAAACAGGGCTCACACCCACAGTGATGGCACGTTTCTGCATCGTGGGAGGGGGCTTGGAGGTGTTTGAACCCAGTGATCTCAAGTGGGAAAGCCCCAAATCCTCAGCCTGTTGCCAGGAGAGACGAAACGTAACGGGGAAGATCAATGATCTCATGGGTGCTTGGAAGTATTTAGGTTTTTGCTTTACACTGAGTCTCTAACACACTATCACAGCTCTGTGATCATCCAGTCATTCCAGATGGAGTAAATGCAAGCCAGAAAAGATAGGCCTGCTTTTNTTTTGGCATTTAAGAAAAAGCGAAATTAAATATTTTCATGGTGGCTAAGAAACAGTCAGAGCTTGGGATGAAGCCTGGCTGTGGAGTGGAGATGCTTGAAGGTGTTTGAAGTCTTTGTTCCTCATCTGTGGATCATGGGGAGAACATGTCCTGCTCTACCTGTGTGCATGAGTGTGTGGACACATCACTTTTTTACTACAGACATTTCTGATTTTCAATTCTCTGGCCACTGGAGACAAAATTTTTACACCAACTGGGTTTTTTTTGGTTTTTTTAGACTTCTCTGAGCTCATTCTTCGCTCCCAACAGTGCTTGTGGAAATGGTCTGCAGGGAAAAACATTTCCTACAGCTCACCGGTGCAAACATGAGCACTGAGAGGGAAAACAAAGCTCATCTGAGCCAGAGAGGAGACAGCAGCATGGGGGCACACAAGGCAATATAAAGAGAGAAAAAAACCACTTACGCCAGAAATAGCCTTGTATTTTTAACTCAGACATTCAGCCAGAGACCAAACAAAAGCCACGCTCCATCAAGAGCTGGGAAAAGCATTCCTTAGGAGTGTAGCTGTGGATCCATGGGCTGTGTCTGAAAAAAAAGGCTCTGTGGGGCTTTGCCAACTGCTGGTGACCCCTTGGCAGCGCACATGGGGTTTGGGGACAGCCCAGAGGGCTCAGTGGTGGCCCTGGGGGACACGGCGGGGTCACTTCAGGGGAGCTTTGCTGTGTTGGTGCTCCCAGCTGACAGCTCTGCCAGGCTGGCAGCATGGGCCAGACCTCAGGATGTTTTAAGTCAGCGTTGTCATGTGGGTTTTGCCACGAGCAAAGCAACCCCAGTGTGTTGTGCTGTCACAGGGGAGCTGAAAAGCTGCAGCTCCATCCATGGGAGCCTTTGTAACCAAAGGGAGCAAACCCCGCCTGAATGGGAGGGAAGCTTTTCCTGGTCAGGCTGTTCAGACAAGAACTCCCCCAGACTCCTCATTTTGCAAGGAAAAAAAGCAAAACTTCTCTCCAATCCATTGGTAAACGGTGAGTCCTGAATTAGAGGTGATCTCTAAAGATTGATCTGAGGCACTTTTCAGTGGTGCCACAATGGCAGAGGAGAACCCAGACTATGAGCAGGGAAAAAACTCCTCCCAGGGCTCCCAGGTCCAGCAGTGTGAGCTCTGGGTAAATCCTGCTGTCAGCACAGCCCCTGAGCTCCATCCCAAGGGGCTCCTGCAGCCGGGGAGATCCAGGATGGGGCGTGCTGGGGGTGAGGTGCCTGACTCAGAGCTCCTGCATCCACCACCCCTCCCCTGCCTGTTGTTTACCTCCCTCTTCCCCCACCGTGTGCTGGGATAATGCTGCTCCCCTGCCTCCCCCGGGGGGGTTACAGAGGCGTGATGATGGCTGTAAAGTTGTTTGAGCTGCGGATGGCAGGAGCCCGTGGTGGTTGTTATTAGCATTGGTGATGATGCTGCTAATTACCGAGCTGCTGGGAAACTCCCCATGGGAGGAGGCGGCAGAGGGGAGGGGAGGGGAAGCAGGGAAAAGTGAAGTGAGCAGGGGATGGAGAGGAGCCTGTCCCTTCTGCAGGCTCTGTCGTGCCCTGAGAGGAGGGCTCAGCCTGCGGGAAAAGCCGTGGGGATGCTGGGATGGATGGGAGAAGCCATGGCCCAGGTGCTGCGGAAGGTAGGAGAGCGTGGCAGGTCCCCCCTGTGCCTCACACCTTCCTGCCACGGCTGTGCCACAGGCTGCTCTTGAACGTGGTGCTCGTGCAGGAGGGTCCTGACCCTGCTGGGGCACAGGGGGGATTCCTGACCTTTCCCAGGGCCCTCTGAGTGGGGGAATTTCCCAGCCAGGGCTGGTGGTCGCTAGCAGGAGAAGGACCAGCCCTGCCAGGGATGAGCAAGGACAGGACGCTGCTCAGGTGAGCCCAGGTGTGCAGCTCCCATGGGGATGCTCAGGGCTCTGAGTGCCTGGCTCTCCACAGCAAAGGAGGGTTTGGTCTGGGAGAAGCTGATGAGGGTGAGGTGCTTTTGGTCACGTTTTTGCTCTGTTGCAGCAGAGCCCTGAGCAGGAGTGGCTGCATTAAAGCTCTGTCCCTGTGCCTGCAGTTGTGGGCAGCCAGATCCAAGTCCCTCCAAATCCCTGCCTGGGACTCGTGCAGTGCACACCTTCTGAGCTTCCTCTCTTTTAGAAGGAACATCAAAGCAGAGGTTTTGTACTACATGAAACTCACAGACATCAAAGGCTTGCTCATGAATTTAACCCCTCTCTCCACTGTGGTGAAGGTCAGAATGCTTCAGCTTGGGTTTGACTTGGGAGCAGATGTGTTGTAGGGGGTTATTAGAAGGTTACTGGAAGGATGGCATTTCAGTGGCAGTTAAAAAGTATCAAGGATTGTGTCCCTCACCCTCCTCTGTGCAAAAAGGAGAGGGCCCATGGAAATATTCTGTATTTCCAGAATACATGGCCAAATCACCCATGTATTCTGGAAAAGGCTTCGGGGGACCTGCCCCAGCTCTGGGCCTCTGTTTAAGGTCTGTGAGGTTGATGGGGCTGAGCATGAGTTCAAGGGTTAAAACACTTTATTGTGTCAAGGTCCAACAGCTGGAGCAAACCCCATGGAGCGAGGTAAGGATCAAACCCACCCCTCTGGATCTGTGCTCTGGGAATGCTCCTGACCCTCTGGGCTGTCCCCTTCCCAGGGAGTGATGCCTCACTCTCCAGACCTGTCCCCCACCCCATCCCCAGCCAAGGCCATTTATAGTCAAGGGAAAGAGGAGCTGTGTTTGATTGCAGTGACGACTTGCAGGGATGGGTTGCTGATGTATTTGGACACTGAACGATTCTCAAGGAGTCTGCATCGCCAAACATTCCCTGGGATGAATGTTTTTGCAAGGCCTTTTTTATGACTACAGTGAGAAGCACCCATAAAAGAAAGGAATTTTTTGTAGGTCACACATCCCCGCCCCAGAGGCAGGTTGCCAGAGTTCTTTTGGTGGTTTTCTGTCTCAGGATTTATCGGGGGATTGTTGGGTTGCAGGATGCTCATGGTTGGCCCTCTGAGGGTCAGCCCTGGGGGCAGTGGCAGGGAGCAGATCTGGAGGATCCTGCCTGTCCCTGCTGGTTGTCCAGGCAGCTCTTGGCTGTCAGGTGTCCCCATCCATCCCGTGACTTCACTGGGATCTGCAGAATGGGCTGGATGGATGCTGGGGTGCAGGGATGTGTCAGGCCTGGGGGCTTCTGGCCCCACAGCGTCATTCCCCTAGTTGCCTTGTTTTGTTTGAGGGGAGATTGACACATCCCCAATTCCCTCTGGAGCTGGAACGTGGAGTTTACACCTGGCAGCCTGTGCTGTTCTGCAGTGCCTGCACATCTTCCCTCTGTTCTAACATCAGATTGGTCCCTGCTTCATCTCCCTGGTGTGTGAATCCCACAACACAGGGGCAGTGCAAATCACACCCTCCTTCATCCCACAGCCTCCACGTTTGCTCAGCTGCAGGGGTATAATTATGCCATTAGTGCTGGTCAGACTTTCTGGTGTAAACGTGCTCTGAGAGCCAGGGAGTGGAGAGGAAGGGAGAAGCCAGAGCCAGGGAGAGAGGAAAGGCAGCTGCTGCTAAATTTAAGACTGTTCCTATGACACCTGGAGGCTGCTGTGGTGGTGTCAGTCCTCTTGGAAGTGAGCAGGTAAACACGGAGCTGTGGCTTGTTCTTGGAGTGCTTTATCTTCCTGTTCAGCTGGTGGGAACTTCCAAAGTGCTCGGGGCAGGGAGGCTGTGCTGTTTCCTGGCTGCAGGCAGGATGTGCAGGAAAACCTGCGCAGCTGTGGGGAGGCTCTTCAGGGATTTGGGAGAAACTGTCAGGGATGTCTCCCCAGAGTCATCTTAAATTGTCTGACCTGTCTTTCTCTCTCTCTCTGAGTCTCTTTGTTAGGCTTTAGGGTCCTTCTTTGTCTCATGTTCTCTGCCTCAGGTGGGCTCCTTGCAAAGATGCTGCACAAGCCAGGAGAGGTGCAAGAACTGCTCTCCCAAACCTGGAGGTGCAGCAGAGCCAGAGCCAAGGTTCTCAGGAGTTCTGCAGAGCCCTGGCAGCAATTCTTCCCTGGGACTTTGGTCCTGGGAGGCAGGGAAATAAACGTGGGGATGGAAAACCTCTGCAAAAAGTGGCTGCACGGAGAAGGTGGGGGGAGGCAGCAGCGTTTTCTGGCTTGTGCTGCCTCTGCTGCATTCGTTGCCTCAGAGGCAAATTATCAGTTTCTTCCTTGAATATTAACAGCTGCCAGGTAATGAATTCCCCCTCTCTGTTTTATAATGGCATTAAAATTGGGATTTGCCTTGATTTTCTCTGTAATTATCCAATGAGCCTGTGTGAGTGAGAGGGAGGCAGGGCAGAGCAGAACTGGCTCTGCTGCAGGCGAGTGTCATGCCTGGGGGATTGAACTTGGGAATGGCCCTTCCTGAGGGGCAGATCCAAGGCATTGAACCCAGGAATGACCCTTCCTGAGGAGGCAGGAAACTTCCATGTGCTCCCCGGGGCAGGGCTGGTGTTGGCAGGGCAGTTTGGGCTGCAGGGATCAGTGTCCCTGATCTCCCCGTCTTTGGGATATTTCTGTTGCTTGCACACCCTGTTTCTGTGTTTTCCCTCCTCCCAGGCTGAGGTCAGGCTGTGGATCAAAGCTGAGCTGTGTGGATGGGAGACAGGATTTGTACAAGCCTGTGCCTGTGGGGAAGAACCCACGGGCTGTGCCACGTGCAGGAGGGTGTCACCCCTGGCATCCGCAGGGGTGACACCGAGGACACCCAGGGTCTGCACGTTCCTCTGATCCCTCAGGGTGAGGATCAGGGGCTTCATATTCCATCCATAACTGGTTAAATGTGGAGGCCAGCTCTGGAGCTGTAAGGAAAAGCCTCTTACCAGAGGAATCTGCTCTAGGAAGGAGGTGAAAGCTGAGCTGGTTGTCCAAGGTCACCCAGCAGGCTCGTGTTGGAGGTCTGAAGGTCAGTGACCCAGGCTGGAGGTGACAAACCAAGCTCCCCAAATCCATTCTTCTGCCCTTGACTCATTGTAAGTGAGTTTGCAGTTACTGGCACTTTGAAGCCATAATTGAGGTCTGCTTTCCTCCTTGCACAACCTTTTCTCCCAGCAAACTGTCAGCCATCAAGTGGGATGAGACAGTAAAAGTGATGTTACACTCACCATTTCCTAGAAACTGTCACTTTAAAGAGAACAGCACTGAAGAAAAAAAAAAAAAAAAAGGATGAATCGAAGCCAAACCCAGAGTGATAAACCTCCAAATGTTTGATTTCTCTCAAAATCTAGAAGTTTTCATTCCTTTCTTGGGTTTCTGCTGTGCCTGGGGCACTTTGTACCTTCACAATTCTGGCCTCTGGCATTTATTAAACTTCACATAGCAGGAGAACTTAAAAAATATCATAGCCCAGGTTCTCTTTGGATGTAAATCAGCCTATCTGGGCTTAAACCCCTGGAGCTGGGGTGGCACCAGATGACAAGGGGGCCTCTGATGACTCGGGGCTGTGTTTGATTTTCTTGCCCACCATCCCCGAGCTCCCAGCTGTGGCTGGTGGGATCTGGCATGGATGGATCAGCAGGGAAGGGATTGTGGTCTGGCTGTGCTTGCTGGGGCTACCTAAAGAATCCTTTCTGTACCAATACCTTGTGTTTCTCTTTATGTAAATCTTATTTAAAACCAGGAAGTGCATGCTAATGTTATGTTTTCTGGGTTTCAGTGAAGGACAGAGCTGTATAACCAGACCAGTTCTGTCAGAGCCTTAGTTTTGATGGTGGCTGTTTCCAGGTGCTGGGCAGAGCTGGAGGCTCCCCCAGAGGACACAAACACAGCACAGCCTCGGGGCAGGTTTGAGTTTTGTGTTATTTCCCAGCTTTGGGGAGGCCAAATCACCCCCAGAGAGCAGCCCCTGAGGCGCCCTGCTGCCTTCACTGGCACCAGGCAGCTCCATCCCTGGAGTTTGTGGTCAGGGAGGAGAGTTCAAGGAGGCAGTGACAGGCAGTGACCTCCTCAGGGGACAGGCTGTTCCTTCAGTCACTGCTTTTGCATAGATCCCATCAATCCTCTCCTCGGGATTTAGGGTGGCCTCGGGGCGAGCAGAGGCTTTGGGGTCTCCCTGAGCTGTCCTTGCACCTGTCCTTAGGCAGGCTGCAGGAAACTGAGGCTCCCTGGGAGCTGGCTGAGGAGGATCCACGGCTGCAGGAGAAGGGCGGGAATCCATAAATCACAGGAAGGTTTCAGGGCTGTCTCTTGGAGCTCTCCTGACAAAACCTGCCGTGGCAGCAGGAAGGTTCCCCCTGTGCCCAGATGAGTGTGAAGGCAGCTGAGGAGGGGCAGAATTAGAGGTGCAGGCAGCAATTCCCAGCTGGACAGAAGGAGTCCCTGGTGTAGGCACTGGCTGCAGGCTGGGCACAGCCTGTGTCAGGTCAGCGTGGCCTCTGCTCACACATCACCTTCAGCATCCACATTTCCCATTAGCGGCGCTATTTTTAAGCCTCCCTAGGCAGTTGACACCAATTAATCTAAAAAAACCCAAGTAATGGCTTTTCAGAGCCCCCCATCCCCTGTGTGGCCCCAGAAGCCCTGGCAGAGCCCAGCCCAGTGCAGTGCTCCCAGTGCAGGGATGGCTGGAGAGGGTCCCCTGGGGGGATGTGCAATTAGAGCAGGGCCCCAAACCGTCCCATGGATCCAACCTTTCCATCCTGTTTGTGCCACAGGGGAAGTTCCAGCTCCCTGCAGTGCTCACTGAAGAGCAATCGATGCAGCCCTGTCTGCAGAGCCAGCAGGGCTGGGCACTGCCTGTGCCTGGGTGCAGGAGGTGCCACCTCCCTGGGAGCTGCAGGACAGTCCCAGGAGGATTTTTTGCCTGTATCTAAAGGCACCTGAATCCCAGTGCTCCCTGGGCACTGTCATGTGGAGCAAACCCCAAACAGGGTGTAGTTTCATTGCCCTGCCCTTTGCAGCAGCAGGTAGAAGAGCAGGAGATGCTTTTGGCTGATAGGAGAAGCCTCTCCTGCCTTTGCATGTGATTTTTGTCTTGCCTGTTTCAACTCTCCTGAGCAGGTCAGACAGACCACGGCTGCAGTGGCAAACCCACAGGTACCAGCCCCAGGAGCCCTCCCTGCCCCAGCAGGGCCAGGATTTCGTGTTTTGTGGGGTGCCTTGCACAACAAGGCCTTGATCTCGAACGCGGCCTTCAGGCATTACCGGGGTGTGAGTAAATAATAATTAAGATCTGGGCGTTTGCTGAGCCAGGGGTGTTTATGTGCAGGCTGGATGTGTTATGGGTGCTGATGTGGATGGGTGTGCACAGCTTCACGACCAAATTCCCCCATCCCCAGCACCCCTGAGGAAGGTGCTGCATCTGCTCAGCTCCTTCTTCAAACCTCGCTGTGCTCAGAGCAAGTAGGTGTCTAAATAAAAGTCTGATTCAAGAAAGCAGCACAATTTTGGCAATCCAGAGACATGCAGGCTTTTTTTGCAAAGGGTTTTCAAAGCAAACTGTCAGGAGGTTCCAATGTGAGGAGCAGGGAGTTCAAGGGATGAGGAGAGCAGGGCATCTCTGCAGGTGGAGCATTGGATTGTCTCCATCAGCCAAGAGGAGCTCACCTGCCCTGCTCTGTGGGGCTTGGAGTGGGGAGGTGGATAGACAAAGTGCTCTATATATTAACCTTGTGCTAATTAATCAGGAATATGGGTTATACCCTTTCAAGCAACGGAGTTATTTCAGTGTAGCAAATTAGTGCTGCTCAGCTGAGACTCCACGGCTGAGCGTGGTCCTGGTTCCACCCCTCTGCAAGTGCAGAGTCAATCACTGCAATGAGTTGTGGCCAAACCCCTGTGTTTTGCTGCTTGGGTGTGTATTGGTGTGCACAGCCAGGTACCACAGCCCTGGGGGAAAGCTACACCCCCAAAAACTCACTGCTTGTTGTCATCCACCTCCAACCCGAGTTGTCCCAAGCAGTAGTTCAGGTTCACTCCCAGTTTTGGTGTTTAAGGGATCCCCCAGGTTTTTGATGGGCCAGAGTGACCTCTGTAGCCACTCATCTTCTCCAGAGACTGACCTGGAGTGAGAATGCTTCTACCTTGTGTCCTGGGTAAGTAAAACAACCTCCAGGTGCTAAATCCAGGCTGGTGTGTTTCTGTTAAATAATGCCAGGGAAACCCAGCCTGGCATGGTAAATGCTGTCAAAATGCACTTGGAAAAGTTGCTGCATTAACTGCAGAGGAGTGTTTGAATACACAGAAGAGAAACCAGGAGTAATTCCCGCTGGTCTCAGCAGTGAGGGCTGGACTGACCTGTGATTTCAGGACAGGTTGTTGTGTAGCTGAGGAGAAAGTGTAAATGCCATATGAATGTGCTGGTGGCACAAAGTGGCCCAATCTGGCCATGGTGGCAGTGGCTTCCAGACAGTCAGATCAGCACTGCGAGCAGCAGAGGTGTCAGTAACACTTTAGCCAGACACCCCCAGGGCTCCCTCCAAATGCAATCAGAAATGATATTGTCACCTGCTGCTGAGCCACAGGCCTGTGTTTGAGCCGTGTGTGGCAGCAGGGCATGGTCCCAACAGGTCAGCACTTACTGTATTTCGGAAGGAGGGAGTGTGGGTGAGTTATTTAGATTTTGTTTGGAACAATAAAACCCGAGTTATTTGAAATCTTAACAACAGAACCAGCTTTTAGCACCGGCGTTTATAGGGATGAGTGGGCGAGTTGTTTAAAGGGAAAAAAATCTTTGAAAACAGTCCAAGTGAGGGTGATAATTTCATGCTCCAAGGGAAGCGTGTGCACGTCCTGGGCCTGGGCAGGGTGTGGATGGGCTGTGCCAGGGGCTGGGCACAGCACAGTGCAGGGCACACGTGTGCCCAGGGCACGCTCAGCTCCCTGAGCTCCAACCTGGCATTGTAGGTTGTGTCTCTGCAGATCACAGATGTCTCACTCATTATTCTTTGCTGCATCCTAAACTTGGAGGGAAAATGTCATTTCCTCATGTTGTTCCAAGCGCTGACCTCCTGTGTGTGGGCTCTGCCCCTCTGTTACACCCCTTTTCTGCATTTCCCCCTCTCAGAGCTCTCCAAAGGCGGCTCAGCTCTTCAGATCAGGGACAGTCCCTGTCCTGGTTCATTCCCCTGCTGCCCCTCTCTATGGGATTCCCTGATCTCAGCCCCAGTGGGAAGGGGGCTGTAGAACCAGCACTCAGCTCGCAGGAGCTGTGGCTGTGCCTGCCCTCCCTCACCCCTTCTTTTCCTCTTCAGCCAGGGCCAGATACCGAGCCAGGACTCCTAATCTCAGGTCCCACACACTTTCCATCTTTCTCTGGAAATTACTGTGTGACTCCTGGAAATTAATTTACTGGTGTGGAATAGCACGGGCAGTTCCCCAAAGATGCATTTTTTGTTCAGGTTGAAGAGACTTCCTACTTCTGCAGTGAAAAATGAGAATGAAGGACAAGTGTGGCCAGAGAGCCGAGAGTGCCAGTGGGGCTCTGTCCCCATTTTGCCCCTTTGGAAAAGTGCTTTTCTTCCCAGTGCCCCATTTCACTGTCAGTAACTCCCATTTCACAAACGTGAGGTAGGAGCAGCTCTTTGGCTGCTGCGTGGCATTTCCATCTCTCCCTGTTTAAAACCCTGTTGCAATTAGAAATTTCCCTCTGTCGAGCAGCGTTACATTTAAATCAAGACATGCTTATGGCTGAGCAGCCTCGGCTCTTGCAATAGGACAAAAAAACCACACATATCTAATAATACAAGGAGCAGGAGGACTATCAGGAGCTAAAAATGGTCCTTCAGTATTTTGGTGCTTTAAATCCAAACGATCAGAGTGTGTCTGTGCGTGCACAGAGCGTTTGCTGCCTGTGC
Source organism: Hylia prasina (assembly GCA_013397195.1). NCBI lineage: Eukaryota > Metazoa > Chordata > Aves > Passeriformes > Sylviidae > Hylia > Hylia prasina. The sequence continues at coordinate 129,623 of VYXD01007974.1, forward strand.
CTGCGGAGCCGAGCGTGTTTGCAGATGTAGTTTGGGAGAATCGATCCCAATCTATTTTTAAGGTAAAGTGAGTGTGGCGGGTGGGAGGTGAGGAGGTGGAAGGAAAGCTAAATATTCACGTTAGCTGCACTGTGTGTTTAAGAGCATCATCTAATAACGGGAGGATCGTGGCAGCGAGGTGAGGGAGAGCGGAGCCTTCTCTGGAGCACCCCCCCTCACATCGTGCCGGGGCACGGAGCGGCTCCGGGAGGAGGTGGCAGCGGGGCTGTCGCTTTAAGCCTCAGCTCGTACCCAGCGGGTCACTGGAGCCGGCGACGTTCTTCACATCGCTCCGCACAGATCGCGCTCGGCCGGGCTGCGGGAGCCTCGGGCAGCCGGAGCATCCTGCCCGCGGACATGTGAGAGCCGCAGCCCGGGGAAGAGCTGGCTGCCGAGGTCAGTGAGGGAAACTCGGGGTTTGTTTGTGTTTCCTTCTCTCTCTGAAACGAGAGGCTGGATCGGGAGGAGCAGGAGGAGGAGGTGGATGCGGAGGCAACAGAGGATTCACTCAGTCCGAATTGTGCCGTGCGTGCTCGGGGGTTTAAAGTTTTCAGGTGGCTCCGGTGTGAACTTTTTATTATTGATATTGTCGCAGCTGCAGCGGTGCTCAGGCTGCTCCGGGCGTGCTGTGTCTCACAGCGGAGGGTGGCCGGTGGGTCCCTGAGCCCGGCCGTGCTCAGGGTGGGGACACGGGGTGTCTGTCACCAGCCCTGCCTGGCGGGGGGAGCGTGGCAGCAGCGCCAGGGATCGGCACGGAAAGGGAAGTGGTGTCCTGAGCAAAGACCGGGCGAGTTTTACAGCTCTGCTGCCCCTGAAGCTGACGAGGAGTGGAGACTCCAGCCGAGGAGCTGGTGGCTGGGGACAGGGACAGCCCCGCGCCGGAGCACAGGGACGATTCTCCAGACATTTCATCTCCTGGGAAAACAGGCTGTGGATTTCAGCCAGGGATTTCCTTCCACTCCACTCCTCCAGCCCCCGCTTGCCTCTCTGCAAACCTCCCCCTCGGTTCCTTTCTCCAGGTGAGGTTGGGAAGTTCAGTGCCTGATGTTTCTGGGGTTTGAGGTTGTGGCCGTGCCAGCGGTGCAGCCCCCACAGTGAGTTCACTGGGGTGAGGTGTGGGGTGGTGCAGGATAAAGAAAAGCTGCGTGCAGGGGACTGACAGACAGCCCTGGATAAGGTGCTCCCGGCACTGGTGATCACCAGCAGGACCAGCCCTGCTCCTGCCCAGAGATTTTGAGGTTCCCTGCCTTGAAAATAGCAGAGGTAAGGAGCGGTGATATGTCTGGTTCACAGGGGAGAGGCAGATGGGGCAGGGCACCTGGGCACAGATGTGTGGGAACGGGTAACTGCCACACCTGGGGCAGGTAAGTGCCTGCTTGGGCAAGGGCATAGATCTGCAAGGAGAGTCCACAGGGGAGAACTGGGTCCTGGGGACTGATTGCTGGGTCCTGTCCCAGCTCTGTTACCCTGGGACATGGTCAGGTCACCTCATCTCCAGGTTGTGTCCTTGCTGAAAACAGGTGGAATTGTGGTGGACACATTTAAATGCCAAGGCAGAGAGAACTGTTGTGTTACCCCTGAACCCGCTGCTGTCCTCGCTCATCCCTGACCTGGGCACTCACCACACACCTTCAGGGAGCAGCTCCTGAGCTGGATCTGCTGTACCAGACCCACCAGGGTCCATCCACCCCTGGGTCCTGCCTGCAGGTCCCATGTGTCCCTTTTGAGGGCTGGACAAAGCCGGAGCAAACAGCCCTCGAGCCTGACAGCTCCGTCCTGCATTGGGTCAGCTCTGCAAGAAGCTGAGCCCAGAGGAGAGGAGGGGAACCAAAGGCAGGTCACTGCCCTGGGGACTCCAGCTGTGAGAGAAGCTGGTCTGACAGAGGGACAAGGTTTACCCCTTTGGGTGGCTCTTGGGTGGCTCTTGGGTGGGTTTGGTTTGGTTTGGTGGGCGAAGCGCCTTTCAAAGGGAACGTTCCACCCATGTTTGGGTGACCATGGAATCACTGAGGGATGTGCCACGACTTGGCCAGCACAGAAACACCTGCTGTGGTGCTTGGGGGTCTCTGGGGCTCTGTCCCAGAGCAGATCTGACAGGCTTTGGGGCTCAGCAGCGCTGTGGGAAGAGCTGCATCCCGAGCTGCTGTGGGGGCAGCAGGAAGCTGTGGGAGAAGCCACCACCAGAGCGTTGGGTTGAGGGGATCTCTGGCAGCAGATGTTGGCATGGTGGTGGGCACAGCTGGGGCTGGCTGGGGGCTTGTGTCTCTCAGGTGCCACAGAGAGGTTGGGACAGGGTGCTGATCCCAGGATGGGGCTTGGCACTGGGAATGTGTCTGAGAAAGGTTCTCCGCAGAGTCCCGGGTGGGCAGTGGGTCCAAGGTGGAAGCCCTGCAGGGCATTTGTGGGCTGTGGCTTCAGGTGTTGGGAGCTGGAAGTGGTTTAGTTCTTGCAGTGAGGCTTTCTGCCTTTGTTTAATGGCTTTCCTGAATCTGAGTGAAAATGGCCAGGGGGGGTGAGGCTCAGGAGTCAGTTCTGACTTGGTTTTGCTCCGCCTGGGATCGCTCCAGCCTCGGCCTCACCTGCACATTTGGAGTGGACAGACTGAGGGATTTCCACAGGAGATGCTGCTCCGTGTCCTGCACCTCTGGGGCAGAGCTGCGCAGCCCAGGACCTTCTCAGCCCAAAACTGTGACAGGTTTTATTTGGTGTGAGAGTTTATCAAAGAGGAAAACAGGTGGATTTGTGCTTCTCCATTGGGTGTGACAACCTTGTCTTGGGGCTCCTGAGGAGCTGGTGGTCCCAGCCTGCAGGGAGAGGGGACAGTGACAGAGCAGGTACCTGTCACTCTCTGCAGCTGCTTTTTGCTGCCTTTCCAACACCTCAGCTGTGGTTTTACACATCCTGAATCCACCCAGGCAGGTTAAACAGCCTGTTCCTCCACCAGCAAGGGAATGTGTACAAAAGCCTGGATGCCTTCCAGTGGGCTGTGTGAGGAGAGGGAGTGTGTGCTCCTGCTCCCCACCACTCAGAAAATGTGAACAAAGCTCTGACCCGCGTAAGTGGGGCCTCCACCAGCTTGGGATGGTGCCATCCATGTCCTGCCCGAGGTCAGGGAGCAGGAGCAGAGGCTCCACACTTGTCCTTGTCCCTGTGTTGGCTGAGGTGGCAGCGCGTCTGTGCCCGTGCCAAGGGCAAGTGGGTTTGCAGCCAAATCTGCCCCAGGATGATCTACAGTGCCAGCAGCCCCTGGGTCCCTCTGCCCCGTGCAGATGGGGCTGGTTTTACTCTTTGTGATGGCTCTGGCTGCCACAGGAAGGTGACAGTTGGCAGAATTCGGGCAGTTGCAGTGCTGGAGGCAGAGGATGAGGCCAGACAGAGACACCGGCCATGAGGTGAGAAGTGGTCTCAGGGCTGGAAACCAAAGCTGGTGCCCAGGAGCCATTTGGGGATGTGGCTGTGCTGTGGCAGGGCTGTTGCTCAGCCCCATGAGGGGATGCCCTGGCCCCGGGCAAGCACAGCTCAGGAGCAGATGGCAGCCCCAGGGTGTGCTCACACCTCCATCTGCCCTCGCAGCTCCTGCCTCGGGGCTGGAGCAGCCTGGCAGGGAAGGAGCCGAGCACTCAGTGCCTTGTCATATTTGGGCATTTAATTAGAGAGGTTCAGGCCTGGGGCAGGGTTTGGCTGGAGGGAGCCTGGTGCCCTGGGGCTGCCCATCCCGGGCACATGGCCCATAGGCACTGACCTCCTGCCCCTCGGGTGCCACTGGGGAGGTGGCACACAGCCACCCCTGTCCCACACCTCCATGTTCTGGCTGCTCTTCCTACTGATTCAGAGCATCCTTTTCTCTGCCAGGTGCATTTGAAGCAGGATCCTGACAGCCCAAACTGCAGGGTCTCTGCAGGATGTGCCACAGGGGGATCTGGTCTCTGTGGAGGGGGAGCTCTGAGCTGGGGGCTCTGGCCATGCACTGCCAGGCTGCTCCTGCAAGCTGAAACTTCTCCCTGGATCCAGGACTGCTCTGATTTACTCCACGCAGTCATGGAACAGCGGGAGGGAGGCTCGGTGTGAATGAACCGGTTTCCTCCTCTACCCTGAAATTTGGGTCACACAACCCAACATAGCAGAGCTGTGAGAGATGTAGTTCACTCTCAGTTCAAGCCCAAGCCAGCTTTGATTTCTGAGGTGCAACTGCTGGTGGTTCAGAGGGTCCATTGGAGCTGTGGCTCCATCAGTGGATCAGCACGTGGCAGGCAGGAGGTGAGAGGGGTTTTTCCCCTCCCTTATCAGCTCCCACATTGCCAATGTTCCTCTCTGGCCCGCTGCTAATTTTGACGCTGCCCTAAATAGAAGCTGAGTGCATCTCATCTGCTTCGCTTAGCATACAGGAAAATTGTTTTCCTTCATTTACCCAATCCAACTTGTGGCTTTAACCCTGTCAGCACAAGTCTCTCCCCATTGCAGAGCTCCCGTGAAGGGCTTTGCCTGTCCCTGCCATGGGGAAGAGCTCTGGTGGGAGCAGCACCGTGTGTGGTGGGATTGGGAGGGTTCCCAGGCTGCCCAGAGTGGCCACCAGCAGAGCTGGGAGAGGGACTTTGCTTCATCAGCAGCCAAGGGAATGCCTTGCTCCGCAGAAAAGTCTGGCTGTGCCCTCTCCATCTCTCTGGTGGAATGTGCAGCCCCTCAGAAGGGACCCAGTGCCCCTTCCCAGGCTGGCCTCTGCTAGAAAATAGCTCAGATAGACTCAGTTCTATAGAGGTTTTTGTTGCTTTCTGTTGTGGCTCTTTTTCCAGCGACTGGTGGGACCAGCTCGGTGTGTAGGGAATATCCCCAAGCCTGGCAGATGCCCCTCTTATCACTGGCTAATTTTATCTCCCGTTCCAAGTGACTCCTTGGAAGGATCTGTTGTTCCTGCTGCTCTGTCTGCTCCAGATCAGGACACACAGCCCCTCTCCCTGCTGGAAGTGGCTTGGAGAGGCTGCCTCCAACGCGAGCTTCCTGCAGCACAGCTTAAATATATCCCTGTCCAGTGCAAGGTGCTCATTTGGGGCTCTTGTGCAAGAACCATTGTCCTGAAAATCTGTAATTTTGTGGCATTTTCAGCTGGTGACTGCTACAAGCGCCGTGCTGAGGACACAGGGGAAGCGTTGGGGTGTGAGGGGCAGTGGCCTGGAAAGGTTGGATTTAGCTGGTGGAAAAAGCAAACCCTGAGCTTGGGCTGAGCCCTGGCTGGGCACAGGGCAGCACTTCAGCCGGGGTGGCTGCACGGTTCCCCTCATCCTGCTCTGAGCCCAGCCCTTTCCAGCCCAGAAGCTCCCTGGGAGCAGTGCCAGGGGGAAGGCTGTCTCCTTTCCCCTCTTTTCCATCCAGCCTCCAGGTTCCTCCGGCTGCTCTGCAGTGAGCGACAGCGGCTGCACGAGGCTCATGCGGGTTTGGGCTGTGGCAGTGCCCGGAGCCTCTGGGATCAGAGGCACCAAGGAGCAGAGACCCCAGCAGGCTCCAGACTGGGGTTTGGCACACCTGGGGCACAGACCGGGAGAGGGCACTGGGCGTTCGGGGTGTTCTGACTCTGACTCTCCTCTCTCCTCCCAGAAAATCAACCGGACCCCTTCGGACGAGGAATGCTTCTTTGACCTGTTGAGCAAGTTCCAGAGCAACCGGATGGATGATCAGCGCTGCCCGTTGGAGGAGTGCCCAGCCGAGGCTGCCGAGGCAGCTGCCACGCGGGTCCCTGCCCTGGGAGAGCGGATATGTGAGCACTGATGCCTTCCCAAGTCCCCGTTCCTGTGGGAGTGACGCTGCTCCCGCGGCGTGTCCCAGCTGTTGTGGTTTGCCGTGCATCCCGTGATGTTTTCCCTTCCCAGCAGCTCTCTGAACTTTAGCAGTTCCTTGGCGATCTCCGTCGGTATTTAAGGGAGGAAAAAACATTCTTATGTAAATGGTTGCCGAGGGAAAGGTTGGAGAATGTGAGCTGAGGTTTGGGGAGTAAATTAGCGAGAGAAATGCAACGTACACTTGGATTTTTTCAGTGTGGGTCTTTAGATCTTGGATTCTGAACAGGGAAGTTGGCACAAGGACTTTTCTAGTACCTCCAGGAGGAAGATGATGATGGTCATTGCTGAGGGAGCTTTGTGAGAACCTGGGGTCTGGGACGTGCAGGGGCCAGGTCAGGCTTTCTCAGGCAAGTTAAAATATTGCCAGTTTTTGTAATAGTGTTGCCATGGAGGAAAAACTTCTGGATTTTGTACTGTTCTTGGATGCGGTGGTGATAGGTGCTGTGTGAGGACAGAGGAGCCAGAAGGATGGATAAACAGTGGGAAGCTGCTCAGGCAAACAACTCAGCCCTAGGAAGGACACGAATAAATTGAGGAAGGCGCCTGACAAATAGGGCAGGCAGGGCTGTGTTTGCACTTGGGCTTCGTGGCTTTTTTCAGTGTTCAGGGCCTTTGTTTAACCCAAGCTGGGGAGAAGCTCCAAAATGCATGGATCAGCCTCGCACGCTTAATCACCAGCACAAAGGGCTCAAACCAGTTATTTAACCTGATGGATTTGTTCATCATCAGTTTCCAAGTGAATACAAAATGCAAATGGGAGAGGAGACCCCTGACACTGCTCCCAGAGCAGCAGCACAAGGAGCATGTGCCAGGGCAGGGGCTGAAGCAGAGAAGGTCAGGCTCTGGCAGGAAAGCAGGTTGGCTGTGAGGTGAGGGGGTTTTTATCACCTAAAAATAAGGTGGAAATGAGCATAGCTTTGTCAAAGAGATGCATTTCTGACACACAAGTGCATTTGGCTGTAACAGCTGTGTAATTTAGGAGACGGGGTTGAAAATGCGGAGCTTTATAAAGAATGCACGAGCAGCCCCACATTCTGTTCGGCTCATTTGGGCTCTGAGCCTTTTGGACGTGTTATTTTTGAGGATTCTTTGTGAGCTGAAGGGGAGGAAACTCATCCCTGCGTCAACACTGAGATTTTCTTGTTTTTCTGCAGCTCCATGAGCTGGGGCTCTAAGGACGTGTGTCGGGAGGCTCGGAGGGGGCTCTGCTCCAGTGCTTTGTGCTCAGGGAAAGCAACACCACTAGGGCTGGAATTCTCAGTTTCCCTTTGCTGGTTCCTGTCTGAGTGCAGTGTCTGTTGTTTGGGAGCCTTTCCCTACCCAGCAGCTGCAGGAGCCAACAAGCTCTTTCCAGGGAGCGCTGCCCAGAGGCTTTTCCAAAGGGTCAGTGCTGGATAGGTGACATGTTCTGGTTCTGGGCTGGGACTCCCAGCACCAGCACAGCACAGGCTCTGCTCTGTGGGATGAGAACCCAGAGAGCCCAGGAGTGTTTTGCTGGTGCTGACGCAGGTCCTGCAGCCCGTGACAGCCGGGCTCACCTCGGCAGTGCCTCTCCTTGAGCAAACAGCCCGGATTTCTGGGAAGTTGCTGCCAGGTGAGAAGCTCAGCCAGGCCTGGGCTTTGCTGGTGGCCTGTCTGCAATTATTCCCAGCTGTTGGGACTGTGTGTCACAGCCATAGGGGCCATCAGGAACTCTGTGCTCACCTGCAAATGCCCAGCTCTGCCTGTGCCTCTTGGTCCAGGTGGAAACCAGAGTGGAAGCAGCAGGGATTGCATGCAGGCAGTGGGTCCAGGGGCACTGGATCTCCTGGGCTGAGGTGGCACCTTTGGTGGCCTCCAGGAGCTGGCCATGCACAGGCAGGAGCCCCGCAGGGCACCCAGTCTTGCAGGGTGGGTGTGTGAGCTTCTGTTTTATCAAGGCACCTGATTCCCCCGCTGCTGCCTGCTGGGTTTGTGTGGGCTGGAGAGGAGTTTGGGGAGGGGGATTTGGGCTCTGCAGCTCAGGCAGGGCAGGCAGAGCAGTGACCCTGCCGTGTGCTCTGCTCCCCCAGCACAGTCCGCCCTGATGGCATCTCCACAGACAGAGGAGTTCTTCGACCTCATTGCCAGCTCCCAGAGCAGGCGCCTGGATGACCAACGTGCCAACGTGGGCAACCTGCCCGGCCTGAGGATAACCCACAACAACCTGGGCCACCTGCGTGTGGAGGGGGACGCCCAGGAGCCCGGGGACGAGTTCTTCAACATGCTCATGAAGTGTCAGGTACGAGCACAGGGCTGGGGCAGCTCTGACACCCCTGCTCCAGCCCCTTCCTCCACGGCTGGGCTGCCCTGGCCCTGCCCTGACGCCCCTCTCTCCCCTGCAGTCCTCCAGGATCGATGACCAGCGCTGTGCCCCCCCTGACTCCATCCCCCGTGGTCCCACCATGCCCGACGAAGACTTTTTCAGCCTCATCCAGCGTGTCCAGGCCAAACGCATGGACGAGCAGCGTGTGGATTTGGCCTCAGCCCAGGAGGAGGCCGAGGAGGAGCAGCAGAGACCTGGCTCCAGCTAAGAACCGGGATTTGGTCTGGGGGGGGTTGTTTCAGCTTTATTTTGTTTTTTAAAAAGGAAAAACAGAGTAGGTGGTTTCGAGCCCGAGTGCTCCTGTGCTCCCAGTCTTGTCCCAGGAGCTGCACCTCCATCGTGTTCCTATGGGAGAGCCCAATGGATGGGGGACAATTTTTAAATAAGGGGTTTGTTTCAGGACACTGGGCACAGCACCTGAAGACTTCAGCAGCCCCTTGCTGACCACCTAAAACCCTAGGAACTTGGAGGAGCCCACAGAGGGTAGTTAACTCCAGCCTTGATGTCTTTTATTTCCACAACATGTTTATTTAAACAGGGAAAGGGAAGAACACCTTTTCCGTTTTGAAGTCGTCCTGTCTTCCCTGACACAAATGGTTCTGGATCCTTCTCTGGAACATCTTGTTCAGCTTTGTTTTTTCTACAGGAGAAAAAGAGCCCAAGTCCTTTAAAGCTTACCCCACCCCAGGTGCATCGCAGTCTCACACACCTGAGTGTATTTTAGGTTTGCTGAGGACTCTCTGGAGAGCCCTGGACATTCTCTGCTTCCAGCTGCAGCTCTGCAGGACCTCCTGAGCAGGGCTCACCCTGAGCATCAGTGGGATTTGTTACCTCTGGAGCCCACTGCAGCCCCAGGCAGGGGGAAGGAGGAAAGAGGCCTCTGCCCAAGTGCTCAGCCCACAGCAAACAGGGACAGCTCCTGGTGCCACTGAGCCAATGGGAGGGTGTCCAGGACAGAACCTGTGTGTGACAGGGCCCTGCTTCAACAGCCAGCAAAGCTTTCTGCCCATGGCTCGTCCCTCCTTCCTTCTGTGTCCAACAGCAGCTTGGGCCAAGGGCCCTTCCCTCCTCTTGTTTCTCCCCAGACCAGCAGTGGGCTGCTCCCAGTGAGGGACTCTGGTTCTGTCCACCTGTCTCCAGCCACTGGAGCCTCAGGAGAGCCCCAGCCTGGGGGCCTGGCTGGGAACTCACACTTACTGTCATTCCTTCCCCTTTTGGACCAGCTGGAAAAGCTGCAGGAGGGGAGCAGAGACCTGACTTGAGGAGGTGAAGTATTTTTCCTTTGCTTGACCAGAGACTGGACTTCAGAAACTCCAGCGCTGAAGCAGAGAATAAATGAGCACTTTCGACTCGAAATGTGTTTGATGGAAACATTCCCAACCAGCAGGGAGATGTTTTTAGACCAGTGATGCTGCTCATGGGGCATTTACCCTGCCTGCACTGACCATGTGGAGTGGTAGCTGCAGTTTACCTGCTACCTGGGAGCACTCACCTGGCTGGGGCTGGGCAGAGCTCTGGAGAGGGGAGAGGAGGAGCTGCTCATCCCCTTCCTACCAGCCAAGCTGGCATTTGTAAAAGAGAAAAACATTGATGATGGTGACCTGACCAGCTGCAGGCTCAGGCCTGTGCAGCTCTTAGCCAGGTGGTGAACTGGAACCTGACCATTAAGCTTTCAGAGGTATTATTGAGGTATTTTTTGCCATATACTTGAATGTATGAGCTTATTTATTTTTTACATGTGCATTTGCTAATGTCATTTTAATGGGGACTTTCCAACCCACAGGTACTTGTTTTTTTTCTAAAAAATAATCTGCCAAATGGATTAATATATTAGAAATGAATACAGCTCAAGGGGAAGGGGTGGGGGGAATTGTGCTTAATAAATATTTGTGTCTAAGCTTCAGTGCAAATACTCATTTCCATTATTTCCTGGCTGACAGCAGGGCTAATCCTGGCCCTTTGGAATAGGGACGGGGATGAATGGGGGGTCTCTGCTAACAGAGCCCACCACCATCCCAGCTCTGCCCGCCTGCCAGCATGGATGTGGCTGTGGAGGGAAGGCACAAAACCCTGAGAATTCCCTGCCCAGAAGTTTCCAGGACAACAGGGCAGACAGAGCAGCCCTGCACGGCTGAGAAAAGGCTGAGCTGTTCCTTTCAGCCCTGCCTGGTCTCGGTGCCGTCCCGGCGCCTGGCCCAAAGCTGGGCTGTTCCCCAGAGCCAGGGGACAAGGGCAGGGAGTGCTGGGCACAGCCCTGGCACCAGCCCTTGGAGCAGACACAAAGCAGCAGCACCAGCTCATTCCAGCACAGCAGCCACCAGCAGGACTGGGCTGGAAGGCGGCCGGGGAGCAGCAGTTTGGATCCTGAACCCTGTGAGGATAAAGCCAAGTCACAGCTGGGCTTCCCATGCCTGGCTCATTTGTGCTGGCCACTGCCAGCCCTGACCAAAGATTAATAAAGAGCCACCAGCTTGTTCTCATCAGGTGTTCTCACACCTCTGGGGGCCTGGGCACAGCAGCTCTGTGTGTGACCTGGGGACAGCACCGTGCCCTCAGGTGTGCAGAGGCTCAGATTCCCAGGAGCAGGTGACCCCTGGGAGTGAGGGATGGTGTCTCACCTCCTGTCTGTCGGTCCTGAGCAGCACAGGCTCGTTCTGAGCTCCTGAGAGCAGAAGGCACTGGCGACCCTTGAGGCTCCAGAGCAGCCTGCAGTGGCAGCTGCTGTGGCATCCTCCTCTCTCCCAGTCAGGAAGAGCTCTGTGCTGCTGACATCCGCTGGAGAGCCGCGGGATTGCCGGCCGTGCTGCACCCGTGCAGTGTGAGTTACTGCGAGCAGGGCAGAGCCTCTTGACGAAGAACCCTAAAAATGCAGCAGAAACACGAGACCCTGCCCTCTCCTGCCCAGCTGTACACAAGCACCCAGAGGCACTCGCCGGACAGGGCAGATGTCAGCCTGGAGAAAGGCACTCAGGAGGAAGGCAGCTTCTCCTCACTCCCTGCCTTTGGCTAAAGCAAGTCTGTGTGCTGACCCGTGTTCCCTTTCCAGAGCAAACCCACTGCCCCGTGACACAACAGTTTTCAGAAAAAACAGCTTCAAAAGGGAGTAAAAGTTCGGGTTTTTTACCTGCAATCTCTTAGCACCAAATCCTTTTGTTTTATGTGCAAATTCCCTCCCCTGATGTTGGCCTGAACATTCAGAGCAGCAGCAAGAACTGCCACCCTCCATGCTCAGAGCTGCAGAGGCAGCCCCAAGGCACAGGGACCTGTCTGTCCTGCCCCCAGAGAGCACCTGGTGACAGAGGGCACTGGAACAAGGGAACACTAAAATCTAGGAACAGCCAACATACATTTTGCTACACTTTTTACTATAACACAGCAAAAACTGGCACCACTTTCCTGTAGCTGGGACCCAGTAACAGGTAAGAAAGGTAAGGAAAACAGTATAAAAAAACCCAGATTGTAAATTAGTTGTTTCCAAGGCAACACAGATCCTGCAACAGCTGCTCTGTTCCACCCCATCAAAGGTATCAGCACCATGGAAGCAGAATGCTGATTTTCAGATTAAAGGTAATAAAACACTTTTCCAGCAGTGCTAATAGGTGCCAGCAGCCCAGCTCAGGGGGAGAACACAGCAGTGCTCTGAGCTGCAAGATCCTGTCTGTCAATCCTGGGTCACTCCAGCAGCTGGCTGTTTCAGGGAGAGCTGTATCTCACCAGGATCTGAGCACACACAAGCTGGCTGATGGAATTCCTGCCCCTGTTCCATCACTCTGCACTGACACACCCACAGGAACTTGACAACGTTCCTGGTGCTCTGACCCAACACTTACAGTGCAACACAAATAAAATTGTTATGAACACTCCAGATGAGGGAAACTCATTAATGCCCTCACGGAATCCTTGGTTGATGAAGCACCACAAGCACCTGGAGATGCCTGGCTGAGAGAACTGGGTTTGCTCAGCCCAAGACACAAAGGCCAAGAGAGGTTTTACTGCTTTCTGTGGCTCAGTGATGAGGGGGATCCATAGAGGTTGTGGGACCTCCGCCCTTAGAGATATTCACAAGATCTTGAATATCCTCTTCTGACAAACAGATTGGACTAGAATCTTCCAGAAGGCTCTTCCAAACTGAATTAGTCTTTGACTGCAAGCTCAAAACCCTACGAAAGCAGCTATTCCACTGTGCAGAGGAAACAAGCCCTAACAAAGCACAACATCATCACCTCAGTGCCTGATCCACCACCACCCCAGAGCTGCGTGCTGACAAACTCCTACATCTGTCACTTACTCCCTTTTCAATTTCTAACTAATCTTAACATACTGCAGTAACACTAATAAGCCCCTCAATATCTGCCAAGACAACTTTCCAGGTCCTCTGCTTCTCTCCACCATGCTCCACAACTATTAATTTTGCCTTCACACCCACACTCCCCCTCACCAACAAGGAGTTGTAAACTCCCATGCTGGAGCTTGAGTGGGATCAAAATACAAAACTTTCAGCCCCGACAGGAGGGGCACAGAAATAAAACTCTGGAAGATGTCAAAAGAACAGATAAAAGCAGCATTTGACTGCATTAAGAGCAGGTGATCTGACCCTCCTGCAGGGTTATTTTGGCTGTAGAATCTCCTCAGTTGCCACACCTGAGCATCCCTAAAACCTCCAGCTGCACCTCGCTAGGTCAAACACACGTGGACAAAATTTCTGGCTGCCTTCTCAGCAGGGAACAAAGCCAGGCAGGGGACATTGCTGGGGCACTGAAAATTGCCTGAAAGTCAGCAAGATGAGTACCAGGAAAAATACCAAGGTATCAGCTTGATCAAAGGCAAAATTACACAAGGCAAAGACAACAGAGAAAACCCAACACCTGAGTTTATTTAAAAAACAGTTGAGAACAGGGTATGAAGAGTGTCTTGCCACAAGCAGAATGACCCAAGTCCCACATGGCAGGTCTGTCCAACAGGCCACAGTCTCACGTGTCACATCTGTCCCACAGGCCACAACCCCTCGTGTCAGGTGTGTCCCTTGCTGCCAGGATCTGGGGGGGGTTCCCCAGCGTCCCCCTCTGCCAGCTGACCTTGGGGCTCAGGCTCTGCTGAGCTTTCCAGCAGCAGTTCCAGGGCTTCCTCACCAGCCACACGTCTCACCTTCTCCCCTTTGGCTGCCAGGATCTCCTCGATATTCCTGGACAGTGATTTGAGAACCAACAGTGACACCACAGCGAAAGCCCACGCAGGCTCTGACACTCAGGAGTGACACTATGCAGGGAATCACCATAAAAATCACCCAAAATTAACCACAGAAAACCACCCAAACCTCCTGGGACTACTTTCATCCGCTAGGATCAATAATTTAGCAATTACTGCTAAACAGAAGCTTTAAAGGTGTTTCAGGAGGTTAGAAATCACTGGAATTCAACAGCAGATCAATCTACACTTGAAACATGCAAGGAAACCCAGCAGTGAAGTGAGGCAAATCACCTGCTGGCATCCCTAAGGAGCCCTGTGTATCCCACCGCTTCTGCTGTAGCTTCACACCAATTTATTTGGATCCCAGACAGCAACAGTCAAGTTACAGTGACTGAAAACAGAGTCTGTGTGTTTCAATGAACTGGATGAAACTTTGTTTTTAGTGTGAGCCACATTACAAAAAAAAAAAAATCATTGGAACAAGGTATCAGCTGAGGAAGCTGCTCCTGGGAGCAGGGCGTGAGGAGGATCCTGGCACACTCACCTCTTTCCCTCCAGGTCGGAGAACCAGCCCAGGTTATCGGCGATGACGTGGTGGTTCCCGCAGCCGGGACATGTCACGATCACCACCCCTCGGTGGTAGGCGGCCTTAGAGATGGATTTGGCTGAGCGGGTCTGGCACACCTGAAAAACAAAGCGGATTTTCTGAGCACGGTAACTGCAGCTCCTGGGACTTTTGCCATTAAAAGCGTCTTGCCTCCCTCACCTCTAACTACGCCAAGTCGGCTCCATCATGTTACGGTGTCGTGAGTTCATCCCGAGACACAAAGGCTGAGGGAGGTTTTACTGCTTTCTGTGGCTCCCTAAGGAGCATCCACAGAGGTTGTAGGATCTCCACCCTCAGAGATACAAGACCCCGAACATCCAACACGGAGCTTGGACTTGAAACTCCACAGGACTCTTCCACTCTGAATTAGTCCTTGCAAGTTCAAAACTAAGAAAACAGCTACACCAGGAGCCCCCCGGCCACCCCAGCGACGTCGCTCTCAGAGCCCCCCGGCCCCACGCCCACCTTGCAGGTGTACNGCGTAATTCAGCAGCTCAGCCCGGCCCTAACTCACACGCAGATATTTAAACCTGTTTATTAACCGAGGGGGGCGTCAGAGCCACGCAATAGTGTCACTCTAGCACTTTTCAAAAATGGGTGTTTGGGTGGTTTTAAAATCTAAGCAGTCCGTTGTGAGTGAAATTGAGAGGCACCGCCACGCTATACAATCTCTTCCCTCAGAGATTGGCTCTTGAAGAGCCTTTGGTGTTGGCGTTGTCCCTTTCCAAGCGACTTTGGTGTTGTCCGCTATACAATCTTTTCCCTCAGAGATTGGCTCCTGAAGAGCCTTTGGTGTTGGCGTTGTCCCTTTCCAAGCGGCTTTGGTGTTGTCCCTCTCTCAGGAGCCCTCGGTGTCGGTGTTGTCGCTGCCAGAGGTGTTCTCCCAATCCGCCTCGTGGTGCCTGCCTTTGGGTGCCCTTCTCATTGCTCTTTTTCTGAAAACAAGACCAAACATACAACTTTTCAAAGGCATTGTCTACAAACTAGCAGCATTTCATACTGTTAGTATGTATCAGTCCCTTTTGTGGTTCATTTTATGCCCTCCATGAATCAAGGAAATAGAAATCATGGATGATTCCAGGTTAGCCCTGCTTACTGCAGCCCAGACCTTTGGTAACGCTCAAAGCAGTCCTTCATCCTCCTCTTCTCCTTTTCTGCCAGTTCCTCATTGGCCAAGCCACACTCCTTGAGATGGAAAAAAAAAACCAACCCAAAAACATGAATTCATTCTTAATCAGATCAGTGTTAACACCAAGTTGCTTCCTGCATCTGCAGAGTCAAGTACCAGCAGGTTCTTTACTGTGTGTGCAAGATGATAATGCTTCTGTTTCACACAGTTTTACTACATTTATTCCCTCAACATCTGGAAGTCTGTTTTCTGCACCAACAATTACACTGGGAAACGTCCCCACCCAGAGATGAAGGGCAGAAAGTAACTACAAGAAGTTTTTATGCACAGATGGAGAAATGTCCGCTGTAAATGTTTTGCTGTTCAGAGCTCACCCTTTTTGGAGGGTGGATTCTGCACTAAGCGCTCAGTTTGGAAAAGCAGGAGCTGCTGACATGCTTCTCCCAGCTGGCAAATCCATCATTAATGAGAATATTAAAGATCACAAACCCCAGTCATGGTAAAGAAAAGCCCACAAAGATTCTCTTACACTTGGTGATTTTGGGGGCAGATGGCTCTCTCGAGGGCTGAGTTCCTGGTTTTGTACTTCCAAGCAATCTTCTGACAGATAAAAAAAAAAAAATCACAGCTTTAGTCAGAGTTGCCATTGCAAAGTAACTTCTCCCTCCAGCAGTTTTTCCACCAGAAGAGCTGTGATGTAACCACACAGAGTCCACAGCAGAACTGAAACCAAGCCCAAAGCACTCAGAACTCCATTCTGTGATCAATCCCAAGTCACTTCTCATTTTATTTGAGCCCTGAATCTTGCCCAGGATGGTGGAGTTCCCCACCACACTCAGAAAGAGACAGAGCTTTCCATTTCCAACTTAAGCAGGAGCAAAACAAACCTTTGCCAAGAGCTGCTCTGCTCATTGCATTAAAATAATGTTCATGTCAGATGCCACTGTGAGAAATGTGTTGATCATTATTTTATGCATCATTTTTCCTTGCACCCCAAGTTGTGAATATCATGGCACTTCACACCAGACTCTATTTTGGTGAAACTCCTTCTGTGGTAACCAGGTGTTACAATATATATTTTTGAACTGAGCAAGGTAGAATAATAAATAAAGCCTTTCTGGATCAGCGCTGTTTAGTTTTAGTGAAAAATCTCCCATCCCAATGAATTAAAATATCATTTAGATCTTCCAGGAGAGCAAAACAGAATGGACCATCCTCTCCAGAACTCTACTCAATGTTTTCCCTTACTTTTAGCTGTCTGTGTATCTTCATCTAGGTGACTGTGAAGAATAAGCTGTGGGGCAGAAAACAGAGCAAGAACATCAGAGCTGTCCCTCAGTCTGTAGGAACAAATGAAGGAATATAAAATCCAGGACATGCTAGAACAAACCTCTCTCTTCCTGTTAGTGCCAGCAAACAGCAGACTGAGCCAGAAGTTATAGATTTGCTCATGGATTTATCCTCCATGAATAGATCCAGCTTCCTTTGGCCTCATTTTTACTTTTGGCCTCCAGACAATGTGACAATCACTCCCTCACTGAAGTTATGAACTAACTGAAGCTCTTTACTAGATGGCCCCAGGGTAAGACTTATTTTTGCCTGTTCTCACACAAGAGAGACAATTAAAAGCAATTCAAAATCATTCAATTCCTTTGATTTGCTTAGACTCAACAAATCTTGCTGACTAATGCCATGACTGTGTCCTACACTTAGAACTTCAGGATACAGGGAGATTCTGTCACTGTCTTGCTGGCTCTGGATATCTTTTTGATATCACTGAAATGACCCTGAGCCATTGAAAACTGCTGATACTTGGGGAGCTGAGCACAGGTGAGGAACATGAAACCATCCCAGAGGAAGTGAAAGGTAAACAAGGCACCCTACTCACTTCCTGGGAATCTCTGGAGGAGGAGTCGTCCAGGTCAGAGGTCTGAAACAAAACCAGTATAGATTAATCATTCCTCATAAGCAAGGAAGTGACAGCAAGGGAACATACAGGAGACTGAAAGCACCAGAAAACACACAAGTGTGGACTTGCTGCCTCCTACACTCCTGTCTGGCCACTCAAGAAAGTACACAAGATGCCATATTAATTAAAATATATCTAATTTAGTTCCAGAAAACTTAGCTCCCCATTTCTTCCAAATGGCTCACACCCAGTCTCTAAACAGAGTCACTCTTTGGTGGTTGAGGAACCCCTCATCACCTTTGGAAATGCTCCAAACTCAAACACAGCTGAGCCTGAGCTTGCATCTGTCCAGCTTCTCCATGCCTGAAACCAGGGTGAGGTCATAGACACCATCACATTTTTCATTTTCTAAACTCAGCATTTGCATGGCAATGGTCTTAATTAATTTTGACGCTGGCTCAGGCAGGTGTTCACTGCCTGATGGGCTGGAGCTGCTCAGGTGCAAAGGCCTGGGAACAGCCACAGTCTGACCCCATCCTCAGCTTCCCAATCCCATCAAGGGGAGGAGAGTTATACCGGTGTGGGCAGCTCCAAATGCAGCCTTTTCAGCTTGGCCTCAGTGGCCAGGAGCTGACTCTCCTTCTGGAAGAGCTGCAGCTGCATCTCATCACATCTCTCCCCCAGCTCCCGGATCTGCTTGCGGTAGGCGTCCCTCTCCACCAGGTTCTTGGAATACTGCACGTGGAACTGCTCTCGGGTCAGGAGAGCCTGTGCAGAGGGACAACGCATGGCATTCACACAACAGCACAGACAGGGTGGCACTGTCTGCCCAAAAAGCAGAGATAAGCAGCCAGGAATATTTTATCACCTGGTCTCTCTCCAAAGCCACTTCCTCCATCTGCTGCAGAACAGCTTCAATCCGTTTTTTGTACATCTGGGAGTCCTTCCTCAGAGACGTGCACTGTAGCTCCAGCATCTCCTTTTCCTCTGCAAACTGCTGAGACAAGGTCAAAAGAACCTGCTTGTGGGCAGAGACTGAGCCAGGCTGTCCCCACTCCTGCTCTGTGCCACAGATTGCTCTGGCCAGAGCTCCATGGGGCGTCTGAGCTGTCACCTGCCACACACGGAGTGCTGAAATGCAGGGACTACAGTTGGAGCAGCAAGGGTTGCTCCTGAGCAGCTGCTCTGCTCCACAGGCAAGACACTGCAGGTGCTTCACCTGCCTGTCTTATCCGTGACTCCCAGGAGCACCTACTTTGTCTTGGAGCACCTTGGCTCGGTGCAGCTCCTTGCGCAGGCTGTAAATGGTGTTCACCAGCTGCCGGCGTTCTTCCACAGTCTGGCTGCAGTCGTTCTCCAGAGTTTCCTTGGAGAAGCTCTTCTCCAAGTTCTGCTCCCTGGCAACCTGCAGGACAAAGGAAGAAGTGAGACAGGGTCACCATCTAACTCCGTATCAGTTCTCTCCCCTCAGGGCTCTTTTGGACAACAGCTGACCCCCACAATCTTCACTGGAGCCATTGCTGCCCTGGCTGCTACAAATAATCCCTTGAGTCCATACTCAACCACCCCACCTACCTGGAGAGTGTTTTCCAGCTCCTGGTTCTTGGCCAAGAGCAGCTCCTTCTCCTGCTGGATCTCCCACACCACCTCGTGGCTGGGGCGCTGCTCTATGGCGTGTTTCAGCTTCATTGTGTGCTTCCTCTCCAGCTTGCAGTCGTCCTCAGCCTTCATGAGGCTGTGCTTCAGCTGATCGATCTACAAGAAGGTTCAGAGCTCGGCAGGAGCAAGGAGAAAGCTCTGGCCTGCAAAACCAGTTCTCTGTTCCCCGGCCAAATACAGGGCAAGTTTCTGCCCAGCTCTGTTTTCCTCAGGAAGTTTTGTGCTCTGGGGACCAGAGTCCTGCCTGTGTGCTAGCAGGTGCACGGTTCTGTGCTGCCTTTGTAAGAGCAGCCTTGGGCGAGGGAAAGCCTGGTCATCACTTGTAAAATACGGGCATACAGGGCTGAGCTGGGGACCTCAAAGACACCTGCTAGACAAGATGCTCCGTGCTTCATGCTGGACTGCAGCATCCTTGGCTAAGACAAGGTGCTCGGCCCAGCCTTCCAGGGTCAGGTAAGAAGGGAGAAGCTGGAGAAACTGTGACTGACCTCCAGCAGCAGGTCCCTGTTCTTCATGAGCGCCGCGCTCTTCTCCTCGCTCTGCTTGGCGTAGCTCAGGGCCAGGTTGTAGTTCTCGTCCTTGCACTTGCGCAGCTCCTTGCTCAGGCTGTCCCTCTCCTCCTTCATCCTCTGGGCCCGCTCCTGGTGCTTGCGGAGCAGGCTGTCCCTGACCCACATCTCCCTGAGGGTGTCCTCCTTGGAGCGCAGCCACACCGTCAGCTCCTGCGCCTTGCGCCGCTCCTCCTGCACCGCGCTTTGCAGCTTCATGATCTCGTTCATCAGCACCTGGCTCAGGCCAGACTCGCCAGCCGTGTCTGTTCGGGGGACAGGGGTCACTCCCTGCTGTCCTGGCTGCTGCCAGGCACACACAGAGCTCAGCTTCCCCTCCACATCACTGCAGCCAACGCTGAGGATGCGTGGGGATCAAATTATCCCCATGGTGCCTCTCTGCTCTGTGCCTTCCTGCACCACAGAGTCACCAACACAACAGGCAGAAAGAATAATTCATCCTTCGGCTTCCTCCTGCCCCTCCCCAGTCCAGCCGTGACACCAGGGCTGTTCTTCCCAGAACCCTTCCAAAGCACACAAGGAGCAAGGCAGGGGGTGCTCCTGACTCTGCTCAGCAGCACCAAAGGAGAAACTGTTGTTGAGAACACAAACATTACCTATAATCATAGAGAAAACCCTGCTGGGCTCTTTGCCAGTTATTTTCTTATACAGCTGGGGATAATAAAGCTCCAGACTCTCCATAAATGCCTCAAAGCCCTTGTGTCCCGTTCGCTGAAGAATGTCCAGGAGAACACCTGAAATCATGGCAACAGGACATTCTAGTCAGTTATTTTCTTCTTTACCTGTTTGTAACACAAGAAAAAATGTCTGCACTTCCTCCACATACAAAAATCCCTGGGATCCAATCACAGAAAAAATTTGGTTGGAAAAGACCCCTGGAATCATTGAGTCCATCCTATGACTGAACCACCTTGTCGAGCAGACCATGGCACCAAGTGCCACATCCAGGCTTTCTTTAAACACCTCCAGGGAGGGTGACACCAGCACCTCCCTGGACAGTCCTTCCCGTGTCTAACTTCCCAGACAATCCCAAGCCAACGGCCTGGAAACCCCACAGAAGTATTTGCAGTGCTCCCACCTGCCTTCCGCTTGCGCATGACCAGGCTGGGGTCATTGAGCACCTGCTCCTCATCATCGGGGCTGAGCACTTTGCACTGGCGCAGGTAAGGGGTGATCCGGGAAGGGTCAATCACTGAGATCAGCTTCACACGGAAGTTCTCCAGGTTATTCCAACAGATCTCATCATTATCCTCCTCCAGCATGTCAGCAGTGAGGGGAATCAGTGAGCAGCGTCGTCCTGTCTGGAGAAAAACATCGAAAAAACAAACAGGCAGCCCCTGAGCCTCTCAGAGCAGTGTGGCAGTGGTGCTGAAACCAAGGATGTCACTGAGAAGGCAGAATTGTTTTAATTAGCTGTTGCCTCTGCTCTACGAGCAGTTGGCTCTTCCTTCTCCACCTCCCAGCATGTGAGATCCCTTTGTTCTGTCTGACCACAGACACCCACAAGAGTAACACCCACAAGAGCTGACACTTTACCTCAGAGCTGTAAAATAAACTTCTATTCCCTGTTAATGTCAGCCATTCTGGATCACCAACCTGCGCCTCTGCAGTCACAAAAGCTTCCTTGATTCTCCTCCTGTGTCCTGGCTCTGAGAAAACCTGTCTGGGTGCAGCCTTCCTCTGTACTCTGACTAGACAAGATAATTCCAGGAACAAAACTGGTTTGAGAAAAAAGGGGAAACTACTCAGCCATACCCTGAGAGGGGAGAGGGAAGGAAAAGAGAGATAAATAAAAAAAGGGGAAGCCAGAATGGGGGAGGAGAAAGATGGTAATGGCATCGTGAGTCAGCAGCAACATATAGGCAGTGATTTCAGATTAATTCTGGTTTTGTTTTCCAATCTGTCCCACTGAGGTACCTGCTGGGGGTCCAGAAAACTTCCTTGTGCAGAGGTCAGAAAGACTAAAAAGAATGAAAGTCAGAACCATAGGTGTGTGCAGCTGATTTCAGGGGGAAAAACAAGCCACAAAATCAGAAGAAAGAGGGTCTTCAAAGGCTTTCCAGCTGTTAACATCTTTCTCCAGGAAAACAGGCGCAGCAAGATCTCACTCATCTGAAAAGGATGATTTCTATATTGATGCCTCTAATTCTGGATGTCCTCAAGCTTCCAGCATAATTATGACAAGAAAGGGAAAGGGAATCAAGTCTTGGCAAAGCAAGGAACATCACCCATGATTCCCAAATGACAGGCTGTGGCCGTGGCAGCAAGAAAGGAGCAGCACATCAAGCAGCACTGTGGTGATGCTGAGCATCACCAAAGACCTGAGCCTGCCTCCCCTCTTTCCCACAGCCCTGGAGCTGAACTCAGAACTCACTCAGAGTGTATTTTAAAAAAGCCAGGAGAACTCACAGGCTCTGATGCCATGGCAGCATGACACATGTTCCCATTAGCTTCCCACTCCACTCTTTGTTCTGCTTTCTAAGTTTATGGAGAGTTTTTCCATGTTGTCATTAGGAGCAGGGCAGAGATGCTCAGAGATTCTTCCAGCCTGTGCCTCTTATCATTAAATTAGCTTTACACTAAAAAAAGATGCAGTACCTGTATCAGCTGTGCCCTTGCTGAAGGTAATCAGTGTGTCTGTTAATTGCCCAATTTAGCCTGAGGAGGTTTTATTCTAGTGACAGATCAATTTAATCCTGAAAAGGGACAAAGCCAGCTGCTGTTTATGGAGTTTTTCCACAAATAAATGACAAGGGCATCTTTGGAGCAGCATTTGCAATCACTTAGAGCAGAGCTCACCTCTCCCACCAGAGCCTCACTGAAACAACCTGGGCACAGCACCCACAACTGTGCAGCAGCTCCTGCCACAGCTGAATTTCCTGGAAAACTGGTATCTATAGTGGCTTATGGAAAACACAGAACACTGCAAGAGGAAAGCCTTCCACAATCATTCCTATTGCTCCTTACAGTCTTGACACCAAATTATAGCAACACTGGCACCCAGTGACCCTCTGCCCTCAGCTCTGCCTGAAGAGCCCTCGTGGAAAAGCTCCAACTCCCAACTCCCCACTACCCTCAGGGAAGTTCAGTCAGTGCACTGGAATGAAGCTTTCACAGCACCTTCCCTCTAGATTTTATCAGCTTTGCCTCAGCTAACCTTGCACCTCTCTGCGAGACAGAAATTGCTGGGTTATAAATGAAGAAACAAGTTTTTTTAAAGTGATTTGTGATGTCTGTATAGGGCAGGCTGTGGAAGAATCAAGAAAGAATCCTAATTTTCAATCCCGCAGTTTCAGGCACATGAATATTCATTCCCCCCATTCTCCCTGCTTTTCATGCAGCCTGAAAACTTCATTTTTCTCATTAGCAATCACTCTCATACACACATTATTAAAAGCACTATTTTCCAGGAATAAAAAACCATACAGAACACATCAGTAATTTTTAAGTGAGAAAAATAAAACATCTGTATTTCAACAAATACTTAAAAGTCATTTTGATACAAAAGTAATCTCATTCCACAGTATTCAGTCAGTTACCAAGCAAAGCCACTTTCACAACATTAAAAAACACCCAATTAACATATTCTGAACAAGGATAAACATTCACATAAATAGGGACTAACACAAGAAGGAAATAAATAACCACCACTGCTTGTTCCCCCAGATTTCCAGCAATATTCCCCCTCAGCATCTATGGCAGGTGGCAGTTTGAAAGAGCAGAAGACTGTGCCTGAAAGATTTCTCTCCAGCCAGTTTCCTTCATTTTTACACCTTGCCTACAGATGCAGATTTTGCTGAGGGATGGGAAAATCAATCCAGCATTTTCTTTTTCCCCAGGTCCATCCAGTCAGCATTGGAGGTGGTAAAAGTGAACAGTGCAAAGATTATCTCCTACTGCCATGCAGGAAGGCAGAGCTCATCCCAGTGACCCCTGGAACAAAGCACAAACAGCTCCTATCAGTCACAGCATTTTCACAGGGAAGTTGCCCTTTTGGAGTTTCTAAAATGAATTTTCAAGGAAAAAAAAAAAAATCCCCAACCAGTCTCCATCTGACAACCACGTGAATCAAACACTGTTCATGTTCCTTCCATCCAGTGCACCAAAAGCCTCAGCAGATGTTAGGACATCAAGTAAATGTACTCTGCAGAAGGTGACCAGTTTTAACTGCACAGAAATGAAGCCAAACAGGGGAAATAAACCCCAAACCCCACCAAGTTGCTCAAAGATGAAGTATTAAAGAAAAACTCCACTGTCAAGCCTGTAGAGTGCTACCAACTAGGTGCATACTAAGTAGAGTTCAGGGCATGAACTAAAAGGCTGCCAAATGTTTGAATTTCATGAGTTTATATATAATTTTATCATAGAGACATCAACTTCCCCTCTCCCCAAAATATTACCAGCCTTAGGCTGTGATTGATGGTGACTGTAGAACTCTGTGTCCTCAGGGAACAAGAGCAGAGATCATTTCAGTCCTTTTCTGGGGTCATGATTCATTGTCTGGGCTGAACCACATTAAAATGTGGCTCAGCTTCTCAGCAAGATGTACAAACCACTGAGGAGCTACTAACACATTTCCTCCTCAAATCCTCCTCCTCTTCCTGGAGCGGGCACTTCTCCTGATTTGGGGAGCTGTGGCATCAGTGCAGGAGCCCAAGGCAGACAGAACAGGGCTCTCCTCAGCCCTCGTGCCCTGCAACAGAAGCAGGAGGTGATCAACACCACAAGAATTACAAATAACCCCTTCAGCCACCTTTTTGATTTAGGGAGCTCAGCAAGGTTTCTAAAACAATCTTTCATTTACCTTCAAAATGAAGCATGGGACAACACTCCATTACCAATGTCAGAGAAGGCACAAAACATCAGTTTACAGAGTGAAAACAAAGGCCTGATTTCAAAAATGCAGGTGTCAGGGCAGCAGACTATAAGCAGAAAGGGGAAGGGTGATTTGATACTCACTTCTGGGAACTGCCATGGCAAGTTTAAGGTGCTACATAAACCATGGGCTTTCACCCTCCCAGCTGAACTGCAGAGCTTTTCCTTTCATCAGCTGTAGAACTGTGTTTATTCAAAAGGACCAAATTTCTACAACACTTAAGAACAGTGGGTGCTTCCCCCTGGAATCCAGGCAGTAATTTTCTGCTTTTAGCCCCTGGAATCTGTTTTACCTGATTTAGTAAATCAGCATCATTGTCTCCGGGCTCATCCTCAAGTCTCCAGTCCTCCCGTACTCCTCTTAATTCATTCCCACATTCCTCAGACATTTCCTCACTCTGCCGCTCGTTGTCATCACTCTCCTCATCTTCCTTCGTGATAGTTGTTCTCACTCTGGGAGGAGGCAGAGTTGCCAGGACAGCTGGGAGTGTGAAGGCTGCCAGGAATCTGGCTTTCAGCAGGAGGTAAGCGGGGTTATCACCCAGTTTCTGCTCCACCAGCTCTCTAATAGCATGGAAAACATCCCCAGTGCCCCCATTCCCACTGGCCTCAGAGGGCAGGAGAGAGGCTGCTTGTTCTTCCAGAGCTGCTTTCTGCACAAGGAGCTTTGAGAGGGTTTTTATGCTGCAGAGGAAAGGTGGCAGATAAGGCAGCCTGGTCTGCAGTGATGGCACCTGAACCCCTTGTTTCCCACTCAGCCACTCCTTCACCAGGCTCTCGTCCTCCAGGGAGATCAGGCTGAAGTCAAGGAGATTCTTTGCACTGGAGGTGCTTGGCTCAGGGGGGACATCAGCACTGGGTGGTTTGGAGGCAATGGGTCTGTTCCTCAGTGCCTGGGCACCAGAACAACCAGACCACCCTGGGACATTGTTGTGAGGAGCTGCAGCTCCTGGCCAGAGCACAGCCCCTTCCCTGATGCTGTCTGGAATGAAGGATGGTCCGTTTGTTGGGATGGAGTCACTGCTCCTTGCCAAGCTGCTGAGACTGAGCCCAGGCTGGGGATCAGAGGCCTGAGGGCTGGCAGGGGGCTGTGCTTGGGGCAGCACCACAGCACACAGGCCTGGGCTGGCAGCTGGAGCTGCAGAGGGGCCTGCAGCTGTGGAGGAGCCATCTGAGCACGCAGGGCTTACAGCAGAAACGCTGGGTGTGCTGCATCCAAGGCTCACTGAGGTCACAGGTAAGAGAATTATGGACTGCTCAGCTGCCTTTCCTGCCAGCTGGGAATTTGGCTCTTTTGTCTGTGCAGTGCTGGAGTGAGGTGGATTTGCTTCAGCTGGTTCAGGAGTCCCTCCCAAACCAGAGACATTGCCATTGGAGGTCAGAGTTGTCTGACACCGACTTGTCCCAGCAGCAGCTGACATTTCCTGGGGAACACCCACCACAGTCTGCACAGTGCTGGGGAGCAGACCCTGGGGGGTTACAACCCACCTGAAGGGCAGGATGCTGTTGGGAATCACGGGAGAAGCAGCTTGTGGAGTGACAAGAGCAGGCAGCAGGCTGACTGGCCTCTGCTGTGGCCCATTACTCTTCAGCTCACAGGTTACTGGTGTGGAAAGGGACAACTGGCCAGACTCCAGGCCAAGAGGCACCATTGTGACCTGGTGAGGCACAAAAGCCTGGTTTTGCAACGCTGCTGAAGCTGAGCTATTGGCTGTGTCCTGCCTATTGCACCCTCCCTGGTCCGAGGCCTTCTCTGCTGCAGCTGGATTCACACCTGGAGACGCCCCTCCTCCAGGGCTGCTTTCCAGAGCTTCCCCTTTTAGTTTCTGTGGATCTGTCCCTTGTGAGCAAGCAGGGCTCTCCCCAGTTTCTGGCACTGCTGAGGAATGGTTTTCAGGCACAAGAGCAGAAGCAGAACCTGCAACAGGAGTCCTTGTGGGCACTGGTGAACCCTGTACTTGTCTGTCTGTCCCAGCAGCTGCTGCAGGTTTGCTCCTAGATTGTGCAGACAGGATGATTTGCTGTGGTGGGTGCTGGATGATCAGAGGCCCTGAAATCAGCACATGTGGGGCAACCAGCACTGTCCTCTGCATGACCCTCTTGGCCTGGGACTGCCTCAAACGCTTCTCTCGCAGCAATTCTGAGACAGTTTTAGGCTTCTGCCTTTGCCCCTGGGCTCCCTGCACAGCTGAGGCACAGCTCCCTGAGGCTCTCAAGGCAGAGGATCTGCTGAGAGCTTTCTTTGGGATGCCCTGTTGGGAATTCCTCTGAGAATCAGCTTGGGATGAGTTGCCTGCAGAGGAGAAAATTACAATGAGGGAACAGTATTTACAAAAGCTGTTTCTCATTAAACATCAAGGAATGTGGGGGAAAAAAAAATCCTGTTTGTGAGAATTCCTATAACACTACAGTCGTGATTTAATCAAGCCATGTCCCCACAATTGAACAAAGGGTAACTGCCCCCAGAAATCAGAGATGGGCCAGGAATGTACCCTAACACCCCACCGGGCTGGTCTAGTGCCACTGGTTCCCCAGCCCTCCAGGGATTTTTCCAATCCTTACCAAAGGGGAACATGTTTAAAGATCCAAGAGCTAGCAAAAATGAGGATGACTATGCAGGTTTGTCCCCAAAGTTCTCCTTCAGTTAAACTGATTATTAATGTAACAGTGATGAGTTATGTGAAAGTTCTTGCACATCATAAAAATAAATGTTCTGGTAGGTACCTGAAGAAGTCTCTGTATTTTGGGAAGCCTGTAAAAAAAAAGTAAATTAAATTATACTTCTGATAAATTTAAAGATGATTAAAACAGCACAGATGTGAACCAAACCCACATCTGCCACCTCCTGAACAAATGGCCATAGAGCCAGCATTTTATTCGGCCTTTGAACAAAAACAAACTGCTAACACACATACAAACTGTGTGGCCACACAATTAAAAGTGCTTATTTTAGTCAAGACTTCAGTGGGAAAAGCTTAAAAACACAATACCTTATTAGACTTAAGCAGCTCAAACTGCCTCAGCTTCCTCTCCTTAATAATCTTCATACAGCCTTTAGTATCAATCTGTAAGAGCTGCAAGGTGAGAGCTCCATGAACAATTAAATGAGAACAAAAATGTTTTGCTGGGGTCAGTGACAGAGCAAGACAGAGGGGACATGCTTCACATGAGAGATTCTGGGGACATTTTTACACTCACAGAAAAAGCCCTGGCAGGATCAGACTTTGGATTTATTTAGGAAACTTCATATGCAAACCATGAGGGCAGATTAGTCCAGTAATTAGATTATTTGTTTAAGAAACAACGATAAACCATTTATTTAAGCCTCAAATACTGAAAAATAAAGACTCCAACTGTTTGAAAGCAGGTAATGCTGTTAAGACAGTAAAACTTACCCGAATGAGCAGTGCAAACAGGGGGGTGCTGGTGATACTGACTGACTTCATCATCTCATGAACAGCAGCAGCTGGAAACAAATCCAACATCAAAATCCGCTGGAAATTCACTCAGAAGACATGAGAAAGCAGGGACAAAGGCAGGATGGGCCCCCAGTACCTCTTGTGTGGTGGAAAGCTATCCTCCCAGCCTGCAAGGTGAAGGGCAGCAGCACGTTGCCCACCCAAGGGGTCACTGCCATCAGCAGCTCCCTGTCCACGTTCAGCTTCCTCCAGCGCAGCCGGCAGCGCTCCCGGCTCCGGCGCCGAGCTCTCCTGGGCAGCTCCTGCACATCCCTGTCAACAGCTGCACCCACGCCAAGGGGCTTGGAGAAAAGGCTGACGGGAGGTTTGAGGATCTTTAATTGCCATGCATGAAAAAATACACGGTTAGGAGTCTGCATGAGGAAGGTTCTGCCGTTAGTCCCTGGGCAAACCACTCACAGGGCAGTTAGGACAAAAAACTGTGAGTTTTCCTCTTGGGATGACAGTGCGATGATTATATAAAAATAAATTCCTACTAAGGACAGCCCGGCAGTGCTCATGTCACAAGAGCAGACAAGACACAAGAGGCACTCACCAGTTTCTTCTGGAAGCTCGTGTTTTTCTGTAATACTGTTCTCACATCCTCCAGGCTAACCTGCAGCACTTGTTTTCCACACTGGAAAGCCTGAAGATGAAAGCACACAGGAAAAGACAGAAGGGAAAAGTCGCTTAAAGAAAATTATTTGCACTGGATATGCACAGCAGGTACAAGTTTTCAACATTCCTGCTGTTGAAGATATCTTATTAAATGAAATGAACTCTGAGGGCCTTTACTTTTAGTCCTTGTGCATCATCACAACACCAAATGCCTATTTCAGAAAAACTTTTGTGTGAGGAATCTACCAAAAACCCAAACCCCGGAATTTACTGGGTAATTATCTTCACATTTTTTTGACTTAACAGTACAAGGGAATGAACAGCAAGCTGTTATCTGCTCATCACATCCTGCCCTTAGTGCAGCAGCTGCACTTCCCTTCTAACTTCTGATCCGAGCTCCCACCCCAGCTCACCTTGGCAATCACTTCTGCTGGATTCCTCACCACGACATCTGTGGCATAGGGCCGTGCAATGCCCCTGAGCACCGTGCTCAGCTGACATGAATCCTCAGCAGCTCTGTCTCTGTCACATCCTGCCCCTGGAACGTCACTGCAGCTGCTCCCTGCACCAGGCATGGCAGCAGAGAGGAGGGACTGGATTTGGTATCTCTCTCTGATTGCATCCAGCTTGTCTGTCCCTGTTGGTACCCACAGGTCAATGCTGGGGACTGCACGCTCCTTGCTCGTGGTGCTGGTCTCCTCCTCTGGGCTGTCGTCCAGCTCCAGCTCCATGTCCTCCTCACTGCTGCTCTCAGAAGGGCTGCAGCTCTCCTCATCATGGTGCCATTTGCTCGCCTCAGATTCTTTCTTCTGGATCAAAGCAAGCACACACAAGTTTTAGTCGGTGTTCACTCCCTGGCTTGCAACTCTCTCAAATCGGGAAGTTTCTTTTTCCAAAGGAAACAAGACCATCTTCAATATGGTCTTAAGCAGCCAGAATTTCTTGAGTGCCTGGGACCAAAACTGGCAATTCATGAGGTGACAGACATGAAAACCTAAATATATCCCATCCTTACAGGCATTTCAAGGCAGGAAAGAGTTCTGCTTAATATATAAATATATAGCAAATTAACTTCAGCCCTTCAGAACGAAGGCTGCTTTACCCACCAAAAAACTAAACTGTGAAATCCACAACAAAAACCTTGATTGTGTGAAATCAATGTCCATTTTTTTTACTTGATTTCACAGGATTCCACTTTTAGTTGAGAGAAACCTAAATGACGAGATGGGACTGTGACTCAGCAGGATTTTCACAGTACCTTAGAGCCAATCATGATACTCCACTTGCTCCGGCATTGGGAGCCAGTCCGATGTGGCAGCTCTGAAGCTATTCTACTCCAGCGACCTGAAAAGGATGCAGAGGATACAGAACATTTTTATTTTTGCCACAAACTGAGCAACAAGCCTTTCAATTCAGCCGTTACACACATATTATACATTTCCCTGGATAAGAGACAGAGTTACTGCATGAATGGATCTCAAATCCTTAATACCCACAACACACAATACAAACAAGTTGGAATCATCAGTACAAAGCAGAGCCTGCAGGGATTACAATAAAAGAAGAGAAAACCTCAATGACACCTCTAAACTTCTACAGATTAAACCACAGAAACACCTACCCAGGCCATGCTTTTGAACCAGTTCAATCAGCTGCTCCTCTTCATCCGAGCTCCACTTGCCTTTCTTTATATCCCAGTGCAATACTTTTAAATACCTTCAAAATGAAAACATTACAGCCAGGAACATTCAATGGTGCTTGTCAAAATCCGATAATCACTGCCCTCCAAGGCTGAAGAAGAGCAGGATCCCTAATCAGAGCCCTCCCTTATTTACAGGGCTGGTACCTGGCCTGAACTCACCGGTCCCGGCACTGGGCGTCGCTCCTGCCCGGCACTTCTGTCCGGACTTTGAACCACTCCTTCTCCCTGTACTTCTTAACTGCAGCCATCAGCATCTGTGTGCACCAAAGCAACAGCTGACATCCTCACCAGTATCAACCCCAACAGGCTTGAGCCAGCAGCAGTTCTGTTTGTTTCCTCTGCAAATCTCTGGGCAAAACTGTTTAGGAGCTTTAAGCCCTCCTGAGCTGCAAAGTGCCCACCTGGGTCTGTTTTGCTCTCCTCTGTGCCAGTGCTAAAGCTCAGAGCTACAGCCATGCCACACCTCAGTGCTCCAACATTCCCACCCTGCAATTCCAGGCCCAGAGAATGGAGCTTACACTGTCTTCCTCTGGTGTCCAGCGTCCTTTCCTCAAGCTGGGATCCACAGCCTTTGTCCAGCGGTAAATCAGCTGAGCAGAATCCCTTCCTTCCATGTAATAAGCAACTGGAAATTAAAAGGTTTATTTAACTCTGTTGTAATTAATGCTTCTTCCTTTATCTGGACAACAGCTGCAATCAGTGATTCCATAAGCAGCACCTTTATCTCTTAAAAAATGGTGCTCAGGCAGTTTCAGCCGGATTTCCAATATGGATAAAGATTCCAAGAGATATTAAGTTCTTGCTGATAAAATGAAACTTCCAGGTAGGTACAGGAAAGGCAGAGATCTCAGCTTCCACCATGGAAAAGAGAATGAAAGAGCAAAGCATTCCAGGTGAATGAAAGGCCTGTCACTTGTGGGTCACTTACTTTTCTTATATGGGATATGGTTTCCCACTCTCATCTCCTGAACAAGCTCTAAAAGCATCTGATCTTCATCCTTGGTCCATTCTTTCCTTTTTAAATCTTTGTTGTAGCGTTGGTAATTCTGCAAGCACTGGAAAGCTGTCCTGTTTGTCTTAATACAAGGGAAACAGAGAGAAGCAGGTAACTGGTTATTTATGAGGACAAAAAGCAAGAGGGAAAAGCTAAAGTACCAAACCTTTTTGGTACTGTTCTTGGACACTCCTAAGAAAGCACTAATTAACAGTGAATTAGTATTAACATTGTTTTTTTAACCTGACAAGGTTAAAAGTAAAGCCAGAATGAACCAAGCTGCCAGCTCAGACCTTACCCCCAGCTCCTGGGCAATGGTGTGCCAGTGCAGGCAGTTGTGTTTAGCAGCTAACTGCTTCAGCCTCTCTATTTCCTCCTCAGTCCATTCCATTTTGTTGATGCTTGGATGCTCCCAATTTTGCCAAAACCTCCTCAGTTCTTCTGAGCTACGCTGTCCATCAAACTAAAAGAAACAACAAAAATGTTTAGTCTCATGGCTGGGATTAGGACACTGGGGACAAACAGGAAAACCAGCATTTTGCATTCCAGATATGTCTTACTGCTAAGTTTTCTCAAGAAGGACACAGATATCAGAAGCAATAAAACAACTGATCCCCCAACTCACATGGATGTTTGAAATTTTGTCCCAGTCATGCTCATCGAATCTGTTTCCTATTAAGTCATTTTCTGGCAGTTGGCTAAAGCAGAAGGTACAAAGAGGAAGAAAGAATCATATTAAATGGTTAAGGAAACACTTTGTCTTCTTGATCCTGCCTCATCTCATTCCTCCCACCTGTTCCTTCCTGACTTCCACAAGAACCAAACACTTGGATTAGCAGGAGAAACAATTAATGCCATATCCAAATACATTGCTCTAGATTTGTTTGTGAGCAAAAGCTCAAAAACACGAAAAAATATCAGAGTTCTGCTCCTTTGTTGCTAAAGTAAGAACCATTTAAAGCACCTCTATACTGGGTGCAGGCACTACATTTTGTGTGTCAAGACCCAAACACATTTCTTAGTAAAGAACTGTGGAGATGAGACAGCTGCAGAGCCACAACAGCACCTGATATTTCACAACCCAACACCAATGACCCATCTAGAAGTAGAAGGAGGGAACTTTTAGAGCTAAACTCTAAGACATTTCATTTGTCACCAAGAACACAGAAAGATTTCTTACTTAATTGCCTGTATTTCTTGCTCCAAGTCTTTGATTTGCTTTTCCAAGATCTGTTTTTCTGTTTCAGTTTTGACTTTCTCCAGTTTCTGATTCCAATAACTCAACCTGTTCAAAGACATTTTTACCACTACTTAATAGGATAGATGGGAATGAGGTCAATGGCATCAGAAGATGAGATCAGAGACACCTTCCCCATCAGTATCATTCCTCCCTTCAAGGTGATTTCCACACAAAACTGTTTTCCCACAAGGCACACTCACTGACATATTTTTGCCCCTTCAATGCAATCCCTGACCCACAGCAGGTTTCAGATAAACCATTTTGGTGTTTACACAGAGAACCAATGGTTGCTGCAACAGTCATAAAGACTGTGCCAGCTCCAGCACAGAAATCCCTTGCAGGACACACCATTAGGCCTCACCACATATCAAAATTTCAGCTTCAAGCAAAGTATTTTAAGTTGCACCACAGTGCCAATGGGAAGAAATAGACAGCTGTAAAACCCCAAAAACACAAGAAATGAACACAGAAACTTGCTGGACAAAATCCCCACATCTCCCTTCTCCTCCTTTCCCATGCAGTGTTCTCAGCACGAGAAAAGAGGAGAAAAGAGGATAGTCCAGAAGTACTCACTTGAGCAGCTTGGGCTGCAGCAGGCGCTGCAGGTGGTCGCTCACCACGGATTTCTGCAGCAGAATCTTCTCTGCAGTTTTCCCTAAACCAGACAGGGGAGCAGCCAGACATCAGTGCAAAAGCACTGCCAGGAGACACCCACTGCTCCCAGCACCCCCCCAGCTCTGCAGTGAGAAGTCCCTGTTTAAATCACCAACATTCTGTCAGACTTGGGCAAGGCAGAGCCTCTGGCTCAGTTTAATTGGGATCTCCAATAAAGGAATCACCCTGTGAGCATCTGGAGCTGTCCCTTGAACTTCCCTCCCCTGGGCACTACCCTTGCACCACCCCACTTGGTTTAGGAGTGCTCACAGGAGCTGATGCAGCAGAACAAATGAAAAAGGAGTCATTAATGACACAATGAAACAATTTATAGAGCACCCCATTCCCTTTTAACGACTTTTTAGTGAGTCAGTCAGAGGCGTTGGTGCTCAACTGCAAATAGGAACACACACACACACTAAGCATATGAATAGATACATTTGTTATATGAATATATATACACGTTACAGCTCTTCTAGAACAGCACCCAAACTTACTTACACTTGGCTGAACGCAGCTGTTCAAAGGATTTTATTCCCTGAGCTGCCTTTTCCTTGGCATCTTCATTGGAAGGAGGGCCCTGATGAGGATTAGAAGGGTTAGATACACTGAGAGTCAGACAAAATTACAGAAATAACTGGAAACTCCAACTTTTGAAAACTGCCACACACTGCTTAGTTACCTTTGTTAGCAAGAACTCACAGGTATATCATTTAAATAGAAATATGACCAGTCATTGCTTGAATATATTAATATATGGATGATGATAGCTGACATCTTGGCTACGACAAAAAGCCAAGATCTCCTTTTGCTGGTGGTCTTTTAAAAACACATGAAAAAAAAAAAGTACTAATAATTGCTCCAGAAAATAATAATAAAAAAAAAGTCCAGAAAATCTCAGCAACTGAGAAAACTCAGTTTCACAGACAGTCAGATTTCAGGGAGTGCTTTAAAGAGCAGTATGGAATTGAGTCATGGAAATTAAGGCAATTAAAGTAAAATTAAACCCAAGAACATTCAAGTCCCTGGTGGCTGCAATTCCACATCTCACAGGCCTGACCAAACATTTCCAAAAGAGGGAGAGTGACAAGTGAGAGGAAAAGGGTTTCAGGCTGAGGAGTGACATTCAGTTACACACCTGAAATGAGAACAGTTAAAACACATTACAATGTACATCCATCACTGGACACACCAGTCTGGAAGTTGTTTATATTTACTTACAATTCCTGTTATTTTATCCTTAAAGTATGGCTTCATAAAATGACCCAAAAACACATTGGATGGTAGATTTCTGCCATCTCCTGCCTTGGATGCTGTTTTGGAACCATGAAGCTCAGACATGATTTCCTTCTGCAATAAAAGAATGAGTTGAGCATCAGAGTCTCCTCCAAATCCTGATTTCAGAGAGCAGTGGCTGAGCCCTCACAAACACCCCAGGCAGGGTTCAAACCTGCAGCACCAATTGTAAAATCAGTGCTGGAATTAAAGGCAGGATTTGGAACTGCCTGAGTTTGCACCGTGCAAATGATTAGAAAGATTCATAAAATACTAACCTGGCACAACAAGCTAAAATCTATCATGTAAAATACCCATTTTTATTGTGAGAAAGCATGGAATCACCAGTTAAATAAACCACTTGAGTCCTGGGCTTGAGGGGAAGGAAGGCTGGCAAATGGCAACCCTAAAAAAGCACAGAAATGAGCATTTCACTCCTGCTTTGCTCACCTGCTGTTCTTTGTTTTGTGCAATGAGCAGCTCCACTTCCTCAATCTTTTCCCTGATAACTTCCTGGTACACATGGTTCATCTGCAGGCACGTTTCTGGATTCTGGGGCAGGTTTTCAATATCATCATCATCATCATCATTGCTGTCTTCTATTTCCACTTCCTGAGGCAAATGAGGCATTTAGGGAGAAAACAGAGAAAAGCAGTTGTTTGAAAAGCAGGTCTGTATCAATCAGTTCTGTAACTCAGCACTTGCTCAGCTGAACTTGCTGTGTGCCCACAGCCTGTGGGGTTTGCAGGGACACAGAGCAGGGAGGCCTCTGACCCTGGCACTTGGCACAAGAGGAGATCTCTGGGCAGGAATACCCAAAATTCAGGTTTTATTGAGCACCTCACCAGAGGAGGATGAGGTCTCCCTTCCTCCTGTTCCCTTCACTACACAGCTGGAAATATAAACTTAAAGGGAAAACAATTACCATTTCAGCATGAGAATCTTCATCATCTTCATCATCATCATCATCTGTTAGACAAACAAAATACAAAAATGCTGATTGTAGTGGGATAAAAGGAAAGCTTGAAACTCAAATCTTTTCAATTAAAGCACAGAGGAAAAAAGCACCGGAGAGATCTCAGACACGATCATCAGTGGGGTTTGGCTACTGACAACGTTATCAAGTAAAAAGTGTATTTAGTTATACTCCACTTATGTTCTTGTTGTTTTGGAGAAAGAAAAAAAGAGCAGCTCTGGCTAACTCCAGCAAAGCTGAATCGCGGTCCTGCACATGAGACGCTCCCGGCTGTGCAGCCAAGGGAACATTCCGAGCCAGGACAAACACCAAGTTGTCACCAGCAGCCCCTCAGCATCGCCCGGGTGTGGTTCAGCCCTGTGGCAGCAGTTCCGCAGAGCTGCACCATCCAACACAGGCGGGCGAAGCCTCTGCGGACAGAGATGCTCCGACTGTCACCGGCTCCTCTTGGCTTCGGAAAATGAATTTTAGGAGGCGCAGGAGCGCTGGGGGATGCTGCGGCTCTCACAGCAGTTTGTGAGGATCGCTGAAGCCCCGCGATTTCACTGCCGGCAGTTATTTGGGCGCAAAGGGAACGCGCGGAGTGCCGGTACCGGCGGCTGCATGGGGAGCGCCCCGAGTCCCCCCGAACCCGTACCGGAGATGAGGCTGGAGTCGGACAGGGACAGCTGGATCTCGGCCCCGCCGGGCTGCAGGCTGCGCTCCAGCTGCTCGATCTCGCGGCGGATCTTCTCCCGCTCCACATCGAGGTCGAGGCCCTTGGGGGAGCGGAGGGG